>OW052222.1:10538261-11138261 GCA_932526605.1 Nephrotoma flavescens
AAATTAAAACTCATACGAACAAAATAAAATTAAATTTTTATTTTTGATTTACGAGGTTACAAACATACAGCACCACTGAAATTCCGAATACACACAGTTAATTATACAACACGGCTATTAATTATTTTTCTTAATATCACATAAAGCAATTTATTTTATCTAAGTCATAGACGGTAAAACATATAGACGTTAAAATCGAATTCCATTAAATTTTTTAAGCAACAGCAAAGCTGTACATATAACACCACCCATAAATAAGATCACTAATAAGCCACGCATACCATAATCCAAACGTTTTAAGCGATGCGTTCTAGTTTGCTCGATAGCTGTGTCGTAATCATAATTAACGGCTGTAAATGAACCGGGACGACTTTCTTGTGGTTGTTGCTGCTGTGGTTGCACAGTGTGCTGGTCGAGGGCCACAAATGAGTAGCTGGGCGGAATATTTGAGCGTGAGCTAGTCACACGGTTAGTGGCTATCTCATACGTCGGTGGCGGTTCATGCTGCAAAATCAGGCAAAACAAAAACAATTCATTCGTAATATTAAAAATTGTATCCGGCAAAATTTTAAACTTACTTCGGTCATGCTGAACGCGATTCCACTACTAAATCGAAATTAGAAAAAATGAAAAAGGAAAAAATTTTCTAATTTAGTTTGTTTGTTTTATTCGTATTTTTTGTTCGCTGCGGGAAAGGGGGGTATTATCCATTTCAATTTTATGTTTTGCCTTTTAGCATGCGTGGGCAAACCATTTTATTGCACAGAAAATACCATCCGATAAAACTTGGTTTAATATTGCCGACCAATGTTTCGTGTTACATGTTTGGAAAAATGGGAAAACTCGATTCTTGGAATAAATTTTGTTTTGATTAATGAATTTCGATTACGATAGATTGAGGAAATATAATTTGCAGTATTATCAGATTATGCCTAAGTACTATATTCGAAATTTAATTATAGATGGGGTCAATATTATTTACGGTTACTGAACTGAACAAAACGTTCTTTAATTAAACTCTGATTCAGACGCGGCTAATTAAAATAGATACCTACACATATTCCGTTTAGTATTATTATATAAACGACCACATTACATGCAACATAATACCACATTTGATGTGTCGTCTACGTAAATTGAATTTCCATTATCCATTATATGATTCATAATGAAAAAATTCTGAAAATTTCTAGGAAATGTAATTTTAACAAAAATACCTGTTAACCATTTGAGTCACACCTCCAACCTATATGCATGGCCAGAGAGTGCGAGAAAATAATTGTTTTAATGAACATGTCATATTTTTAGCCTTAACCCATCATACATCGACCGATGTTATCGTTACCCCAACCTTGCGATTTAGATAGATAAACATAAAAATATAAAATTGCGGATAATGAATCCGCTCAACTTCATGAAAAAATATCGATTGCTAAACCAAACCACCATTAACTTGATGAATAATCAACCTATTCCGTCTTCAACACACATACGATATGATATAGTAGTAGCCTTTTCAAGGACGTTTATAGAATCGTGTACAGAATCAAAATATTTACTGTTTTCCCCTTTACATGGCATGGCAGGACGATGACATCATGGATACTATTTCTCCGTTCGAATATGCGAAGTATGATATAAAAGAGAGACAAGAAAAATCCTTTTTAATAAAAACAGAGAGTTACTAGTGGCACAGATTTTAGTCGACAATCGAACACTCAGCATGAATGATGTAAGTGAAAATAAAAAAAAAATTAAAAATTTATCGGTGAAAATTAATCCTTTGAAGTTTATTTTTATAATATTTGTTGTTGTGATTTTTTTTGCGAAATTGTATCTAAAATATAGAATGATCCACCACCAGCCTACAGTGATGAGGATTTACCATCATATAAGGATGTGGTTGGTTTAAAACCACCTCCAACAAATTCACATCAGCCATCAACATCACGAGCCGGTCGGCCACATCGTCCACGAATATCACGTTCCGATACAATAATCACACTTTCGGATACGGAATCACATTATTCGAATCGTCGTTCACCGCGTCGTCCTGATGTACAAATTTTAACACATCAGCTGAGTATTCGTAGTGGGCCACCAACTTCCATAAGTGTACGAAATGAAATTTTCGAATCACTACTAGGATATATGGCGCTGCTTGTGTTTGTATTTTGTTGTGTCATACTATTTCGTTTCATTGTAGCATTACAGGAGTAAGTTGTGGCCAACCTATACCAACGGTTGTGGACTAGTTAAATATTAATTACAATTTTTTGTGTCTGTATTGTATTATAGAGCGAAGACGAAAAGAGCAGCTAACGGTACATAATACGCTTATATACGTGCAATATGGAAGTTAACAAATTTTCGATGGGTGTATGTATACACACGCATCAGTTCTTTACATTATCTGTGATTTACGCTAAGCTAACGAGTGCTGTTAAGAAAAGAAGGTGTATGTGTTTTAAGTGTATTTTCTCTAAAATTCTACTTTTATAATATTTACTCGAAAAAATAAATTTTTTTTTACCATTAAAATCGGACTAAATATTTATTTGTCTCATTGACCCCTGTACCACCAATGCAAATTAAATCTGGATGCCTTTTGATTATATTCATCATCGGCAGTTTTGGCAGATTAACACTATGCGACAATCGATACTGATAATTGGAATTAAAAAAAATTCTGGCATATTTTCAATTTTGAAAATTACTTGCTGCATCATGATGTGGTGTGAACGTACTAATAAAAATAAAATATGAATTTTCTGTGGAAAGTGAAAACTGAATACGTATACGTTATGTTCTTGAGAGGGGGAGAATCTGTGGGGAATATAGGTTATTTCTATAGAATAATTCTCGTAACACAATGTTTAAAATTACATCATGCATTGTTTATATTATATCAGTGCTTGGAACACTTTTGCGTTTTGTGGTCTGTTATGATTTTTGTATACAAAATATTTTATAATTTTAGGGGCTTTGCCATCTCCGCAAATATTTTAGAGGGCCATGAAAGGTGGCTGTCAATTTACTCTTCAAAAATTTGGTTAATTTGTGTAATTTAATAAACGTCAAAATGATCAACAGTTCTAGTAGGGCTGTAGTATAAAAGATGATTATATACGCGTGACTTGGCACTCGCGACACTAATCGAATCAAACCGAAATTTAATTAATCAAAAATTCCTAATATTTTGGAACTGATAAACATGTGTAGATGTGTAGCTACACATTTTAACGAAAAGTGTAGATTCAAAAAGCATCAATACACAAATTATCAAAAGGTGTAGCTTCAAAATAAAAAAAAAGTTTGGAATTCGAAACACGTGGATTAATTAAAATTAACCGGAGTGAAGTATTTAACGTTAATAAAAAGTGTAGCTACACATTTTAACGAAAAGTGTAGACTCAAAAAGTGTAGATACACAAATTAACAAAAATTGTAGGTGCACAAGAAAAAAGAAATTTGAGTTCATATCACGTAGTTTAATTAAAATTAACCGGAGTCAAGTATTTAACGTTAATAAAAAGTGTCGCAACACATTTTAACGAAAAGTGTAGACTCAAAAAGCTTAGATACACAAATTATCAGAAAGTGTAGCTGCACAAGAAAAACAAGTTTGGAGTTCAAATCACGTAGTTTAATTAAAATTAACCGGAGTCAAGTATTTAACGTTAATAAAAAGTGTAGCTACACATTTTAACGAAAAGTGTAGATACAAAAATTGTGAAAAAATGTAGCTGCAGACTTAAAAATTGTAGGTACACAAATTATGAAAAAGTGTATCTGCACCAGAAAAAGGTTTGGAATTCGAAACAAGTGTAGCTACACATTTTCACGAAAAGTATAGACTCAAAAAGTGTAGATATACAAATTATCGGAAAGTGTAGCTGCACAAGAAAAAAAGTTTGGAGTTAAAATCACGTGGTTTAATTAAAATTAACCGAAGTCAAGTATTTTACGTTAATAAAATGTGTAGCTACGCATTTTAACGAAAAGTGTATACTCAAAAAGTGTAGATACAAAAATTATGAAAAAGTGTAGCTGCACAAGATATAATAATAAAAATTGTGGTTTCGCATTTTAACGAAAAGTGTAGACTTAAAAAGTGTAGATACAAAAATTATGAAATAGTGTAGCTGCACAAGAAAAAAAGTTTGGAATTCGAAATACGTGTAGCTACACATTTTAACGAAAAGGGTACTCAAAAAGTGTAGATAATCAAATTATCGGAAAGTGTAGCTGCACAAGAAAAAAAAGTTTGTTCAAATCACGTGGTTTAATTAAAATTAACCGGAGTGATGTATTTAACGTTAATAAAAAGTATGGCTATGCATTTTAACGAAAAGTGTATACTCAAAAAGTGTAGATACACAAATTATAAAAGTGTAGCTGCGCACAAGAAAAAGGTTTGGAATTCGAAACACGTAGTTTAATTAAAACTAACGAACCAAGCTACACGAGCGAGATTTTAGTTTCTGGTTGTAAACTAATTCACAATAGATTTTCAATGTTAATTTAAACCCTTATTTTAAATTTTTAACAATTTTTTTGTATTGTTTTATTCTGTTCTCTCGAAAATAAAATTTAAACAAAAATCTACATCTCAAAAATGGCCTTAATTTTTTTAATTTTCATTTCGGACTCAAGCACAAAAATTTTATGTCGCATATTTTTGAGATGTGGATTTTGGTTTAAATTTTATTTTCGAGAGAACAGAATAAAACAATTAAAAAAATTTGGTGTTTTAATATAAAATAAGGGTTTAAATTAACAATAAAAATCTATTGCGACTTAGTTTGCAACCAAAAACTAAAATCTCGTGTAGCTTGGGTGAACCGGAGTCAAGTATTTAACGTTAGTTAAATGTGTAGCTATGCATTTTAACGAAAAGTGTAGACTCAAAAAGTGTAGATACAAACATTATGAAAAAAGTGTAGCTACGCACAAAAAAAAGTTTGGAGTTCGAATCACGTGGTTTAATTATAATTAACCGGAGTGAAGTATTTGACGTTAATAAAAAATGTGACTATGCATTTTAACGAAAAGTGTAGAATCAGAAAGTGTAGATACACAAATTAGCAGAAAGTGTAGCTGCACAAAAAAAACTTGGAATTTGAAACAAGTGGTTTATTTAAAATTAACCGGAGCGATGTATTTAACGTTAATAAAAAGTGTGGCTATGCATTTTAACGAAAAGTGTAGACTCAAAAAGTGTAGATACACAAATTATGAAGTTTATCCACTTCTTCATAAAAATTTTTTTTTTAAAAAACTTCATAAGTGCCAAGTGTGGAATTTAGCGTTCTCAACTTGTGATGGTGTCTGAAATTTGTAAACCATACACGTGGAAGCGTCTCTGGCCAAACTCGCTTAATTCTTTTAATTATTCAAAAAATGTTGAGTGTGAAATTTAGTGTTTTTAACTTGGTTCGGTGTCTGAAATGTGTGCAAAAAATTTCAAGACAATTTGCATGTTTTGTTTAGTGATATGGCCCTACACGTGGAAGCGTATTCGGAAAAACTATCGGAACTATGAGTACCGAATGTGGAATTTAATAGTCTCTACTTGGAATGATGTCTATAGAGTTAGTAAAAAAATTTGAGGACAATTTGTGTATTATGACCCAAATGGCAATTTGCGTATTATGACCCAAATGGGATATGACCCAAATGGCGAATTTGGCTAAAGACACTTCCACGTTTAGGGCCATATCAACAATCACAACAGGTAAATTGTCTTGACATTTGTTTTACAAATTCCAGACACCACTCCAAGTTGAGCACACTAAATTCAACACTCGGCGCTTATGGTTCCCAAGATTATCTGAACTAAAAGATTTATTTTTTTTTTTAAAGAGGTGCAAAACTTATATTTGTAGTAGGAGGGGCTGGCTGGTTTTAAACTAAAATTTTTGAAACTAAAAATTTTCGCATTTTATCTATAGAGAATAGTTCAATGATAAACAATTAACTTTAATAAGTGATATCTAAGCTACAAAACGTTATATACATATAGCCAATATTCAATTTGGTAGAAGTTACTTTTTACCACGACATCGGGGTTTAAAGCAACAACATCCGGCCAAAATTATATTTTTTAATTTAAAAATAAATAAAATTTATAATTTCATTTAACATTTCAATAAAAATATCTTATTTTTTAGCATCAAAATGACAATAAAACAGGCCTTTGGTAGCACAATTCTATTCAAATGTTCTTCAGCTTCATCGTCTGTGAATTCATGTAATATTTTTCTCTTCGTTGTTCTTTTTCCTTTATCATCCTTTTTTCCTGTATTCCTGTATTGCCTGTTCTATTTAGTAATCCGTGTAATTTTTTTTATACTTGATGCGTCTTTCGGGAAAGGTGTTATTGTTTCTGGAGAAAAACAAACATTCGCGTTGAAATTTGATGGGCCTGGCTGTAATGAGCTGGTCGATTTAATGTCCCGAAATGAAGGCATTTCGTTGAAAATCTTTGATTTTGATGTCTCATACTCCTCATTTTGGGAATTAAGAACAACTTCGTAATAATTTTCAAATTAAGAACTGTTTCAATTACGCAGTCAGTTATCCACCTTTAACGTTTAGCCCCTCAGAATGTCGATCGCCAGGCTTATCGCTGCGCTCAGTAGCATGTAACGGTCTATCTATGACGAATGAAGAGAGGAAATCGCATTCTTGGAATACTTCTCTATTAAATGGAACAATACCAGTAGGATGCTTTGAAGGGGCCATAAACCCCCACATTCAACGGCTTCAGTTTGTGGGAGCAATGTGGTGGAAAACACAAAATTCCTACCCCATTTTCTTTTGCTTTATTTATTATACTGATATCCAAATGCGAAATATGGTTGTCGAGCAATAATGGATCAGATTTGGATGGTTTTACTTGTTTAATAAAGTCCATAAATTTAAGAAATTCGATGTTAGTCATCCATCCATCCGTACGCATTTCCAGCTCCTATCGACTCAGAACAGAAGGTCCATCGCGAATGAAGAAGTCTTTAAATTTAATCCGCAGGAATATAAACTTGCAGAGAGTCGAGTTTCCAGAACCACTCACTGCCACACATACAGTAAGAAAAGTACCGCTTTCTGCAGACGTCACAGATCCCACTTGTTTTAAACCTTTTTAAGCTAAGCTTTTCCTTGGTTTTTGAACTGTGGTAATACCTGTCTCGTCGCAGTTCCATATGCGGGATGAACTAAAACTATGTTTCATCATTACTGAAGATAATTTATTGAAAAAATCATCTATGTTCGATTTGTTGAACATCGCAGCTCGGCTTAAGCTAGTGGCTTCTGGTCATCTTTTTGAGATGTTTCGATTTCGGACTAAGAAAGCTCCAAGCCAGTCTACTCCAGCTTTTTTATTTTCACCTCACTTTTTCTTTTTTCTTTTTTCTCTTGTTTAAATATCTATAAAGTGTGACATGGCACAGTCCTAAATCATTTGCAACACCACGGATTGTTTTATTCTTGTCTTCTTGTAAGATGATTGCAGCTCTTTCGAAGGTGTCTTTCGAGTTTTTTCCACCCTCGGTTTCCCGGTTGTACGCTCGCATTCTAGCATGAAAATATAAATTAGTAAATCATTGCAATATTTATGTGTGAGAGGTAGGTTGTAACATGTTACAACCTAAAACCTACAGTTCACAATATCCAAGTGCTGCTAAGTTTTTTATTTTTATTTTGTATTTTAGTAGCTTTAGAAATTATTTCAGAAATTTCCTGCTGCCATCCATCTGTCATAATCGTGAGTTTGTTATCCAATTCTATCCAAATCTGTATCACTTCCTTTCGCTGATACCATCGCAAGCGACGCATTAAAACCAATTTTACTGAACCAATTCTCGTTTTAGAGAAAGGAATTTCGACTTGCCCAGTAATTATATGTAATACTAATAAATTCTAAAAAAAATTAAAAAATTAAAAATGAATTTGAAACCTGTTCGGTTGGCGAAAATTTAATTTATGGGAAAACCTTAAACTAAAACTTGAAAAAGATGGCGACATGGCGTCCTCGAATTAAAAAAACATATTGGTAAACAATATGTAGATAATTCGTTGACAATGGAATTTGAAGGTTTTAGACGCCCTTGCGGCCGTAGATTTATTGTTTAATTTATTTTTGACTGTATTTTAAAAACAATTTTGCTGTAACTGAAAAAATAAAGGTTCAAACAGAATGTATCCGTTCCGTCCGCTACATTTTATGAGAACTGTCAATTTATATGAAAAAACGAAAATATGAACACAATGAACGGAGGAGAAAAAAATGGAGCGGACACAAAACCCAATTTCAAATTTTTGCGGACGACATAACCTCACATAGTATTTGACATATCAGAAAAAATCGTAAACTAAAAGTTTTTGGAATAAAAGACTTACTAAATTTTATTAATTCTGTTAATCTCTTCTAATAATCTCCCACAAATTAAAATTTCTAAAATATAATATATAATTGTGTTTTAGGAAATCAAACGGACGCAGTGGAAACGAAATGAACGGACCAGAACGGATCTATTCTGTTTGAACCTTAAGTTTTTTTTCAATTTTCCAACTTACTACGATCATCCATCGAGTAAGCGACCTTTTTATAATTTCATACATAACGAAACGGAATTTATAAAACGAGACGCCACAAACCCCTCCCGCAAACAATGTATTTACTCATTGCCTTACCGACTAATAATAAATTGGTACGTAACGCATTTTTACTGGCATTTTAATGGGGTTGGAGTGTGAATATAATTAAATAGTCAATAAAAATTTTAATCTAATCGCGCCCGAACAAATAAAAAGCGTTTTATCTTTCAGGTCACCCCCCTCTATATAATTCAAAACAATAAAGTGCGGCGCTTTTGATTAATTATTATTTTTTTGACAACAACAGAAAGTCACAGGATTTTTTTATTGTTATGGAATTCCAGACTTTTATTCATCATCACAAAATCACTGACACAATTATTATTAATATAATATTATAAATTTTTACTAAGCACGTGCTTGGTGCCCTTAATCATCAACACAAAAGTAAACAATCATCGCCAGAGCGCCACAAAAACAAAAAAATATTAGAATAGCTAAGCCTATTTTTGAATAACGCATCGATTTCACTTCACGACTTGTCCTCACTAATGGATAACATATTTGGGCAATTCGGCTGGGTTGTTGTTGCGGCTGCTGCTGCTGCTGCTGCTGCGTTTGTTGTTGTTCATCCGGGAATGCGACAAACGTTGAAGAAGCAATACCTGTTGCCGCTTCATACGATGGTGGTAAATCATTCTATATTGACGTTAGTAAATTGTTAAATAATCTTTGTGTTAAACAATGCAACACATTTCTACTTACAGCTGTCATACTGAACACTTACATGCAGAATACATGCGACATTGAAATCTTATATGTTTTATATATTCTTTATAATTTATCTTGAAATTTCTGGATAGCAGTTACATGTTACCTTTACGCAACCACAGTTTGTCTAATAATGACGAGACCAACGTTCACGATTGTAGTACACAAAATAGAACTCGGTAAATTTTGTTTATGATAAATTTGCTTATCTTTAGTGCAGCACTACGCTCTTATGTATTAAACAATTATTATGAATGACACACTTTAGCTCGTTGTAAATGTTTACGATAACACAGTTGTAAGTCTGTAACAAATATTTGTCTGTAGCCAAAACACGATGTGAGAACTTCATCAGAAGTTTGTAATGTTTTGCTATTTTTTTTTTTTATATTGTAACCCGGATGCACTCAATTGAATGTTACAAATAGTTGAGAGCGATTCCGCGATATACGATAATTGGTGTTTGTAATTCCATTTTCAAACAATTATTTTATTGATTAGATTAAATGTCTGATGGTCGTCTAATTGTTATTGTTTACACTTTGGGGTGTGTGGAATTTTTATTTTTCAATATTACAACTGGTTTTTATTCAATATGCTAGCTGAATTACTCGGCGTTGCACGGGAGAAATTAGAATTACTGTGAACTACATCAGTATCGGAAGCATCACCGGAAGAACAAAAAAATTAACCTGGGAAAAATTAACAAAGTCGTGCGGATTTAGCAACTCTTGAGCATCACGCCACGTACAACTGCCCATGGGAAAAACAGCAATTCAATGTTTATTCCACACACTTCGACGATTGGCGAATAGGAGAACCGGAAGCTAAACATGCTTAAATTGAAACGGCAAGTCGGTTGGAATCAGTGCGGTATTCTCGGACTCAGAACATTCTTGCTTTTGAACTTTCCTATGTTTATCGTTATTTCAATCACGTTGTTCAAATGCCTCATAACAGCGAGTCTTGTTCATGATGAACATAATTATCACCGACCCGACCTTGACCCGCAAATTGTGAGGTGGGTTTCCTCGTAAATGCAATGAATTTAGAAATTCAATGGGATAATAGACGACTTCATCTTTTTCTGTAATGGAATTGATCGACTTAAATGAATGCTAATTGGCGAGCAATTTGACCTTGAATTTTTATCTTCAAATTGTTTTTCTTTATTTTTCTCTGCCTAAATGACTCGTTCGCTCAACCTAACATGGTTTTTGTAATTTGGGAACACTCGTGACCAATTGTTCTTTACAGGTTGTGAATTGTGAAAAATTAAATGGAAACCAAATGAGGTCAGTGGAAGCGTCCTTGTTAACTTGAGAGTTTTCACGTATTTCCTCAAATTCGATGACTTCAAGCAACCGTTTAATTCATCACAAGCTCTTGATCTGGGAATGATGCGCAAATCTTTCAACGTCCGAACGTTACACTCATACCAAATGAATCCTTTGCAATTCTGTAGTACTTTCGCCATCGCTAATTTTTTGGAAATGAAACTAGGGACGTTTTGCTAGTTCAGCCAGGTGTATTGAGGAAGTAGTTTCCTCGGTAGCCGTCATTGACTGCTATCATCATTGTACTGATTTACTCAAAGCATCTCTAATCATCTCTAATTCGTAGTACTGCCATCCCTAAATAGTGAAACATCTTTCCGGACATGATTAGGCACAAGCCCTCTACAGAAATCGACGTTTCGTTGTTAAACTTCACGTTAAGTGGGTTTGATGGAAAACACGTTGAAATGATGGCGGCGAAAAGTGATCGAACATCATCAGCGAGTGTAGGATTCTAATGAATATCATCCTCGAGGAAATGTAAACGGTGGCGAGCTTCTCGATATGTTGCGCACAACTCACTATTAACAATTCATAGAAATTCAAATGAAGAGTGGACATTCAGCTTTCTGCACTGCGTTTGCTACCGCGAAATAAACTCATTGTCCATTCTCCAAGTGTACAGCTGAATGGACCACAGTGTGATGCAGTTCGCGTATGGAGAATGAAAACATCGTTGCATCAGATGCTGTATAAGGTAGCGGAAATTTGACAGCGGAAAAGAAGAGATTACCCTACTCGCCGCAAGTGGCAGCACTGCCACCAAAGAGAAATTATTTTGGTATGCAGTTACCAGCGGAATTTTTTTATTCATTATGTATCACTTTTTTCACTAAATAAAACATGTCAGCGGAATAAAATATTAAAAGTGTTCCTAAAAATGGCAAATTGATTTATCTCCTAAGTAAAGGAACTCGGTATATGAAATCATGGAATTTAACAATATTCCGACTTTCCGCCATTTCTTAACGAATAACGATGAAATTTGGATAGTAGTAGTGATCAGGATTTTTAAAGTAAGTTTTGGACAAAATTCTAGGATCTATTCGTGCTGGACTAAACTGGCCATTTCATAACTTTCATAATTTTCACTCATTTTAGCTATTAACCCAAAATTGGAACTTAATTTAAAAAAAATAGGAAGCAATTCCAAACAGATATTTTGAGATATGGTAAAAAATTCTAGTGAAAATTCTAATCCATAAGTTTTTCCGAATTGTCCCTGTATGCGATGCAAATTTTACAAAATTTAATTAAGAAATATTGGAGTTTACTCTAGTTTAAAATTTATTTATGTATAAGGACTGGTTATGAAATGGCCAGTTTACTCCAGCACGAACAGATCCTAGAATTTTGTCCAAAACTTACTTTAAAAATCCTGATCACTACTGCTATCCAAATTTCATCGTTATTCGTTAAGAAATGGCGGAAAGTCGGAATATTGTTAAATTCCATGATTTCATATACCGAGTTCCTTTACTTAGGAGATAAATCAATTTGCCATTTTTAGGAACACTTTTAATATTTTATTCCGCTGGCATGTTTTATTTAGTGAAAAAAGTGATACATAATGAATAGAAAAAATTCCGCTGGTTACTACATAACAAAATAAATTCTCTTTAGTGATAGTGCTGCCACTTGCGGCGAGTAGCGTAATCTCTTATTGTCCGCTGTCAAATTTCCGCTATCTTACACAGCATTTGCATCAGGAACTGTAATACCAAATACAGCCATGTAACTTCCTTTCGTGACTCAATTGTAAACGTATTTGATGGACTTGACAGAATTGCAGTACTCTTCATTGCAATGTGTTTTGAATGTTTTGAAAATCAGTGGCGCATATGGAGCAATCTAGCTGTTGTCGGCTACCACGTCCTTATTTTTGACTTTCAACGTTATCGTTCTGCTGTTATCCTCTGCAAAACGACGACGATACAGGGGTAACCGTCATTGCCTGTGATTGTGTCAGCCAACAAAGCAAGCGGATAACGTTTGGATCATTTGAACGCGACTGTATCCGTTGTTCGGAAGTCATAATGGCTCACGCTTGAGAAATTCTTAAACGATTTGCCTCCAAATGCGACCTTCTCTCTTTTTATCAGTTGGCTTGCGTTGCGCGTACGCCAAAATTAAAATTGAAACAAATAAAAATCAGCCATATCGGTCGAGCCGTTCTCAAGTGATGATCTTTCATACATGTGGCAGTTGATTTTTATTTATATAGATTCAGCGGTTAACGAAGAATAACCTGTTGGTAATCCCTGTAGTAAATATTAGAACTGGGCAGCTCGAAAGATTTCCGCCTTTGAAGTCTTCACTAGATTGGTGATGTTCAACATTAATTTCAATTTTGTTCCATTGTATTGAAGAAATTTGTATTGTGTTGTGATTTCAGTATTTCTTTCATTTCTCTCTTTCTCTCTCTCTCTCTAATTGTGCTAGCCCTTTCGTAACCACAAAAAAAACATATTTAGTGTGTGTCCTATCCACGTGTTGGTGAGTTTTCGTTGAACCGCTTGCAATGCAAGTCGTAAAATATTTCAGTGTAGTGTTTAAAATGTAGTGAGCATACTATTGTGTTTTTGTATGTAGTGTTTTGTGCAGTGCTTTTTTTTAATTAACTAAACTAATTGATAATGAAATAATTAAAATTATTGTGCGTGTGTGTGTGTGTTTTATATTAGTGATTACTGTGTTTTGGAACGAAAAAAATCTTTGTGTTATATGTATATGATTTACCTTTCGAAAACCCGACGCACACTGTCTGGTTGTTTAAACCGTTACTCGGTGAGTACTTTAACCTGTTTATTTTGTTGTAAATAGTACATATTTTATTAGTTTCTGACTAGATTTTGTATATAGAGTCAAATTTGTTCTGCGCCGACACACAGTTCTCGATTGAATAACGGTATTTTAGAAGTATAAAATATTATTTCGAAAAATATCATTTCTAAAATACCGTTATTCTATACTTAAAAAAAAAATTGTTGATTGAGATGGTACATCTCAACTCAACCTTTTCATGCGATTTATAGCGTGTGATCTGGCATGCTGTATGACACATAAACACATCGTGTGACGATATGTATGTATAGTCATATCGTTACAGCTGTTCGGAGCAGATTTCAGAAAATCTTCAGACACACACGAAATAATATTTTTTTGTCTAGGTAGGTTGCTGGTATAAAGAAGCAAATAATGCAAAAATACCCTTACAGTAACTCTTAAGAATCAGTATCCTTTCTTCTAGTAGGGTAGAATTGGGTCTGAAACCGTTTTGTTTAATCCTAAAAAAATACCTTTAGTTAGAATAGGGACCCTTGTCCAGTACTCATCCAATCAATCAATTAAATAAGTTCATTGTGTCGGAAGCCATTCGTATTAACAACTTAGTCAACCGACCTATATGAATAATAGTTCTCACCCCAGACATATATTTGTTACAAAAATTTATGGCATTCACTAAAATTTATTCCGCACCATTACTGGATCAGAACATTCCCAAAAATAATTGGATATTTTGTTCTTAAATCTAGCACTTTGTTCTTGTGAGCGACTATCCTTCTCTTTTAATATCTCTTTTAGGATTCAGCAAGCTTTATTCATTCTTAGAATATCCCTACTTGTTTATCTCTTACCTTCCCCTGCAGCAATATATGACATCCGTTAGCTTCGAAATGCGTTAAGTTCTGTACAATTTTTGACTTACAACTAATAAGCTCGTGACACTGGCGTTTCGTCTGTATGATTTCTCTCTTCTATATCACGGATTAAGCTCCCTTGTGTATTGATTTAAAACGTGAAAGTGATGTGCCCCATTAGAAGTTTCCAAATATTTGAAAATAGATTTTTTAAACAACACCACAAATTGGTTCGAGTCTGATTCGGATGAAATTGACGTAGATCTCTACGCGGATATCGTGCAATTTAACACAAATGATGTTGAAGATGAAGATTCAGAATGCTCCCCGGATCAAGAAATTGGCGAGCGAGGATTGTTCTAATAAAAATGATGGAATTGAACAGCAATCGAAATCGAAATGCTGTATAAGATAGCAGAAAATGTCCAACAGAAAAATATGTTTTGCTATTCACCACTAGAGGCATCACGATCACAAAAATGAATTTTTTTCTGCTGGTATTTTTTGAAAGCAGCAGAATATTTTTGAAATTTTGATGCAAATTAATAATTTTCAGCAGAAAGTTTTATAAAAAATTAAAGAAGAGAAAATATACACACATATGTTTAAACGTTTTGAAGCGAAAAAAGTGTATTTTTTTTAAAAAACGATTTGCGTATGTATAGTGTAAGGATTTTTAAAATTTACTAAAATTACCATAATCATCATTACGCAAATACAGGGCAACATCAAAAAAATCGCCATCGTTGATAGCACTCCTTACATTTCTGAAGTCATTTTAATGTGAAATGTTTTCAGTTTTTTAACAAAAGAAAAACCGCCCCGTAATTACCCTGGGTGTATGTTTTTATGGTAGCTGAGATAATAATTAATATAAATGAGCAACATAAGATTCATAACTGGCGTCGGCTACTGACGGGGGTAGTTACAGGTGAGTTTTTCTAACACTTATGTTAAAAAACTGTAAATATTTCACATTAAATGACTTCAAAAATGTATGGAAGACTACTGACGTCAGGAGTGAATTTGATTTTTCATAAAACTTTCTGCAGAGAATTGTTAATTTGCATCAAAATTTCAAAAAGTTTCTGCTGCTTTCAAAAAATATCAACAGAACAAATTTCATTTTTATGCTCGTGATGCCTCTAGTGGTGAATAGCAAAACACATTTTTTCTGCTAGATATTTTCCGCTACTTTATACAGCATATTATTTACAAGTAAATGATCAGCAGTCCCACTCGCAATCCGTTAAATCAACTCTAGAATATTTTATTGCTTATTTTAATGAATCATTTTGTTGATGTAGCCACAAATACCAACATTTACCATGTACTGGAAAAATAACTTCCGATGTCAACCGGTGTTCCAAAAATTAAGAAATTTGTTGGAGAAACTTGTTTAAGAAATTTAGTGGAAAATGGAAGGAGAGCCGAGAGCCAAATTATTTTTTTAACGAAAGGTTTCCGAATACAACAAGCGGGTGGGGTAGATTTAATAGACCAAATGACGGAGTACTACAGGTGCTTCATTAAAACAAAAAAGTGACCTCTAAAGGCAACCAACCATTTTATAGATTTAGCTATAGTGAAAACATTGCTGGAGTATGATACCCCTGAAATTTATGGATTTCCTAGAGATTTCAAAGGAAACGACCAAAAAATAGCAGCGAAGAAAAGGCAAGGAAAAAAATTAATTTTGGAAAAATTGCTTAGACAGATCTCGATGCAGTTTTAATTCAAGCCCTTGGTGCCCAATTTCGTCGAAACTTGAGTTGACGCCTATCTTCAAAGAAAATAATGGATCGCATCTTCTTATTTCCAGTTGCATCCTAGATGACATCCGATATTCTGTGAACTTGATCAGCAGTAAATTGATTTTCTCTAAACCCAAAGTGGTGTGGTCGAATTAGAGTATCAATTACGTCAGAAATTGAAAATATAAAGGTTTTTTTTAAATAGTATTGGATAACGGTAAAATTTGTGCATGACGTATTTTTCAAGATAATACTGGATTTCTGGCATAATTATCAGACCAGAAATCTCAAAGATGAAGTATATGTTTTACATAAGTTTAGTTAGCAGTTTAGTTCAGCAGCTCTCTGCCTGCAATGAACCAATCACACATTAATCAGAAAATCAGATTATTATTCTTATCTAGGTTATAAATCTACTTCATCAAATTCTTGTACATAATGCACTTGCATGGTTGGGTATTAACTTTTTAGAATCAGTTCTGATCAATTCTAGCGGAAAACTAAAATGTTTTTGGATTGCACAGTTTATTGCAAATAAGCTTAAGTAAAACATATGTTTCGAGGTTTAATCGGATCTATGGGATTTCCGGTGTGATAATCCCACATCTCTAAAAATACGTTATGAATAAATTTTATCGTTAGACGCACAAGCTTGCACAATGAAATACTCCTGGAAAAATTAAAAAAATCATGGCATTTCCAAAATGGGATGCCTGGCGTGATTGAAAATAATTATGCATATTTTTCTCTTATAAATTTGAGCAGCAGTATTCACAAAAAAAAAAAATATTTCCCTAGATAGTAGATTAGTAGGTTTAGACATTTAGTGTATCTAATTTGAAAATAAAATATTAGTTTAAAATGACTGATGTCAATTCTCTTATCAAATAATGTATTTGGGTATTTTTTATAAAAAATAAATGTTTTAGCTTTTCGATAAGAAAACAAAATTCAGTCATTACCACTCCAGCCTCAAAATGGATAACGTAAGTTTTATTTCGTGTTCAATTTTGTGTTGAATTTTGTAATAACAAACGTGTTTATAACTTTCAATAGGAACATTTCGTTAAAGCAGCCTACCCTAGAATCGAATATGTGAGAGGGGTTCCAGAAGTGGAAACTTTACAGCGATCGTATCCTAAATACAAAACTGAACGCTCGTTTTGGATAATGACCGGAATTTTATCATTCTTCTTCATAGCGGTGGCATGTTTAGTGATTTTTGTAATTTGGATACCGCCAGATCAATCAAATTTACGATATCAGTGATTTGTGTTAACAGAAATAAAAAATTTTATGTTGTAATCGTGAAAAATATATGACTTTTTTCGAATTATTTTATTTTATTTATAATTAATACTCATAATTTGTTAATTATGACTCGAAAATGGCATTTATTATGTTCTAGATTAATGCAATTCTATTTTATTTTGTGTATTTTAAAAACGTTCGATTGGAGATTATACTTCACTTCAATATTTAGCATTTAGATGCAATCAAAAAACGGGTACGTCGATGACGTGCGTCTTGCTGAAACCACTTATCGACTAGGCTATTACCCAACTCGTAAAATTCCGAACTCATCCAAAAGTGGTTCCAATGACTTTAAGTTACTGTTGGTCGAAACGGCACGTTCATTTTTGAGGAGAGTGTATTATTCTGCTATCGGCGATCGCTGAATTTTTCGTAAACATTAACCATTCACACCTTCTTCAAATATTGGAATATTAATTCGTGAGTTCATACTAACCCAGTTTTCCGTTAGCATTTGTTTCGCGTTTTTTTGTCCACAATGAGTTCGGTTTTTACGAATAAATCGTAAATCAAAAGAAAAATCTCAACGAACTTCTCGAAAATCTACTGAATTGTGCATGATACTGGCTGTACCTTCCACGATGTTGGTAGAAAGGGGAAATTTAATATTACGGTTTTGAAAAAAAATGACAACGGGAAAACAGCTTTTAGTAGGATGTATGGGCAGCATACTCCAACAGGTTTAATTGGCCGGATTCGAATTTCCTGAACATATCTTCAATTACGTCTTTTAAGCTAGCAGAACTCATACGGCAGAACATTACAAGATAGTATGGATAATTATAGACTAATTGTAGGCTAATTGTTCTATTAAACAATTTTACCCAACTAAAACGCGGGTTCTGCTAGCTTTAGAAAAATTTCGCAGAACCCATATCAAAAAACCGTTTAAAAACAATTGGAAAATTAAACGTTAATTTTCGGTTAATTAAATGCCCTATTTAATTTTTTTTTTATGCTCGCTCTAAGAAAAAAGTAAGGCTTTATCACTTAAAAGCTATCAGAACCCAAATTGAAAATCGAACCAAAATCGAAATTAGAACACAAAACAAGATCAGTTGACTAACAAATAATTTTGGGCTCATTATGGTCTAAGCAAACGGTTCATTAAAAACTGTTGGGCTCCAGGTTAGGTCATACCTGTTATATGGAAAATTTGGGGGAAATTTATGAACTAGAATTTTCTCTATAATTTTTTGATTTTCTGCGGCCATATAAGTTATTTTAAGTTTTTGCCCAATATCTCCCAAAACTTCCGCTAATCTATTAGAAAAATATCCGAAAGTATTGGTTTCTAGTGGAAGTTTTTGAGATATTGGCCAAAAGCTGAAAATAACTTATATGGCCGCAGAATTTTTTTTTTAATGAGCCGTTTGCTTAGGCCATAATGAGCCTAAAATTATTTGTTTGTTGTACTAAAAAAAATTAAATAGGGCATTTAATTAACCGAAATAACGTTTAATTTTTAAATTGTTTTTAAACCGTTTTTTGATATAGGTTCTCCTAACATTTTCTAAAGCTAGCAGAACCCGCGTTTTAGTTGGAAGAGATGGAGTTCAAAATTGTTTAAAAGAGCATTTAATTTGCCTACAATCCTATAATTATCTATACTATCTTGTAATGTTCTGCCGTATGGGTTCTGTTAGCTTAAGGCACGTCTTCAATTTTCAATTTAGGAAATCTTCAGAATTTGGTTTTGCTGTAATCCAACAAAGTGTCAGCAGTATGAGTTAGTAAATTAAAAACAATCGGTTACATCAAATTTGTTGGAGACTGTTTACTTAAACCTCGTATTTAAATTGGATTCGAGCAATATATGTATGTGTTTTGGTTGGAGTTATCTTGAACTTCGCACACCCCAAAAGGCAAAACATCGATCCACACTCATGAAGATAGTAAATAAACTTTGTACTATACACCATTTGACTGGCGTCTGAAAAGAGTGAATCTCGAACCTTCCTTTAGAAACGTCATTTTGGATCCCTCATTTTAATACAGTTTCCAGCGGCTTATTTCAATTTTTAGCCTCCAAAGAAACTTAGAGAACAGTTTTGCTTTGGCTGAAAGAAGTTGCCGTTCCAGACAAGACTTCACTTTTGCCTGTAATTTAATATTTGTTATGAAATCATGAACGCTAGCAATTTGTTCAGCCTCTTCTCAAAATGAAAAAAAAAATCATGGCAATTTCATTAGAACCGAAAAATTCAAAAAATCCTACCTCTACCGGAGCACTCCGCAATTTTTGCCAAAATTACGCAAACCGTTAGAACCCTAAACGAAGTATGTACTTTGAAACCCGTTGCAATCGATTCCAACACTATTTCCTGCTTTTCCAGGAAACAGGGAGTTGGGAAAAATATTTTCATAACATTTTGTTCTATAAAATTTTAAATGGTAAAAGTTATTTCCCATTTAACTTTATTTTGAACATAAGTATTTCCATC
This sequence comes from Nephrotoma flavescens, assembly GCA_932526605.1. NCBI lineage: Eukaryota > Metazoa > Arthropoda > Insecta > Diptera > Tipulidae > Nephrotoma > Nephrotoma flavescens. The sequence continues at coordinate 10,558,124 of OW052222.1, forward strand.
AGTGAACCATAGCAAAACCGGTTCAAAAAAATGCTAGTGCTAGTGCTAATGCCATTGGTACTCAAAACTAATATTTTCAATGAGGTTGTTTGTGCTGAGAAAATATAGCTTAAAAAACCGAATCAAGGCATTCGGAATATAAATTAACCCGAATCAGCCCACAAATATTTTTTTTCGAAATTTTATATTTTATTTCATATATAGTATTACCAAGATCTACAATAAGGGATGTACCATTTGTTTTCGGCCAACACTTTTATTCATATTGCAATATATTTCAGTCTGACCGGACACCGCATGTTTTGCACATAGTCCGACCTATGGTTTTACAATTATTTCTAGTCAATCGGACATACGTAATGCTGTATAAGATAGCGGAATTTTGCCAGCGGAAAATAAGAGATTACACTACTCGCCGCAAGTGGCAGCACTATCACTAAAAAGAATTAATTTTGTAATGTAATTGCCAGCGAAAACTTTTTATTCATTATGTATATATTTTTCACTAAATAAAACATCTCAGCGGAATAAAATATTAGAAGTGATCCTTAAAATGGCAAATTTATCTCCGAAGTAAAGGAATTCGGTATATGAAATGTTGAAATTTAACAATATTCCGTCTTTCCGGCATTTCTTCCATTAGTAACCAATGATTTCGGTTGTTTTTCTAATAGCTTAGGCTATACTAAGACTATATAGAAAAATTGGGGAAAATTCATGGACTAGAATTTCTAAATTTTGAATTTAAGTTACTAGTGGAAGTTTTTGAGATATTGGCTAGAAACTAAAAATAACTTATATGGCCGCAGAAACTCAGAAGATTCTAGTGAAAATTATATTCCATGAATTTTTCCCAAAACTGATATTGGCCAAAAACTGAAAATAACTTATATGGCCGCGGAAAATCAAAAAATTCTTGTGAAAATTCTAGTACACGAATTTTTCACAAATTTTCCATATAGTTTCAGTATGACCTAAGCTATTAGAAAACCAACCGAAAGTATTAGTTACTAGTGGAAGTTTTTGAGATATTGGCCAAAAACTGAAAATAACTTTTATGGCCGCAGCAAAACAAAAAATTCTAGTAAAAATTCTAGTCCATGAATTTTCCACAAATTTTCCATATAGTCTTAGTATAGCCTAAGCTATTAGAAAAACAACGAAGAAATGGCGGAAAGACGGAATATTGTTAAATTTCAACATTTCATAAACCGAGTTCCTTTACTTCGGAGATAAATTTCTCATTTTAAAATGTTTTATTTAGTGAAAAAATATATACATAATGAATAAAAAAATTCCGCTGATAACTACGTAACAAAATAAATTCTCTTTAGTGATAGTGCTGCCACTTGCGGCGAGTAGCGTAATCTCTTATTTTCCGCTGTCAAAATTCCGCTATCTTATACAGCATACATACGTAATGGTCCATACGATCGTAGCGAATACCGGATAAATCAGCTGAGCGTTTCCGGTTCCCGACGTACTTTGGCAGTTCGCCAAAATGCTTGCAGTAATATAAGGCCACAGCTCTTCAGAAATTGAGGTGAAGAATTTCTGGATTGGCTATCCTGTGATAGAAGAATGCGTTTTGTACAGCTGCATCAATCAGCCATGTAAAAATGGAGCTTCAACACTTTTTACCTTTTATTCCTATGCAATAAAGGAATGTCGCAACACTTTGGAAATTGGGTTGACACCAAATACGGTTGAGGCAATTGACAGGACTGAGTTGTCTACCCATTTCGTCAAACGAATGCTCAAACCATTTATTACTTTTTGCTAATGATGAAACCACACTTTTTTTTTTCTTAAGTTGTGTTTTTAGAGGCAATGGACAGTTCTTAGGGATTTTATTTTCGCGAATAGTACCAGTAGCATCGTTCCATTTACTTTTCAAAAATGCAAGGGTGCTATACATTTTCCGAAGTTTTGCTCGTAAAACGTGTTCGAGCGCGGTTTTAATCCCTGGTAAATCTTATGTTCTGGATGAAAATGTTTTAAAAAATTTTCTTTAAGTCGACCAGTCACCGGTCGAAGCTTCTATATTTTGTCACTTTAATTTATTTGCGTATTATCTTCAAAATGAAGACATTGGCGAAATTTGTTTGAACCGATTTTTCCGCATTGAATTATAAATTAGTTCATTTCGAAGATCTGATTCTGTTAACCATTACGATGCCATATTAGACTGAGAAGCGTAACCACGTATTAGTAAAATTCCAATAAACTTTGAGGTCCTCTACAGAAATAACAAGTGCAGCTTTTTGATCATCATACCAGTTTTTAAACGCATTTTAAAATTTAATAGTACCGATTTTTCAGTAGCCAAACTTGTGATGTACAATTTGACATTTCCATCGCAGAATCCGGCAAATTAGTAGATGCTTTGTCGTCTTCAAAATTTTCTGCGTTTTCTTCAATATCCGACTCATCTTTTTTTTTGTATAAAATTTCGCATCCACTTTTTAACTGAGCCGGGCACACATTATCAGGTAACCCGTAATAGTCGTCTGGACCATCATTCTCTCCACTAACACCTTCTTCATTATCTGGGGTAATCGAGCGCTTCTTTCAAACTCAATTTTCTAGAAAATTAAGTAAATATCCAATTTGTGAGGTTATACATAATTGTAAGGTTTAAAGAATGGCGAATATTTATAATGCAGATTATTTCCAAAAATTAATTAGCATATAATAAAAATAATATAATCACCTTGTCATGTATTCCAGTTTTGATGTTCTGGGGCGATTTTTTTTATACGCTTACTTGAAGTCTCTCAACACTCACGTACAACCAGCTACTGTGAAAAAGACTGCACGAAAAGAAAGTTTAAACCTTTACGAAGTGGAAAAAACGCACGTTCAATGTTATTAGTAAACTGCATATAAGTGACATCTCTTGACTTGTAGCCGTACTGACGTTGCCAAATGGCAACGCAGGGCTGATTCGGGTTCAAATTTTTCAGAAATCTGCCGGTAATTTTGTGCAATGAACTGATTTCGTATTTTGAATAGTAATTCTCTAAATTCTCTAATTCCTTCCTTAGCAGTGCAATTAACCCATTTTTTTAATACTGCCCTTATCGGGATTCGAACCCTGTACCTCTCGGTCCAAATGCCAAAGCTTTAACCACCATGCCATTTGGTCGGCAATTTACCCTCTTTTCATAGATGAAGGATTAATTCTACGAAATTAAATAATTTTGTAGCGTTAAAGGCCTGTAGTTTCAATTTCACTAATTTAACTAAAATTAAAATATTATCTAGGTCCATAAGTAGACACTCATATGTCATATCATGTTATCGCTCTAAAACAAATTGTTATATTTTTAATGGTAGATCAAACAATTAAATTCTAACATTTATACATAGTTTAGTATTAATTGAGTTGCGGCCCGATACACAATCGCAATGGATGAAGTACAAGTAAGTCGACCTTAAACGTTTTGAACAATGGCATCTATTAAGAATATGAAAAATATTTTTAAGCAATTTAATCAACCGCCACCGCCATCATACAACGAAGCTACACAACAACAATCCGATTGTTATGCGACTTCAAATCCAGTGACCCAGCAACGACTGCGAGAACCTAGACGCGTTCTCAATCTAGCTGGCATGAAGAGATTGGGTTGTATTTTGTATAATATTTTCATATTTGTGTTTATTGTTGTAGTTCTCATTATAGCCTCGTTCTTTATTAAATAAATTTGAATTGAATAAAGTTGAAAGTTTTCAATTAAATTCCGATTAAATAGGTTTCAACTGAAACATTGATGAAACATTAAATTCCTGTAATCTTTCTTTGTTTACAACCGTGAGTCAATATTAATAAATAATCAAATAATTCTCCCGATATTTTTTATGGTTCAGTATTAACTAAATTGCGACACTCTAAACATTGCAGATCCAATATGGAAGAGGTAAGTTTCGAAAACCAAAAACGATAACTAAATCATCCAAAAATTCTTCCATAATTTTAGACATTTTTTGTATCGCCACCGCCACCAACATATTATCAAACATTTGCGCCACAAACAGGTGCGCCGACTATAGTCCCGCAATGCACTCAAGCAATGTTGCAGCCTACTCCACAGTATCCTAGACAGCCACAAGGGCAACACCAAATGGTTTACTGTGTTACTACATATCCAGTAGCACAGCCTCGGCCACAACTAGTAAGACAGCGTATTAAACGGAATATCGATAGCCCATGGGCTTGTTGTTTATTAGTATTTTTCATAATTCTATATATTGCTGTGATAGTTTTGTCATTTTTTGATTTGAGGTTAATAAAGTATTAACACTTAAAATTATTTGTTTTACTCACAAACCTTATCGGAATTCCATAATTTCCATGAAATACAAAATCTATTTTCAATCCAGGCGATTCATAATTTGAATTATTAAATTATCTCGCAACGTAATCGAAACCGTATATAGTCTGCTTTCAATAATGGATACGGTAAGTTCCAATAACGTATACGCTGTGTTCCCAAATTAAATTACAAATGGTTTTATTTTAAATAGGAAACTAGTTGGATTTATAGTAAACCGCCACCATCGTATTCTATGGCGACGACAGGATGCGAAGACGAACAATCAAAATTACAATTGAGTTGTGTGCAAATTGCAGCAATTAGCCGAGAAACGAGGCAAGAGAAGAAAAGAAAAGTAATTTGTATCGCACTATCCATACTGGTGGGCCTGATAGTTTTGACCGGAGTTGCAATTTCCGCATACACCATACCATTCAAATCGACCAATAATACTACAGTAAAGCAACCAATAAAAATTTGGCAGCCCATTTTAATAACAACATCAAAACCGGTAACTACACCAAAGTCAATGACAACCAAATCGATATTACATACGAAAATTGTTAAACCATCTCCGAGGACTACTTTAGGGTGGGTTTTTCCAGTGGAGGTTTAGTGTATCTAATTTGTAAATAAAAAATTAGTTTGAAACGACTGATATCGGTTCTCTTATCAATAATAACGTGTTTGTGTATTATTTTACAATGAATGTTTTACCTTTCCGATATTAAAACGAAATACAGTCATTATCACTCCGGCCTCAAAATGGATAACGTAAGTTTTATTTTGTGTTGAATTTTGTAAATACATACGTTTTTATAACTTTCGATAGGATCATCTCGTCCAAGCAGCCTATCCTAGAAACGAATATGTGAAAGGGATTCAAGAAGTAGAAACTTTTCAACGATCGTATTCGAAATACGAAACTGAACGCTCGTTTTGGATGATGACCGGAATTTTATCATTCTTCTTTATAGCGGTTGGATGTTTAGTGTTTTTTGTAATTTGGATACCGCCAGATCAATCAAATTTAGGATATTAGTGATTTTTGTTAACAGAAATAAAGAATTTCGTGTTGTGATCGTGTGTCATATATTTTTGTGACGAATTTTTATAAGATAGCGCTTATCAGTGCGGATTATTTTATTTCATTTATAAACAATACACATAATTTGTAAATTATGACTCGAAAGTGACATGTTCTAGATTAGTGCAATCCTATTTTGTTTTGTAGTCTAAGCGTCTGACGTTTTATTATGACGTTTGATTTCGTTGCAACATGTATTACTCGTTGCAAACTCTTAGGCGTTTCTATAAAATAATATTAGATTTTAAATTAATTGAATTTATTTTAAAAAAGTTACTTCACTTCAGTTTTTAGAATTGATTTCTCAAACATTGCACTTGCTTAAATATAGAACTTTCCGAAATATTTTTGTAAACAATAAATTTTGTCGATAACATTGTTAGCTAATAGTTTTTGACATAAAACATTTTTTTAATCTTATTGCTGGGCAGCTTCCCGACTAAATAATTAAATTAAATATTTGTGGTTTTGTGTCATCAAAAATTCTTGGGGAAATTATTTGTGGACTCGCCAATAATTTTAGGATTTATTAATAGCTTGGCTTTGCACCATAAAAATTTGCGGCTTACACAACGTCAAAATCACAATTATAAAATTCAATATTATATAAATTAATAGTGTAATGCAGAGACATCTAGTTGTCAGCACTTTTATTAGAATGTTGTTTTAGTCGTTCACATTGCCATTAGGCATCTAGAAATCTCATTTAATTATAAAAAATAATGGTATTTTTTAAATATTCGAGTTTCGGAATCAGATCAGAATACCGTTGCATTGCCACCATTGCCGATTACCAGTGATTTGGAGACACAATTCCGAAATCGCACCCCTATAAACAGCAGGCGAATGATCCATATTTCCGTAGATCGCGAAGGATGATACTAAAATTCAGAGATCAACAAAAATATCTTTATACCATTCTTGTCTTAAATGGAAATAAATGCGATATAGTTGTTCCCAATAAAAATTTTATGAAACAAAAAATTTCCATTCAACATTGTTTTTAAAATATTTACACCAAACGGATTCCGTCAGTAGGCCAGAAAAATACAATTCAGATATAATTGCAAATAATTTGTCATCAGAATCGTCATCGGGATCCACTCTTCGTTTAGAAGACTGAATTATTTCACCATACTTACCAGACAGAATTCCAGGATGTGCTCCACCTCGTCGAGCACCAATTCTTTCTCGGCAAAATCAGTTCAAAATCCACTCATTAAAATCAAATTCTCAGCACCTTGAGTGATCGAATTATTAAGATTTGGTCGTTACTGGACCTAAATCAACCACACATGTTGTGCGTCCGACTGTGTTGTGCGTCTATGCGTAATTCAGAATTGTCGACAAGTTGGTGTCAAAAATAGCATAAACAATGGCGTAGGCAATGTCGAAAATTCGTAGAGTATGTAGACTATTTGTAGACAATGTAAATTATTGCTTAAGTTTGTTGTTTTCCCGATTGTTTTTCTAGTTCAAATTGCGAGTTGCCAATATTATGAAAGAGCACACAAACACTAGGTAGCACCATAGTGAAATTTATTTTTTACCGCTTTCCAGATGTCATTGGGCTATCTCTACTAAACTGCTAAGATTTAACGTCGTTTTAAATTAAGGTCTCTCGTTTGGATTCTTGAACATTCACGCTATCGTTGTAGCTTATGGCAAATTGCATGAGTCTCAGAGATTGGCTCCCATAGTGGCTATACAGATTTAAAATGGCATACGTTGTGGAATTAAAATAACATTGGAGTTAAATTCCACAATGTATTTCAAACCTATGTAGCCACTATGGGGAAAATACAGCAAAATGGGTGAAGTTGCGGGACGAATTTCAGCCAAGCAAAAACCTCTGTTTACACGGAGTTAGTGATGCGTTAGAAAGAGCATATTCTGCTGTCTTTTACAGCCAAAACTTCTTCTATCATGTTAAATTAACCAAATTGCCAAAACAGTAGAAGAGAAATGCAACCGGCGGATATTTACGACGCCATAATCAAACTGATTGGCCGCAAATCAAATTATTTAAAACTACTACGAATTCAACGGCCCATCTCCTCCGATTCATTTCTAAGATCAGTGAAATACCAACGTGTAGCAATAGAACTCACGGACAGCATTAAGCACAATCGTAAGAGCAGTTCAAGGTGTTTTCGAAGTTGCTTTTTGTGATTTTAATTTCACAGTGAATGCCTTTCCAAACCGATAAAGGTAGAAAGAATCTTCACCCGACGAATTTTCAAGCTTCATATAAATATTGGGGTATTCGAGTGATTTTACCGGAATAAAATGTGTGCTGATACTTGTTATAAATCCTTTCATTAATTTGTGGTTTAGCAGTTTGTTGCATGGTGATAATTTTGTTCATTGAAGTACCGTGGCTCAAAGTAGTTTATTTTGATTTTTGATTTTTTTTTTAAATTTTATACTAACACAGCTAAAGTATAGAAATATCCATTTTTTCTTATCATTCCGTAATCCGAACATAGCAACACATGAGGTCGAATTTTTCAAATGTGAGGTAGAAATAAATTCAAATGGTTTCATTAACAAAGAAATTGTAGAATTTTGCTGATTGCTAGCAAAAACAAGTATTCTCGACATTGCCTACATTGTCGACGTTATTTTTTAAATTGTCTACTTAGGGTGGCCCTTGTTTGTAGGGGGTGGAAAAAATGTGAGGTTATGCTCAAAACTTAAATAGAAAAAATATTAGGTCAATCGAAGATGGTTTAGAGGTCGCGACTTGAGCGCGAAGTTCTGTAAAAACGGTATTTTTGTCAATTTTTCACTTTCAAACGAACAGAAAAAATGTTTAAAAATTTTTCTTAGCCTAAATAAAAATTGTGGTGAATAGAGCAAAGCCTTTCCAAAACATGAAAGATATCGAAAATCAGTTAACAAATAGCGAATTTATTGCCAATTTCCGAAGCTAACAAAAGGTTTTTTTAAATCCTGAAATTTATAATCAAAATTACAAAAAAATAAATGAATAAATAAAAATGATGTATAACTAAACAAAGGAATGTTTTATGATGTCATAACAAACCGTATGAGTCATAAGGGTTTCATATAGTGGGCATAAAATACAGTGTGAATCACAAAGACTCGTTGACAAAATGGCAGATAATTACCGTTCACTACAGAAATTTTTCTTCTTGTCCATGAGGGTACTGTCAAATTATTGGTGTTAAATTACCCTAAAAAAGGAAGTGCACTGTCTTTTTTTTTACAATCATCGTACTGTAAAATTAACTATTCGTATGAAAGAGCAGCTCTGATTTAAGAAAGTGTCTATCTTTTTGGTCAAAAGCACGAAATCCAGTGAAAAGGGAACAACATTCCATTGTAAAGTTGGAAAAATTGCGTCATGCGTAGAAAAATCTTCTAAAGAATAAAAATAAACCTTCAACAATTTATTGTGAAAGAGAAATGAGCTTCCCGGATATTTTGCTGGAGCCAGACAATATGAAATTGAAAAAGAAAAGCGGAAATCGGATATCCGGAATCGGATTATTGGACATTTTCAAAATATCAAGGCCTACAGGTTTGAAAATGGAGGAGGCTGTTTTCCAAAGCTTAATCGATTGGAGAGTAAATGTTTCGTTATTTGTGAGATTCAAGAATGACTAGAATTGCTTGAATAACCCAACGTTCATATACTAATAAATGATGTGAAAGCAGAATTAGCGGGTTTTTGTAAGAACGAATTGGCAAAGGAACATACTCGGGATGGTTACAAATAATTATTGAAAATCACTCAAACTTTTTTGGGCTAGTATCATGCCAAGAAGAAAATGTCCGTTCCCGTCTATCACAACCTATGCATCATGCTCGCCCGATGTCCATAAAGCGGCTAAAGAACCAAAGCTGGATTTGAACTATTTACGAGATATTTATTTCTACAAAACACATAATGAAAAGTTGGTGATGGCTGTACTAAATAAAATATGTGATCAATTGTGGTATTTATCCGACAAAAGCATCAAATTCTCTTTTTTCGACGAAGAAGTCCTAGTGCGGAGAAAAGAAGAATGGCGCAACAGTTGGAATAGGTATTCACCACAATTTTCATTTAGGCTGAGAAACTTTTTTAAACATTTTTTCTGTTCGTTTGAAAGTGAAAAATTCAAAAAAATACCAAGTCTCGTTAGATATTGGAACTTCCGAAAATAACGTCCACAAGAGTCTACATACATTATCTATAAGTGTGTCAATCGTTGTTGCGATTGTTCAGTAAGGCTCGACTCGTAATGTGTTCTTGGAAGCAACGTCGATAATGAAGCCATTACAATTGCTACTATCACCGGTTATGAAGCCTCAAACAAAACAAGCTTGCGCTTCATCAGCTATTGCTTGTGTTTTTGCATGATCAGTGTCCATACAGTCGTACAGAATATTCCAGGCACCGATCCAAGTAGCTATAATTTTAAGGGATACAACGTAACCACCCGGCCACCAAACTATTGTTGTGAAGTTTCACGTTAGTCTATCAAATTAATTTTTAGTCGGTAAGCGGAATACGCATTTTGAGATTATTGTTTTAGTTGTGTTTCTGTCTCTTATAATCCAATATTTTTGTTGCACACGAGTGAAAGGGTGAGTTCGTTTCCTCATTGCATCATTTTCAAATTTGTATAGCTGACTAAAATTCTATCCAATTAAAGGAGGTATAGCTCTAGACATTTCACTCTATAGCTGAACAATTATTTTTTCAGTTTGCCTCCTACTCTCAGAATTCCCTTTTGATCCAGAAATGGACGAACAACTCTGTTGTTTCTTGTTCCTCTAGCACAGAGCAGTTTTGTGTGTCAGACCAGTCATCATACTTTGTTTTTAGCCAATGAGATTCTGACCACCAGAGTTTATGATTGAATAATGCATCAGTTATCAGCTGGATTATCTCGAGATTTGATATGCCACCATTGCTGTGGTTCAGGAAGATTTCTAATTTCTGATACTCTGTTGGCAACGTAACCTTTATATTTCTCGATATCTCCCTGTATCCATGACAACCCTATGGTTGAATCGGTCCATGCGATAGTTGGTGCTTGTTTCACTTCTTTAAGTAACTTGGCCAACAGAAGAGTGCTGTTTAGTTCTATAGTCTTAAGCGAGGAGAACCAGTTTTCAGTAAATAGAAAATAGAGAGTCAGTGAAATTTTCCTAACCCAGAACTTCCCAACACCGACAAGGACAACGACTCACTAGTCTCTCAGAACCGGTTTCTCAGAACAGAAAGTATACTGAAAGTACCCCTTTCGTAGTTAAATGTATGTCCTATGAAAAGACTTGAGAGATTATATTTTGCAGCCCAATCTGAAAGACACTTGTGAAACAACCAATTGCATTCTCATTAGTGAGTTAAAACTTGCAATTTATGAATCCTTTAAATTGTTCGTCAGCAACAGATGAATGAACTTGACCTATAAAAATCTACCGTCTGGATTTCACAACACTTAATGAATTTAGGTCGTTAGAAACATTTTGTTGGGTAGAAATGATTACGGTTTCTAACGTATTTGTGCCATCCTGTGGCTTAGTTGTAATTTTCAGTACTTGTGCTGTATTGAATCGGCCGGGATTCCATTGATTATTGAGTAATTGACATAGATTCAGCATTCATCATCAATGCTGGTTGAAGTTTATTAGTTTCGTCAGACGTGCTTGGAATTGCACTTAGAATCAATTCAACATGTTCAATTAGTTCTCTCTAAAGAATTTTTTGTAATGATTTAAAATTATTAATTTCTGCCGTGCATTAATGTCAAAATCAACTTGAATCGTGTACCCATCCACTATAACCTTAATTTCTTAAGGCTTGGTCATAATTGTCACAATTGTTGCCATAACTAACTGAAATAAGAAATTCTTAATTCTTAAGTTGTTCTTGTTCTTCTTGAATAGATTTCCCTAAAATCTGTACAGGTACGTGATGTATGTAAAGTTTATATATAAAATCGCTGGGGGCGAGAGAGGTATCAACTAGCGATTCGTTACTATCTCCGGAATCTAGTAAAGATTCGGCTTTGCGTCTAAAACGTAGTTTAGTTTAAAACACGACAATTTTCATAAAACAATAAGAATTTAATAGTTTCAAAACCGTACATGGTTAGGCAAACAACATTTCCAGATAATATACCTTGAATTAGAACAAATCAGTACATTTTATCTCACTTTAATATCATGAACTAGCTATATACGAGCATAATATACACACTAAATAAATTAAATCACATTTGTTATCCACTATGGTGCCGTTCACTGGGCGATGGAGCAAATTCTGGTAAACGGCTCGTTCGCATAGATGAACTGCATTTAATAAAAATAAATAATGATCACCAATTTCAGCAATCCTTATATATAAAACACTCACTTTTCCGAAAACACAAGCCAACTGACAATGCTCAACATAAAAACTACCGTAAACACAATTGCCAACACAATTATAGTTGGCTCACTCATACGAGTTTTTTTGCGTCGGAACACAACTTGTGACATTCGATACGTATAGGATTGTTTACGCGCCGATGAAATCTCTTTCAATTGTACCTGGTCTTCAACATCCTCAAAATCAGGTGATAATTTATTTATTGCGATCGGCTCTTCAAAGTGGACTGACAATTTTTTCTGCACGTACAAATTATTGGAAACATTAATAAAAATTATAAACATTTATTGTATATTTACCTCTGGTCTCGCCATTTTAAATTGAATAACTGACAGTACATTTTATATATCAACATTTTGCCATAATACTTGGAACAGAACATTCAATGAAGTTGTTATCTATGTGCTGGATATTTTTGGATTTTTATCGAATAAAGTGTTTCTACGACAATGTGACCAGTAACAGAAATATATTCGATTAATTCAGATATGGTAAAAATGATATGCGGAGTTCATTAGAAATAAATCTTGGCAATTACTATAAACGAAGATTTTTGAAACAAAAAGAAAAATGTTCATCAAGCTGTACTAATTTTATTCTATCCCGCACGGAAAACAATAATACCAACGCAACAAATTAAACAACGAGCAATCAACCAAATGGAAACAACTAGAGGACTACAAAATATGTTAACCCTGGTGCAACCTGTTAACGAAAAACCAAAATTTAAAATGATTAAACTAGGAGTGCAACATATTCGTAATGAACACAACATTGACCTCATGATGGTCTCTGTGACACATTTTACATAAATGAGCTCTGTTGAACTTAATGGTTAAAAAATTTATGACACCCAACATCCTAACGGGAAGCTCTTGGTGGATCAGCAATTATTATTAGAGAGAGAATCAAGTACTGGACAAGAGTCCTTGACATCGCCGGACCTATTCCTACAACCGTTTTACCCAGAACAATAGGGAAGGATAGGAAAGGTGTTTTTTTAGGATGAAAAGACCCTTTTTCAGTCTCAATTCTACTCTACTAGAAGAAAATAAACTGATTCTTAAGAGTTACTATTTTTTCATTAATTGCTTTTTTATATCAGCAATCTACCTACAAAGAAAATTATTTCGTATGTGTCTGGAGATTTCCTGAAATCTGTTCCGAACAGCTGAAACTTAAACTATATAGGGTTTTCCAATAAGAGTGATATGATTTCTTTAAAAAAACACACACTAATTGTTAAGGAAATTGAAATGTTTTTTATTTAATGTGAAGTACAATCGATAAAATTAAGATCTGAATAAAACGTCATTCAAATGGCCTCCACGAGTTCTTCTGCAGGAACGAATTCCATGAACCCAATTTTCGAGCACTTTTTCCACTAAATCAAGTCGTATGCCATGAATAGCACGTTCAATATTGACTTGTAAAGCTTGAAGAGAGTTTGGTTTATTGCTAAAGACTCACAATTCAAAGTCTAATGGTGTTAAATCACAACTTCTTGGAGGCCATTCAATATCACAATTTCTTGAAATAATCGAATCTCCAAACTTTTCTCGCAATAATTCAATTTTTTCACTTGCTGTCTGGCACGTAGTCTCGTCTTGTTGGAACCAGATATTGTGAAGATCAACTTCTTCCAATTTCAGCCATAAAAAAATAGTTATCATCGATCTATACCGATCTCCATTGACAGTAACGGTGTTACCAGCTTCATTTCGAAAAAATACGGACCGATGATTCTACCAGACCAAAAACCACACCAAACTGTCAATTTAGGTGAATGTAATGGTTTTTTATGAATAATTTGTGGATTTTCTTCGCACAAGAATCGACAGTTTTGTTTATTTACCGCACCACTCAGATGAAAGTGAGGCTCATCGGAGATGATTTTCTTAAAAAAATCATCGTTTTCAAGTTGTTCCAAGGCAAAATCAGCAAATTCACAACGTTTACGGTGGTCCAATGGCTTCTGTTCTTGAGTGAGATCAATTTTATATGGATGCAAATCCAAATCTTTTCTCAAAATCCGCAAGGTTGTGGTTTGAGACAGTACCAATTCTTGAGAACGTCTTGGGATCAACAAATTGCGGTCTTCAGCAACACTTCAGCCTGCCTGAACGGCAACAATATTTGGAGAACGATTATTTTGATAATAAAGCTGAATAATTTGTGAACGCTGTTCTTGCGTATATTTCACCATGATGAAATTGTAAACATTACTGAATACAATGAAACAAAAAATGACAGATCATGACATATTACAAATGGCCGAAACGTCAATTAAATATCATATCATTCCTATTGGAAAACCCGTTATTTAGTACAACCATCGCCAACTTTTCATCGTGTGTTTTGTAGAAATAAATATCACGTAAATAGGTTCAAATTCAGCTTTAGTGCTGTAGTTTTAGTGCAATGAAACCAAATTTTCACATAAAAACGTACAACCAAAATGCAAATGTCACGTAAATTCTTCACGATTCAAGGAAATCTAGTCATTCTTGAATCCCACAAATAACGAAACATTTACTTCAGATGTATTGTCCATTTTTAGTCTCCGCCATTTTCAAACCAGTAGGTCTGGGGAATAATCACCGGCAAGACTATCAGTAACGGCTCTGATTAAATGCATGGCTGCACGATCAATAATGTTCCACTTATCCAGAGCTAACAATATTCTATAGAAGTAATGAAACGTTTGCTTCTTCTAGGGGCTCCTTCTGCGCTTGTCATGAGCAAATCAATATTTTCGGAGCTCATGTCGTTATCAGATATCCTTCGCTGTCACTCTCCGATGACTGCTTGTGAGTCTTTCTTCAAGATATCTTCGTTGACGATTTTTTGTGCCTCCATACGATCCGATTCTCAATTTCATATTGTCTGGCTCCAGCCAGAGTATACCGGAAGACCTTACTTACGCTGTGACAAGAGGAATCGGTTGTCGTCTACATTGGCCATCATGCACAAGGCATTGGTATGTGAGGTATCGAAAATATCATCCAGTTTACTATTAAATGCAATTTCTATTTCACGATAAACTTTTGAAGGTTTATTTTTATTCTTTAGAAGATTTTTCCACTCATCATGCAATTTTTCCAACTTTTCAATGGAATGTTGTTCCTTTTTCACTGGAATTCGTGCTTTTGACCAAAAAGACAGTTTCTGGATTGTCAGAGCTGCTCTTTCATGTATGGTAATTGTAAAAAAAAGACACCACACTTGCTTTTTTAGGGTAACTTAGCACCAATAATTTGACAGTACTCATACAAGAAGATAAATTTCTGTAGTGGACCGTAATCAGCTGCCATTTTCCCAACAAGTCTTTATAACACACACTTTTTTTTATGCCATCATAATTGATAATGACATCATAAAAGGTAACTATGTTGTCTTTTATGATGTCATTATCAATTATGATGGCATAAAAAACAGTGTGTGTCATAAAGACTTGTTGAGAATATGACTCATACGGTTTCTTATGACACCATAAAACATTCGTTTGTTTAGTCGTTATACATCATTTTTATTTATTCATTTATTTTTTTGTAATTTTGAATATAAATTCCAGGGTTTAAAAAAACTTTTATTAGTTTCGGAAATTGGTTATAAATTCGCTATATGATTTTCGATATCTTTCATGTTTTGGAAAAGTAACTACTTTCTCTATTCATCACAAATTTAGGCTAAGAAGAAATTTAAAATCATTTTCTGTTCATTTGAAAGTGAAGAATTGAGAAAAATACTGTTTTTATCGAAATCAGGGCTCAAAAGACCTCTAATCTACAGACTTCTAAACCATCTTCTATTGACCTAATATTTTTGCTATTAAAGTTTTGAGAGCATAACTTGACATTTCTAGGGGGTGGCCCGTTAGATATCTTTACATTTTTTCCGCCCCATATAACAAGGACCACCCTAAGTAGACAATTTAAAAAATAACGTCGAAAATTATTGTTTTTGCTAGCATTCAGCAAAATTCTACAATTTCTTTGTTCATGGAACCATTTGAATTTATGTCTATCTCACATTTGAAAAATTGGTACCCACTTGTTGCTATGTTCGGATCGCGGAATGATAAGAAGAAATGGATATTTCTATACTTTAGCTGTGTTAGTATACAATTTAAAAAATATCCGAAAAAAGTGATGTAACTTTATAATGAGTGTGAAGTTTTTAACAAAAAAATAACAACAATACGTATACGAATCCAATAAAAATTCTTGAAAGCTAAGTATGTGTTAGTTTTTACACTGTTAAGTATAAAGTTGAGCGACGCAAATAGCAAATTTTAGAAAGAGACAAACAGGACGCCATGTTTTTTTATCTTATTAGACTTATGTATGTATGTGGTTATATTATTCTATCTTACAAAATAGCACCAAAATTCTACCAAACAATGATACCTCATATAGACTAGATCTACGAAAACGACCAAAACACTCATTGGCTCTTTCTGTTTTTGAGTACATCACATTTATTTTCACAATAACAAGACATCACGGAGATTGCACCACAATGAAACTCCTACGGGCTTAACCTATCAAACAAAGCATGTTTCGTTCAAATTCAGATTGGCTCAGTACTTTTTTTCGAGCAAACTTCTCATTGAGTCCTTTTGATTTTTGAGTGTTTCCCGTGGTTTTCTGCGGTTAGGATTATCGTACAAAATCCACTTTTCATCAACCGTAATGTCAACTCTTTGGTTTTTGTTTTCTTCGGTTAGTTTATGAGGTACCTATTTTCCTTCCTTAGAAGGAAAGTAAGTTCCTTTTGTATTTTTGCCATTCCATGCAATCGAAGTGATATTGCTTGGTGAGTAGCCCCTAACTGTTTTGTAAACTCGTTTTGTATTTGACACGGATTTGCATTCAGTAAAACTTTAAGTTCTTCGTCTTCCAATTGTTTTACTGCACCAGCTGGACATGGATTGTCCTCAAGACTAAAATGAAAACCACTTTTTTACTGTTGAATGACTCACAGAATGTTCACTCAAAGTTGAATTAACCAACTTCATATAGTTCAAGCAACATTTTTTTTTCATTTTAAAATAGAAAGGAATGCAATTACGTAAACGTTGCTTATTGACATCCATCTCTTAACATTGATGTACACAGAACGACAACTTTGCTTTTAAATGACTGAAACTTGTGTCATAAAAACAGGAATGACAGCTACATATACCCAAAATGGCGGAATGCGTTCAATTATATTTTCATGCAATCAAATTCAGAGCCGAGTTTCTACTTTCACATCTAATATATTAGGAGTTGGAAAAGCAGTTATATATTCTCGACCCAAACCAGTGGCGTTTCCTGGTTGTGCTCTCAAGGTGTTCTGCTTCGGATTTTGATCACCCAAAATAATTAAAATAATAGTAATTAATTAAGAAAATAATATTAGAAAAACTATAATTTAAAATAAAAAAATTTAAAAATAAAATTTTCTGTAATAAAAATAAAACTTTTAGAATTCGAATAAAAATCAAAAACTGTTTAGTCGTTCGGCGAACGAGCAGAACATCACTAGAAAACGCCGCTGATGTCCAGTTAGCTTAATATAATATATCTTATATCATAAACAAATAAAAATTATCCCCATTTTAATACGATGAGGTACACCCATTTGTTATTGACCCCGAAGATATTCAATCTTTGCAAATGGAATTTACACATTCACTGTATCGAGGATTGGCCAGCACCCAGAGATTTCCAAATCACATGGCATATATGTCTAGTTAGCTTAAGACATCCTAAACAAATAAAAATTATCCCCATTTTAATACGATGAGGTAGACCCATTTGCTATTGACCCCGAAGTTGTTCAATCTTTGTAAATGGAATTTACACATTCACTTTATCGCGGATTGGCCAGTACCCAGAGATTTTCGACCGACATGTTATATATCTCTAGTTAGTTTAAGACATCCTAAACAAACAAAAATTATCCCCATTTTAATTCGATGAGGTAGACCCATTTGTTATTGACTCCGGAGTTGTCAAATTTTGCAAATGGAATTTACATATTCACTGAATCGAGGATTGGCCAGTACCCAGAGATTTCCAAATCACATGGCATATATGTCTAGTTAGCTTAACATATCCTAAACAAATAAAAATTATCCCCATTTTAATACGATGAGGTAGACCCATTTGTTATTGATCCCTAAGTTGTTCAATATTTGCAAATGGAATTTACACATTCACTGAATCAAGGATTGGCCAGCACCCAGAGATTTCCAAATGACATGGCATATATGCCTAGTTAGCTTAAGATATCCTAAACAAATAAAAATTATCCCCATTTTAATACGATAAGGTAAACCCATTTGTTATTGATCCCGAACTTGATCAATCTTTGCAAATGGAATTTACACATTCACTTTATTGAGGATTGGCCAGTACCGAGAGATTCCCAACTGACATGACATATAGGTATAGCATTGGCGTGTCCTGGTTGTGCTCTCAAGGTGTTCTGCTTCGGATTTTGATCACCCGAAATAATTAAAATAATAGTTATTAATTAAGAAAATAATATTAGAAATTTATAATAAAAATAAAATTTTCTGTAACAAAAATAAAACTTTTAGAATTAGAATAAAAATCAAAAATTGTTTAGTCGTTCGGCGAACGTGTAGAACATCACTAGAAAACGCCGCTGACCCAAACCCTTATAAATTTTTAAACTACAACTGAACAGAAGATTACCGTCATACGTCAACTGCATAAAAAACGAGATCACCTGAAAATAATGTTTCCGTTGCGTCGAGTTGTTAAACTCACAAAACGCAAATTACTCTAAAATCGAAAGGAGCCAATGCGAGTTTTGCTAAAAAAGCAAGATGGTACTGAGAAAGTCCATACTAAAAAAGTACATACAATATTTTTGATAGGTCCAGTTAGTAGCAGTTACTTCTCCCTGATTGCATTTTGGTGCAACTTCTGAGATGTCTTGTTATTCACCATATCTATACTAGAGTATAACTTGAATCCAGTAACTTCTTTTTAAACTAAAATTTTTTTAGATTCAAAAATTTCAACACACAACACAAACAAGAATGAAATAAAAAAAAAAATCTCAAGGTCTTTTTTTTGTAGTTTTGTTAGTTTGATTTTGTTTTTGAGCCATGCGCATCACAAAACAAAAATTTTAATTGTATTAAAAATTCGAATTCGAATAATAAAAAAATAAAATAAAATTTAATTAAATGATTTTTTTGTTGGCATTTTACACAAACACATAGAAAATTTAAAAGTTACCGGATTCAAATAAAATGTTTGAGGGCGTAAAGGGTGTAAGCCGTAAAAGTTACCAGGTTCAAGTTACCGTAGTATGGATATGCCGTAATGAGATTCACAGAAAAATAGTAAGAGTTCTGTTGCGAGTTTTGGTCACAAAAATCGTACTGCGTAACTCTGACTTGGTTTGATAGATAGAAGTTACTCCTATATGGTTCCATTGTGGTGCAATCTCCACGATGTCTTGTTATTGCGAGAATAAGTGAGATTCACTCAAAAATCATAAGGAGCCAATGAGAAGTTTGCTCGAAAACACGTACTGAGCCAATATAAACCCGTAGGAGTCTTATGGTTTCACTGTGGTGCAATCTCCGTGAAGTCTTGTTATTGGCAATGAGATTCACTCAAAAATAAAAAACTGAACTTTTATGTGACTGAATAACAAAACCTCTTTAGCAGACTAGAATGGGTATAATTAACAGACATAAATTAAGAGAGAATTTGACTAAATGATAATTTATAAAATTGTGGTACAAAGAGAAAAACCTTATATTTCGCAACAAGCAAATCGACTCGAAAAGGAATAAAAACAATTAAAGTTGTCAGAGAGTTTCAACCGATTCGTGAACTGTATGAAAAAAAGATTTAGAGTCAAATATGCATTTAGGTACAAGCGTTAATTTAAGTTGTCACTCAAAATTCCTATAAGAAATATTTTAACAGTGTGATCACACGCGTATTTTTGTTAATGGCTGATGACACACGGGGTATCACAGAAATCGTATTTTTCATCGTTTCTTTCCCCGTTTACTTATGAGACCGATTTTAATTGCGACTTAAACAAATTTTCGGTGCAACCACACTAACACAAACATAAATGAAATAAAAAATATTCCAAGGACATTTTTGACTCATTTTAGTATAAATTTTATTTTCGAGAGAGCAGAACAAAACAAAATAAAACACACATACATATATATACATTATCTATTACGACTAGTTGGCCTTGAAAAAATAATGAAAAAATAATCAAAAAACCAAAAATCTCGTGTGGAAGGGGACAATTGGTAAAAACTTCACACTCATACTTTATACGCATTTTAAGTCAGCTGGTCCGGATGGGATTGTATCAGCAGAAATTCGGAGGTATTGCTTCCCTGGCTGGAAATTATCTTCAAAGGGTGTCAGAAGCTGGGGTACGTCACCAAGTAATGGAGGGGGGCGAGAAGAACCTCGCAATGTCTATATTCGTTCAAAAATTGTACCCAGAAACTGGACTCAGTCTCAACATGCGTACCATAAGGGTAAATCCGTGGATACGGCATAATATATTCTGGTTCGGCGAGTTGAGAAGTCACCGGATTTTCAAGAATTATCATTGGTGGCGTTTCTCAAGGTGGAAGCAATTATGGAAGGATTGCTGCCACTTGAGATCGAAGACCCAGTAACCAGGCTAATTATTCATTTGCTAGGTAGCAGAAGAGTCATAGCGAGGATGGGGGTGGTGTCCTCTCTCCACTTTTCTGGAATGTAGTAATCAATGGACTACTATTGGAACGGGGGGGGGTAGGAATAGGTGTGGTTGCTTATGCCGATGACGTGGTGATAGTGGTCACGGGAAAGCAACTAGGTACAATCAGGGATGTGATGCCAAATGCGTTATCAATAACTGAGAGGTGGGCCAGCAGATGTGGATTGGGGATTAACCCATCTAAAACAGAACTGGCCCTTTTCACTAAGAGATATAAAATTCCGGCAATGGTTTTACTAAGCAGAATGGTACTATGCTGGTCCTTACTGATAAGGAGATTCCTAAGGATTTTTCTGGACAGTAAGCTCAGTTGGAAACTTAACACGATAGAAAGAGTAAAGAAGGCCACTGTGGTACTCTACTCTTGTAAAAATGCTATTAGAAGGAACTGGGGCTTGAAACCTGAGCCGGGCTTTACATGGGTCAGCTCTGGAGAAAGTATCATAACTTCTTCCGTTGAATATTATCGGCACGCAAATGGCGGTTAACACGGCCGCCCGGCTATCAGCGACTTCGGGTTAGAAGTGCCTGCAAAAAAGGCACTCAACTATATTTAATTCAATGAGGCATGAACTGGTGAATTTTGACTGCAAAACACCCCGTTTGTGCTTCGACAAGCTTTTCAAGACCGGGATCATTAATTTCTGCACCGACGACTCCAAGCTCGATGGTAAAGTGGGAGCTGGTGTGTTCTGTGGGGAATTAAATGTAAATTTATATTTTCGTCTACCTGATTACTGCAGCGTGTACCAGGCTGAAATTATAGCGATTGAAGAGGTCATGAACTGGTTGAAGCATAGTTTAGTATCGTTGACTGATATTACTATCTATGTGGACAGTCGGGCGGCCCTTCTTTTACTTGCGTTGAATTGTCACACATCTCTTAACGTGGTGAGTGAACATTTCAATATCCAGTTGTTCTGGGTTCTGGGCCATTCTGAGGTTGAGAGAAATTGCAGGGCAGATGAATTAGCAAGGTACGGTACGACTCTTCAACCGGAACCAGGAAGAGAATGTCTAGGAAGACCTATGTCTATGCTGAAGATTTACTGTCAGTTTATCGTGAACAATTTATCGTGAGCAATTTATCGTAGAACAATTTATCGTAGAACAATTTATCGTGGAAACCATTTATCGTGGAATCAATTTATCGTGGAACAATTTATCGTAGAACAGTTTATCGTGGGCAATTTATCGTATAACCGTTTATCGTGGACAATTTATCGGATAACAGTTTGGAACAGCTTTAAAATCGCAGTCAATTTTTTTTGACAGTCTGAGCGACGGTAGCGCCACTTTGACCAAGAGCGGAATTGTTTATAACTAAAAATGTGCCTTTGCTTAGCATTTTGGACCTAGCGCCATCTAATGGAATACAAACGAACTAAAATTTTAAAAAAATACGTTAAGACGTTAAGATATTGAATCTCATTTAAAAATAAATGAAATTTAATAATTTTTATGAATATATTAAATTGAGAGTGGGAATCTCACATATGAGCAGATTATATAGAATCTATTAATGACACCTACGCTCCTCCACGTAGCCCTGCGAGGCTCTTTAGATTTTAATTTCGGGGGGCGTAGGAGCCGGGATCTTCAAACATGTCGCATTGCGTGCCGCACGTAGGAGCGGATTATATAGAATCTATTAATGACACCTACGCTCCTCCCCGTAGCCCTGCGGGGCTCTTTAGATTTTAATTTCGGGGAGCGTAGGGGCCGGGATCTTTAATCAATTAAGAAACTACCGAGTTCCGTCCCGCATGGCCATATTCCAGAACTTCTTCCAAAAATCATTCAATAATCCCATTTCCATCCAACATACCCAATCCCATCATAATCGGTTAAGAAACTACCGAGTTCCGTCCCACATAGCCATATTCCAGAACTTTTTGCAAAAATCATTCAATAATCCCATTTCCATCTAACATACCCAATCCCATCATAATCGGTTAAGAAACTACCGACTTCCGTCCCACATGGCCATATTCCAGAACTTCTTCCCAAAATCATTCAATAATCCCATTTCCATCCAACATATCAAATCCCATCATAATCGGTTTAGAAACTACAGAGTTCCGTCCCACATGGCAATATTCCAGAACTTCTTCCAAAAATCATTAAAGAATCCCACTAATTTTTTGATACCACGCATAAAACCTTTCTACGATAAATTGTCCACGAAAAACTGTTCTACGATAAATTGTCCCACGATAAATTGTGTCCACGGTAAATTGTGTCCACGATAAACTGTTTTACCATTAAATGTTCACGTTAAATTGAAACACGATAAATTGTTTACGATAAAGAGACCGTCACCCCTATGCTGAAAGCGGCAAGCCATAGGAAGCAGTTGCTTTAGCAAATGCTAGGGGGCTTGCTAGCCCAATTGATACGGTAGCAAAGCAGTATGGCCTGTGCTAAACGTAAGCGCTCCAATATTCTAATCACAATCTTTCGGAGATCATGCGAGAAGGCTGGATCTGGATGCAAATGACTTCTGTAGAAGCTGCTGGCACGAGAAGGAGCAGGAGATTCTTTTTCACTTCATATGCTCATGCCCTGCGTTATCTGGTAGAAGACATGATTACTTGGGCAAATACAATATGGACTGCCTCTGACCTCGAAAGCTGTAATGTGCGAGATCTTTTACGTTATATAAATAACACTAAATGGGTGTAAGGCCGTAAGGGGAGTTTATGATGTTGGATCCTATGGTATCACAATGGGTCATTATTGGCCTAAGTGTGCGATAGCAGCCACTGAAACCTAACCTAATACAGAGCTACCATAAAAACTATTTGGAGCCACGGTACTTCAATGAACAAAATCATCACCATGTAATAAATTGTTAAAGCACAAATTAATGGAAGGATTTATAATAGCTATCGAACAATACACATTTTATTCCGGTAAAACCACTCAAATACCCCCATATTTATGTGGAGCTTGAAAATCCATCGGCCGAAAAGATTTTTTCTAGCTTTATTGGTTTGAAATGGCATTCACTGTGAAATTAAAATCACCTAAAGTAATTTCGATAACACCTTGAACTGCTCTTACGATTATGGTTAATGCTGCCCTTGATACACGCTGGTATTTTACTGATCTTAAATATGAATCGGAGGAGATGAGCCCTTTGAGGAGATGAGGTCTCTTCATTATTTCATCTCCTGATAGAAAGATCGCACGTGATGTTTTGAATGTCTGATATCCGATTAGAGATGGACATTTTTCATTATTTTTGCTAGTTTTTGTAACCAAGCCAGAATAATGGCAGAATCTTTCCATGCGTAAATATCCGCCGGTTGTACTTCTCTTCTACTGTTTTGCCAATTTGGTTAATTCAACATGAGAGGTTTCAAGTTTCAAGCTGTACGGTTTCAAGCTGTACCCATTTTGCTGTATTTTCGCCATAGTGGCTACATAGGTTTGAAAAGGTATACATTGTGATTTTAATTCCACAACTTATGCCATTTTAAACTAATGTAGCCAGTATGGAAGAGACCCGTTGCTTAATTTAAAAAGACATTAAACTTTTAGCAGTTTAGCTTAGTTCAATATTTTTTCCACATTATAATGTTTTCGAATAGAAATGGCCCAATGACACCTAGAAAGCGGTAAAAAAAAATTCACTATGGTGCAGATGTTTGTGTGCTCTTTCATAATATTGGCAATTCCCAATTTGAACTGGAAAACAATAGGAAAACCAACAAACATAAGCAAATAATTTACACTGTCTACAAATAGTCTACGTACTCTACAAATTTTTGACATTCTCTACGCCATTGTTTACGCTATTTTTGACACCAATTTGTTGACAATTCGTACTGTAATTTAAAACCTCAATATTCTCGAACAGCATTATCCAAGATTTATTTATAAAAATTCATAAATTATTTATTTGTCTCATTTAAAATAGAAAATACGACTATGAATCAGCTGCAATACTATAAATCATACCCGGAACAGTAATGATTGGAACGGGACTATCTCAGAATTTAATGTTGTGAGCAAATTATAATGTTTATAATCAGAAACTGATAAAAGAATTTCTAGAAAACTTATTATCGGATGTTTTTTTTTCATCGAAACGTAGAATTGCAGTACCTAACCAACCATTATTTTTGAATTAGTTTATAAATGGATGGCCCACCGCCCAGTTATAGTGAGGCGACCCGACTTACATCAAATAATTCACATCGCAATTACGAATCGATAACGTATCGGAATCTACAGTCACAAACTTGTACAACTGATTTTCATTTATGGAATTACATTGGGCTGAATCCTCAGATTAGATGTGCGATTAATTGTGCTATACTTTTGATTATAATAATTTTAATGTTTGGAATTTTTTTTCTACTGTTCGTCTCGAATTGACCACGAGTATAACAAGTGAGTACCGATGTATGCAGCACGAATTCCAATTTTTGAGTAATTTATTCGAAAATTTGTTTTGTTTCAGAAAAACGAAAATTAAATTTAGCTTTATTAAAATTTTATTATAAAAATTTAGACTTCTGTTAAAAATTAATCACAGATTAGTATGTAAAGATCTTTTATAAATTAGATGTGTTAGTATTTAAAACGAACTGATTTCAAAAAATTTGGCTTATTTACGTGCAAACGCAGCACGTAACGCAAATTTCACAATTGCAACAACAATAAACGTAGCTATTATTGTTATCCACGTACATTGACGATTGTTATTGAGCTGCTCTTGTATTTCAAGTTCGGTTTGTGCAATATGGACTGAACAGTGATTTTGATTTGCGTACGGTTCTTGTTGCGGGTATATTGGAACCGTATATACATTGTTGCCAGTATATTGTGGTTCGGCTGGTAGTGGTTGTGGGACTAATGGTGTATATGCAGGCGTACCAGTTGCTTCATGATAAGATGGCGGTGGTATCTACAATACAATGTAAACTTGTTTACATAACAATAGCAAATACAATTCTGTAATCTAACTTACTTTCTCACTCATTTCTTCAATTGCGATAAGTACGATGCAGAACAACGACCAAAATAAAACTAAACTACATGAGTTATATATAGAGAGAGCGATAATATAAAGAAATCGGAGGGTAAATAACGAAGCACATGAACAAAATGTTTATAGAAAATAATGGGAATTCCTGGTATTCGTATTGTGCGCACGTATATATTCTTGTTTTGGACAAATAACAGAGTTTTACAACCTATTATTGAGAATGCATTCTAACTTAACTCTAATTCACCTTTACACTAGACTGACTACAAATATAAACAGATATTTCAATTATACACGAAAAACCGGTTCTCCCATCACACAATCAAAAATTAGTTAGTCGATAATTAACGCGCTAATTTCGATTGTGATAAGACTACCAGTTTCGTTTTTATTTGACTACCACCACCAAACTTTCACTTTAGTTCACTAACAATTTTTGGTGTGCTAAACAATAACGCGCCTTGTATTCTTAGTGTTTTGGTTTTCACAAAAAAATGTATGCCAAATCGTTGGAGTCGCGGATATTGTTTTGATGATTCATCAGTCGTTTCAATTTCAAGTGCAGTAAAAAATCCAACGACGATGACGCACTTTCGTATTCTAAATTAAAATAAAAGCACTTGCGATTTATATTGGTATTGGAATACATAAAAAAACTACTTTTATTTCACTTATTCAGGCACATATACACTTCAAATATTTACACACACATTTTGCACGTTCAAATCACAGTTCAATTATATTCAAATTTTGGTATTTCATATGATTGCGAAATTTTGGTGTTAAAACGATCCAATAGCTCCTGGTTGTTTTTGTTGAATGCGTCCCAATCAAATTTTGGGTATTCCGGTTGTGGATCATTTCGTATATTAAACGTATCCCAATTATACTTTGGATAGTCTGGTTGACCATAAATTGATTCGAATTTATCTCTAACCTCTAAAGTATGTCGTTTGCTCTGCCGAGCGACAATTATCGCTATAATCAATACGGCAACCACTATAGCGATAATGGTTATCGTTAGGCATAAACATTTGCTGCTACCCTTGTTGGACCGACGGCTCAATATAACATTGGTCTGTGCCGTGGGCAAACTGGTTGGATATGATGAATTTACTGGATACGGTAACTGTTGATGGTTTTGTGTTGGAAATGTGGTCTGTGGTGGTATTGGTATTATAGTCGTATTTGGTGTGGCATTTATTTGGCCTTGAGGCGGTGCGGATGGTTTTGGTGGTACAACGCCCGTACATGATTGGTCCGCCGGAATACCTGTTGCTGCTTCGTACGATGGTGGTAGCTGTACATTCGAATTAAATTGAAAGCTATTAATTAACTTGAACACGATTAATTTACTGTTAAAACACTTACATCACCCATTTTGATGGTTAGCTTATCTACTTTTGTAGTTTTTATTTAACTATTAAAGCGTAACACACAGAGCACGTATATCAACAATGAACAGCGGACACGGTAAAACTGAAATATTTTAAACGAGAGAAAGAAGGTTATAAAAATACAAACTATTTTGTGCAATGGTGTGCAATATAAGCACACATACACGTCCCCAAACGATGAATAACGTATACGTATAGTGGTTTTTGTAGGAAACTAGTTACAACGTCATTGGAAAGTACTAAGATAAATAATTTTTTTTTATACAAACCATCATCAATTCACAGTGCAGATGCAGATACGTAACGAACACTGTCACATTTTTTTCGATAAAAATAATTGGGATACAAGCATTCAATAATGCTATCCAACAAGCAGCATGGGAAAGCTCAACAATTCCTAATACTAATTTCTTACAGAAACATAATTATCCTCTTGAGGTCTGAATTAGTTAAACAGAAACCATGAAATCACTCAAGTGCATCATTACGCAGTTTTGAAAAAATTGGATAACGGAACTTAACATAATCATGGAAGTGGAAAATTGGGAAAACTGCCTCTTAAGCGATTCTTCGATTGACATTTGATTGGTTTTTGTTTGGCACATCTCCGCCATTTAAATTTAAATAAAATGTGTGGTATATTTCATTTATTAAAGGTATTTATGGGAAGTGGGCCATCAAAACTGAAGGGTAACTTTCCAATATTAATACTTCCTACGCCTCGTCGACGAATGATCAATATTTTGAAAGGTTTGCCTTATGATAGAGAGCATTTGTATAGAATTTTACCGAACTCATTAGTAAACCGCATCCATTTAACAACGGCCCATCTGAATTTTTCACCATTGCTGTTTACATTGCGCCGCACAAACATTTAGATTTTATCGCTTTAGTAAAATCAAACATGGTGCTCTTCACCATCTCGATGACTTCAAACCTAATGAACTGATACCATTTGGTGGATGGTGTATTTGAATATTGGATTTCTTCTTTTTTCGCTCTACAACGGAATGGTCCTGGCACGAGGAATTTATGATCTATATTTTTTACACTTGTCTTATGTTCAAGAAATGCAGTGAACATCATGGGCATGTACGAACTCTTATTTTTATACCAGCACAGCGGCAATCGCTTCATGCCACATGTAACAGGAAGTTCGATTTGTGGTGCAATTGAGAACTGTTAAGTTGTATGTCCACAACTGTCTCTTATAAAAGCTTATATTCGATCGAAGGTACGATAAAAGTTATCCTTAGCAACGGTTTTTAAAATGATATCACTCACATCCAAGATTAGTTTTAAGCACTTTTGGCTAACCACAGATTTCGATCCTTCCACTAATAAGAAATTTACACATGAATGAGTCCTATTGCGCGGCGAAGTTGTTGATTTTATGAGAGTCACACGTTTTTTGTCTTCTATATCAATCAGTTAAGCAAGATAAACTGTTCTTAAATCACACGTAGGAAGTTTCGTACGTTTGTAATTCTATTACATGTTATTTCTTTGGTTTGGCCTTTTTTCCATTTTGGTTTAACAATTTTCGTCAACACCAAATTATGAACCGCGCGTTCTTCTTCTAAATCGGTAAACGTACGATTCTGTGATTCGTGTCTATCAGTGAATGCTGCAGAGGAAGAGGGAAGGAGCGATTCGTCATAGTTCAGTAAATTAGATTCAATTGCTTCCGCTATTTTTTCCAAGGATACGAAAATGGAGTTATCATCTGATAATAAGGAATCTGCATCACCACATTTAGAAGGGTTAAAATCTGCATCTTTATCACTATAATCTACTTCGTTAAAACTATCGTGAGCATTATCCCCCACATTTAAAACACTTGGTTGCGCAATTATGACTTAAAGGGAAAAATCGCTTAAAATCATTTTGGTCACTTTGGAAAGCAAAGAAACAAATCCGATAAAGGATCCTAGGCTAAAAGTGGCAAACAGAAAAATTCTCTATTTACTGTCCATTTGAAAGCAACTTTCTAACCGTTTACGAGCCAAACAGGAAATGAAAATACAAATGTCGTAAACAAAGCAAATGATCTTAGCCTAAGACATGTGAATCTATTGGAATTAAAAAATTAAATCAAGATCTAGGTTATAACTTAATTAGTGGACAAATTGTGAAAGGTTTGCGCAAAGTAAAATGGCGAAAAATATATCGGAGTGATGTTTATGCCAAAATAACAAAATATACACTGTGTCCTATAAGTACTTAGAATTAAAAAATACTCAAATATTGAACTGTCATAATAATATCTGAAATTTTTTAATAAAACAAATATTTTTACACTATACGTAGCATTAGAGGTTTTTGTGGGAAGTTTTGAGTGAATTTTAAAAAATGAATTTTTTTACAACAAACTCACTATGAATTGCACAAAGATGTTCGAAGTTATTCTGAACTGCCCCTACGGATTGCACAGAGATGATCGAAGTTGTTCTGAACTAGTAATTGATGTAAGAAACCAATTTTATTTATCCACATGCTCGGAAATCTCTGAGATTTTTGTTATTCGAGACAACGTCATTGAGTGAAATGTGAAAATTCTTAAACATTTGAAATTATTTATCTCGGCCCCTACGGATTGCACGGTACTAGTTCAGAACCACTTCGAACTTATCTGGACAATCCGTAGGGGCCGAGATAAATAATTTCAAATGTTTAATAATTTTCGAATTTCACTCAATGGCGTTCTGTCTCGAATAACAAAAATCTCAGAGATTTCCGGATAAATAAGATTGGTTTCTTGAATAAATTACTAGTTTTAAATCTCTTCAAACGTATCTGGGCAATCCGTAGGGGCCGAGATAAATAATTTCAAATGTTTAAGAATTTTCATATTACACTCAATGACGTTCTGTCTCGAGTAACAAAAATCTCAGAGATTTCCGAGCATGTGGATAAAAAATACTGGTTTCTTACATCAATTACTAGATCAGAACAACTTCGATCATTTCTATGCAATCCGTTGGGGCAATTCAGAACAACTTCGATCATCTCTGTGCAACTCATAGTGTGTTTGTTGTAAAAAATTTCATTTTTTGAAATTCACTCAAAACTATCCACAAAAATTAGATGTTTGCTACGTATAGTGTAAAAATATTTGTTTTTATTAAAAAGTTTCAGATATAAAGTTTCAGACAGTTCAATTTTTGAGTGTTTTTTCAATTTTAAGTACTTATAGGACACAGTGTATGTTTTGTTATTTTGGCATAAACTTCACTCCGGTGAAAAATATTGAATTCCATCACACAAATTTAGTTTTAGAAAAGATTACTCTTACTTATTTTATTAATCACTTGTTTTTTATTTCGCAGAATTAGTATAAGTGTGTTTCGCCAAGTGCCTACGGCAAATAGCGTAAAAAAAAAAAAAAAAAAAAAAGGAAAAAAAAAAGATTACTGTAATGTTGAACAAGTGAACAGAATCATTGAGAATAAAATCATATGCTAATAACATCGATAGGTTTCTGGGCGCAGTGATGAATTTGACGTCCATTTCAATTTTAAGTACAGGTCTTACCTTGCAAGTATTGAAACAAAAATTAAATTAAATCCGAAGGAATTTTGAAAATACTTTCGATCCAAACGGGAAATCGAGGGATATCCTTCCAATATGACTTATAATAATACCAGCTGACATGTTTGCAGCATTTTTCCAATCAGTCTATAGTCCTTGTGATAATATGAGATACACTGATCAAATAGACAACAACAACACTTCTATTATTCCTCCTCATAGATGAAGAGAATGTTATATCAGCCCTAAAGGAATTTGGAATGTGGGCCGGATGATATACCCGCCTTTATATTAAAAAGGTTTGCGAGTAGCTTCACAAATCCACTCTGCAAACTTTTCAACCAATCAATAACCACAGTCGTGTTTACTGATAAATGGAAAATCTCAAAAATAAAGCCTATCTTTAAATCAGGTAAGAGAGAGGATGTCTCATGTTACAGAGGAATTTCAACATCTTCGTCAATTCCAAAATTATTTGAGCTAATTGTGTGCAATGCTTTTAAATCTACATTGATACGTCACATCTCTATTTATCAACACGGGTTCTTGCCTGGAAGTTCGGCATCTATCAATCTGGTCGTAGCGTAGATATAGCGTATACAGGTTTTAGCAAGGCGTTTGACTCTATATGCTACCTCAAAGCATTCCATAGTCTGCGCGCATTCGGTTTTCCAACTGGATTTATTAATTGGTTTAAATCGTATCTGACAAATCGACTGCAATATGTATTAATTGGGAATGAGAAATCCAACGTTATCAAAGTGACCTCTGGTGTCCCTCAAAGATCTCATATTGGACTCTGGATTTTTATTGTGTTCATCGATAGAATAGCCAAGTTAATTAAACACTCAAATGTTCTTTTATTTTCTGATACAATTAAACATGCGCATGATGTTGATAAACTGCAAGATGACTACAACAGACTTAGTGAGTGGCGAATACAAAATTCATTACACCTCAATATTAAGAAATGTGAAATTATGTCGTTTCATCGAAAAAAAAATATCCAATAACTTCGCATACAAAATTAATGGCGCGGAAATTCCAAAAGTACGTGAGATTATTGATCTGGGAGTCACATTTGTAGACTGGGGAATTCATGGATATACATCGTCTACGCACATTATATTACGCTTATGTAAGACCTCAAGTGGAGTATGCTGTAACGGTTTGGAGCCCCTCTTACGCTGTACCCATGAACAGAATTGAAAACATAAAAAAAAACCATTCTATGAAAATGTTGCTCGCTTACCTCCCTACTCTACAAGGTGCAAAGAATATAACATGTGCACGCTTGAAAACAGGTGTCTACTTCTGGATGCCGCTTTTATCGGAAATGTACTTCTCGGCCACATCGATTTATCCTTCATACTGGAAAACATACCCATAAATATCCCAAGCAGGACTTTGCGTAATCATCAATTTTTGGTGCTCGAAAACCACCCAACCAACTATGCCGTAGTTATTAACAACTATGTGTAGTTGATCAATTTGATTTTAATTTATCAAAAAACTGTTTTAAAAACAAGTTAATATAGTATTTTTTAAATTTTTAATTAGTCCTTTGAATCGATATTTTTATGTTTTACAGTACGGAATTTAGTTATATTTTCCACACACTGGACATTTTACTGAATGTTTTTTTGTTTCGTTTTGGTATGTGGCGAAATTATATATTTCTCTCGCTCTTTGAAAAAATATGTTTCATTGTGGAATAAAGGCTTTAATCATCAAGACAGAAGAATTGATGAAAACACTTGCAATGCGCATACATCGCCAGATGCAATAAAACGAATAATCTCGAACAGCGATAGACAAGTATATAAGTGCGAGCAATTTAGGACGCAGTCACAGTTAGTATTTAGCCAGTGAAGAGTGCAAGTAGTAGTGAAAGAGTGAACAGTAAAGTTGAAATAGTGAATGGTGTTAGAAGTGGGATTAGTGAATACCTGAAGAAATTAAAAGTGTTGAGAACTAAATTTTGCTTCTTAAAACGCTGATTGCTTTATTTGCCAAATCCAGTACGGCTGTTACCTCAAATTAAGAAAATTCAAGCAGAGCAAAGCGACAAATTAGATTAACTCCGAGCTAGGTGACAAATTATTCTAGCAAGGGTCAAACGGGACAGCACAGTAGAATTGTTGGGGAGCAGAAGAGCACTGAACACTTCAACGCGTGCAAACTGTAACCGCAACAGAAAGGAGCTATGAGCGAGTCATGACTGAGTTGGAACTAAGATATGGGTAGTCACACATCACACATCACCCAACTTCGGTTTCGTATTTGTCGATTGGTTAAATTATACAGTATTGGTTTGCAATATTCTAACCACTACATCATCTTTCTCCAGACGAGTCACACAGTGAAGGAAAGTGTCGAAGGATATCTGTCCACATAATCGTTGTTGATTGATTGATGAATGATTGCGCGATCGTTTGATTTATTTATTTAAATACCGAAAGTTCGATCTTTTCGATAGTGATGCATAAGCTCAGTGAATAGCTTCGAATTGTGTGCCTAAGCGGTCGTTTAATATCTCGGTATTGGTTAGATATTGCTTAGCTAGTCGAATGAAAATGATCGTAAAATTGTGCGAGTCATGATACTGGTGTATTTTTGCTATTGTTGGTACGGAGATGTCTTTTATGCAGTAGGCTTCTGGCTAATGCGTAAAACGATCAACGCAGGTTAAGATGTATGTGAATCCATTAGATGGTGGAAGTGGTCAACAATATCTAAATGGATGTGTGCAAACTACCTGGTGGAATTTGGAAATTACCGTGAAGTGGTGTGGCGTTGTACTTTGCATTTTTATCAGGATAAACAAGATTTTGCCTACAGGGTTACATTTTTATTCATACTGGGCCAAAAATTTTTGGAAGTGACGAGTTTGCGAGTTGCTCGTACACTTGCATGTGAAATATTATGCACAGTTCGACATAATGGCTCTTTAATGTATACAGGTAATATTCTGTAGATATTTTACAGTAAATTATCAAATCATCTAGCTTTTGCGATCGTAGTGATCTCGTAGCGTGTTGCTGTGTAGGCATGCTCGTGGTCGGAAGTCCGAGAAAGTGTATCGGCGACCACATTGTTGAATATCTGTCGTGAATTGAGAGACAAAATCTAAGAGGAGTACTTGCTTTGGGTTGAGTTCCCCTTTAGAGAAAATTACTGTAGTGTGCGGTTTATGGTCGGTGAATATGACGAATTCCCGACCATTGACAAAGTATCGAAAATATTTTATAGCTTGGAAGATTGCTAGCAACTCACGATCAAATGCGGAATATTTTCTTTCGGCATCTGATAATTTCTTCGAGAATATTCAAGAAGTTCCCAAATCTCATTATTGAGTTATTGTAAGACCGCGACTATTGCTGTGTTTGATGCATTAGTGGTGAAGGTGATGCTGGATTTTGTGTCGTTTGTTCAATGAATAGGCCAAATGGTGTGGTAATAGCTGTTTTGTGAATAGCGTCGAGATCGTTTTTTGCGAAAATTTTACATCCATGTAATTGCATGGAGAAATTTTGAATCTGGGGGATATGATGATGGTCAGGAATTATGACTGCGTTAAGCCTTCTGTAGTCCTCATTCCCCACATATGGTATCCAGCCGTTGTCCATCCTTTTCAACATGTGCAATGGACATGATATTGCTGATGAAGAAGGTCGGCAGATTCCAAGTTTCACCATGTGTTGGAATTTTAGGCAATCTGCTTTGTGGCGAATTGGATTAAGCCCATCTTGGTTATAAAAATGATAAATGCCCTGTTGTCACGATGTGGTGTACTACGCCTTTATTAATTGTATAATGCAATGGTGATGGTGTTTCAACGCGTGCTGATGTTAGCGATGAGTGAAAGTTTAGTGGATGGATCAATATATTTGTGATTTTTCAGATCCGTTAAAAAACGGTTGACATTAACGATAACATCGATTACATCCATTGTGTAAATTTCCACCTGTTTCGAAAGTTTCTAGAGATCTCCAGATTTGAAAAGGCTTAGCACATTCCATGTATCTGATAAATTAATCGAGGCTATTGTATATACCGTTCATTGGATTTTGTGCACTTTTCACGAGCCAACCTGGAGAAGAGACCCTGACTTGGTATTGCTTTTAGTGCGCCAGTGGCTTGCTGTAACATGTAGTGTCCTAGACAAACATAATTCCCTCTGCTAGTCTTCACTACACCGCCTGATTAATTTATTGTTATCCAGTGGGCACCCTAAGGAGGCATGAATCTAGAACTTACACCCCCTCCCCTCCTTTTGAAAGTGCGTTTTCCTCCCATTAGTATCAATAAATTAAAGTTGTGACAAAAAAAAAATAGTAGGATGTAAATTAAATTTCATTAAATTATAAAGATATTTAAAGAAAAACTCCATTTTATACCAACCCGGAAAAATTCGTCGAAATGCGGTGATGTTAAATACCAAATTGTGCACAATCAATGAAAGATGGTAGGTATAATTTTCTTGGATATTTTTTATAAACTTGGTTTAATTTTTTTGGGACAAACTTGCGATTTTCCCATATTTTTCGTGATTTTTTCGGGTTGTTAGCTTTCGGACCGAAGTTTCTATTAACTCGTAAAAGTTTCAACCACTTGCACTCTTTTATATTTAAGTTTTATTGATAAACAACGATTAATGCGGAAACTCGATTTTTTCATCACACATATTTCCATTTTTGCGGCTCAATCTGATGATTTCTATGGTGATTTGCCATACACTACTGAACAATTCACAACAAATTTGACAGCTATTGCTTTAACAACATGCTGCTATAACGTAACAAATTTCGAACATCCTTATTTAAAGAACCTTTGGGAAGAAAGTCACATTCCTTTTCTATGATTGTCACTGAACTTTCACTTCATTTCGCTAACAATACATAGCGTGCTAAACAATAACTCGCATTGTATTTTTAATGTTTTGGTGTTTTTGCAAAAATATTTCAAATCGTTCGAGTCGGATGTATTTTTGATGATTCAGTCACTTTCAATTTCAAGTGCAATCAAAACAATGATGTTGGCACATAATACTTTTTATTCTGTATTCTTATTTTATATTTGTACAGGTATCTAGAAACTACTTTTATTTTACAAATTCAGGTACACACTTTACACATTTTCATTTACACATTTTGCACGTTGGTCACAATTCACTTATAACCCTTATTTTTTAAACGGTCCAAAAACTCCTGATGATTCTTGTTAAATGTATCCCAACCGGATTTATTGTATTCCGTTTGTGGGTTATTTAGGATGTTGTATACATCATATTTTGGCAGGTTCGACATCATTATTTTATGTTGCTCATTAGCATGAGCGATGCCATTAATTACCGCTATAACAATTAAGGCTACTATCAAAGCGATGAGGATTATCGTTAGCCATAAACATTTTCTGTGTTTTCGTGTCGCCACTGTAGTCTGTAGCGATGTTGGTGTTGTTGTATAATATGGTGCTGATGGTTTTGGTGGTACCGCACTAAGAAAAGGTTGATCTGCTGGAATAGCTGTGGCTGCGTCGTACGATGGTGGTAGCTGGAATCAAAATTTTTTATTAATAAAAGCAAATAATATTAAAGATTAAGATATTTACATCACCCATTTTAATTCTGGTTTTAATATTTTTAAGTATTGAAAATGTAACACAGAGACAAAGTACGTATATATCAACACTGAACCACAGACGCGAAAAAACTAAAAAATTTTAAGAGAGGAAGACGATTACGAGAATATCAACTATTTCGTATACAACAAAAGCACATGTATGTGCGTATTTTTTGTTGTAGAAAACTATTTCCAACGGTTTTGGAAAGTACTAAAATATTTTTTATGTAGAAGTATTTGCCATGTTAGGTTTATATAAGCATTACCACATACACATATAAGAAACTTGTAGCACAATCATATCTCTGTATTGATATTTATAAAAAATGTTTTTATTTCAAAGATTCTTCATACTCCACATATTTACAATAATTAAAAATTTTGCACTTTGAGATCACAGTTCAATTACTATACTCATATTTTGGTAATGTTTAAACGATCCAGTAGCTCCTGGTTGTTTTTGTTGAATGTGTCCAAATCGAATTTTGGGTATTCCAGTTGTGAATCATTTTGAATGTTATATGAATTCTGATTGTATTTTGGATTATCGGGTTGACCATAAATTGATTCAAATGTATCGTTAATTTCGGGTTTAGCTGGTCTGTTAACCTGAGCGACAACTAATGCTATGATCAATATGGAAACTACCATAGCGAAAGCAATTATGGCCATGCATAAACAATGGCTGGTTCTTAATTTAGGTCGACGGCGTATAAAAATATTGGTTTGTACCGGAGGTATGCTGGTTGCGTGTGACGAATGTTGGTGGTGGATTTGTGTGGGCACTGTATTTTGTGGTTGTATTGCCATTGTAGTGGTATTTGGTGTCGTATTTATTTGGCCTTCTAATGGTGCTGATGGTTTTGAAGGTACCACACCCACACTAGATTTATCTGTTGGAGTACCTGTTACTGCATCGTATGACGGTGGTAGCTGTGTATTCAAATTTCCTTCATTACTTAAAAAACATTTAATTTAATATTAATAAAACACACTTACATCACCCATTTTGATGGTTTTTTTATTAATTGAAATATGTATTGAAATAATGTTAGTCAACAATACACGGCGAATACGACAAAACTAAAATATTTTTTGAGTAAGGTTACAAAAATATAAACTATTTTGTTGATTTAAAACAATTTAAGCACACATACATGTATGGAACTAGGCATGAATGAAGAGTACCTTTTTGTATTTATCTTTTTCACTTTACAATGTAACTCCAGGAATGGTTAGTTGACGTTGATGATGAAGTTGTTTCCACTATTCTGGTTACTCCTCTGTGCTTTTGGCGGTTGAAAGTATTTTTAATTATATTCATATAAAAGTTTGAAGTTCTTACAAAGTGTATATTTTATATTAAACTTGTGGTTAGGCCCGTTATTATTTTTATTGGTTAGATTCGGGTTTGAAATCGCTATACGCGCTTTTACGTTTTTCGCGGACATTAATCATCCAATGGAAATAACGTCCTGTTAAGGCCAACTAGTACTTCCCATTTCATTCACGCACATACACCATCCATTCACCTACACATAATTAAATCGCATCTGAATTTTTAATTCAGTTCTTGCTTTTTTCTTTTTAACATCCACTTTCCACCTGAGCTTAGTGTCTAGCGTCATGCCGAGGTATTTACCGTTATCAGAATATGGAAGTTGTTGCGAATTCAGTCTAATCGGAATATATTCTAATTTCCTATTTGTATTTCGATTCGTTTAGTATTATTCTCCAATTTTTTGTTCAGTTATTCACTATACTGATAGCATTTTGTGGTTTCCGCGTCCTGCCCGACCCGGAAGTAACAGTTGTTGATGTGAGACTTTAGCAAATCTCGTTAGAGCTTAAATTTTAGACCACGGTGTTAAACCATATCAAATGCTTGGGCTACGTCTAAGAACATGTTTTTCTTTTTTCCAGTGGCTCTTCAGTTGTATTATTATGTACCTGTTCTATCGTTGAGTGCTTTTCTCGGAACCCAAATTGATGTGCTAGTATAAGATTTCTGCTCTCTATAATTAGCTTTAGTCCCTTGAGAATCTAGTCTTTCAAAAATCTTTGATGTTGTTGTTAGTAAAGAAATTGGTCAATGCGATGTTCTGTCGTTTAGCGGTTTATTAGGCTTTGCAATCAATTTATTTTCGTTACTTTCCACTGTATCGGAATATAGTTTAGTCTAAAGATAGCATGGATTATCTGCTGTAGTTTCAGTAGTGTTTTTTTTTGGAGGAGCTTTGATTATTTGCCCCATTATCGGGTTTTTTTATTTTTGAGGTTTTTACTTCTTGTTTTATTTGAGAGTAACTGGTAGCACAGATATATCATCCACAGGGAATAGTCGTTTTCATGTTTCCCTGTCATGATAATTAAGAAGCCAGCAGCTGGCTCATTCTTAATCTCCTTTAAAAGTAGCTTAAGTTTGTTGCACAGGTTGTTTTATCTTCAAGGGTTCTAGTTCTCTGCCAAGTCTTACGGGCTCTTCTTTTCTCGTTAACCAACTCTCTCACTTCAACTGATATACTTTTTGGTATTATTCCCTGCTGATCAGGGATACTTTATCAGGTCGCTTGATAACCACAGTATATGCATTTCACTGGTTCATATACTTACTTTTGTTGCAGTCGCTTGATGGATGTTTCCAGCGCACTTTACGCCAGCGCACTGCTCACTATTACAGTATTTGCGTGGTTGGTTATACATACGTCCGACACTTGTAGCATTGTCGCATTCTAAAATTTAATATGTTAAGGATTGCTTTGATTCCATATAACCTGTCGATGCTCTCAGCGTTGTCAAATATTAGCATTAAAAGGGAGAGGCCAACTTTCGTTATTTCTCTTTCACCGTTTTCACTTTTATTGACCTTTTTCCATGTTAGTATGTTCACAGAATTTAGGATTTTTAATCGTTTCTGACTAAGTTCCTCAATTATTTCTTCATTTGGGCATGCATGTAGTTCTCTTCATGTGTTTCATAGGTAGCTATAGTATTTTTTTTTGGCTTGATTCTCATTTTTTGATTATAGCAATTTCTTCTTTAAGCTGTTGGACTTCTTTCATCATTGAGTTGCATTAAGTTTTCCATAGTGATTTCTGCCAATCGAAATCTGGGATTTTGTACGCTTTTCTCATGAGAGTTTGTATACGTTTACAAACAAATTCTCATGAGATCAGTGTACCAAATTTCACCTCTGAGGTTAAAATTCCATTTTGTTGTACCTTATTTCTTTAACGACTGGTTATTGCAAAAGCAACCAACATACTAGTGAGATTATGGTAGTCGCTCAGTGGAGAGAACATCATTTGCTAGGTTCTCGGTGATCGGTTATCCCGCCATTTCTCGCTTACCACAACCTCGTTAGGTTGCAAACTATATAATTTGTGTGAATTACGCCAGAAGTCTCATTTTAGGAATCCCACGGTTTTTTTTAAATTTTTTTCGAATAGTATTTGACTGTGGAAATTTGTGCATAACGTATTTTTGGAGATAATGTGGAATATAAGTGGAAGATAATGTAAGAAAATCCTAACCCTTGCAGAATATGTTTTAATTTAATTTAGTCTGTGCATTCCAAAAACAATTTAGTTTTCCTCCAAAATTGGTCATAGAATGGCTATTGGAGTATCTAACCATGTAAGTTTTATATAGAATCTGTTGAAGTTGATTCACTATATGTATAAAATATATCGGGGTTTTTAATCAAATTGTAGGATTCACTGCGCATACCCTTATCAGTCAGATTTGGCCATATAAAACAATTATTTCAATTATGAGCGCTTTCTGGGAATCCCACCTTATATTGATAAAATCTCTTGTTTTACGTTTATTTTTAATTGTATGCTGGTGGGCTTCTAGACTGAGACTCAATAGCTTCATCGTAATCCTATTTACATTGAAAGTTCCTCCAACGAAAGTTGGTATTTCCTCCTTTAGTTGTACAGAACATTTGCTATATGCATTTATCTGTAGAACATTCGGAGTTCTGCAACTTCTCCGCGGTATCGTAGGCTGTCTAGGTCTCTTGTTAGTCTGGGGACTATTTTACAGTTATCCGGTTATGGTCTTTACAGTTATCCGGTTATGGTCAGAATTTCTAATTCGAGCCTCAATACATGCTTCCATGGAATCACTAATAATCTGTGTGATGTCATGCCAAGCGGCAAACCAGTCCTGTAGGCGCCCAACACAATTCGTATCTTGGTTATTCAACCATTCTTTATGGTGGGAATCAAAGTGACAATGCGTCGAAGAAATTCATAGTTCCTGAATCCACCTGATCAGGGGGTCTATACAAACTAAGTAAGAAAAATAGTTTACTAGGTTGTAACGAAATTGACCGACATGAGTGGTTTGCGAAAATCGATATTTAATGACGTACGTCACGGAATTATGTCAACCATCCAGAGCTTCGGTGTGGTACTTGTTTTGCCGGCTAAGGCTCTGGGATTGGCGTGGGATTTCCGAAGATGGGTGGAAGCTGGTTGAGATCACCAAACAAAATTGGAATGGAAGGAAAGTTTGCAAAAAAAACACAGATCTTATTACTGTCTCATGGCTCACCGTACTAAGTTACCCCACCCCAATGCAACCTACTAGATTTAATTATTCATTTTTTCTTTAAATTTAATTATTTATTTTTTCTTTTATGATAATAAAATAAATTGATTTTTTTTTATATTTTGAACTATGCAATCTGTTCTGGGGCCGAAGAACTCCCAACTGTTTCGCGGTTCGCTTTTCACGTCCTACTTGACGCACTGCTTGCCAAATCGAGGACGTACGGCTATAGGTCCGATTTTAGCAAGCATCAATAAAATTCTAAATAGAATATTACGATCTAAGGTAATTTAATTATAATTAAAAAAAAATGAATTAATTGTTGCCAATAAGGTCATTTGAAAAAAATAATAATTTTAAATCAAATTCCATAAATACTAAAAAAAAAAATTAACCCAAGTGATGAAAATTCAACTCCTCAAATCCACACCCGCAATTTGCTCAGATAACTGAGCACACCTCTGATCACCACGTATTATATACGCAGTCGTACACCGTGGTTTATTGTTGTATACAGCCGAAGATCCAGTAACCGAAACAAGGTGTCTTTTCTGATGATAATACTGTGGTCACCTTCGATTTACGTCACTGACCATAACCAAGAGAAATGTCTACCGATGTACAGGCATATGAATTGTCGCAGTACCAACGGAAATCACTATTGACGCTAATTTATCTTGTGGTGGAAGCTATTACGCGGTAAAAAATCCTGCTGATCAGCTGATGGATAATATCTGGATGAGGCAGCACTGCAAGTCAATGTTGGTTTAGTTTCACTTTTTTAGCACTAATTAATTTTTTTCTCTTTACTTTTTTTTTTTTTTGTTATGCCGCAAAAAAAATTTCGGAACATTTTGTTTTATAACTTTTATTTTTTTTTTTTACTCACAAGGTATTGTTTCGACTAAAAGTTTTAGCACGAGAACAGAAATAAAGTTAGATAATCGCTTACGGGATATAATCAATTAAAAACACGTACAATGTTTGTAATTTTTTTTTTTCAATTTTTTTCATTTTGTTTTTGTTTTTTTTATTTATTTATTTATAATGAATAACGACAATTAACTCACTATAGCTAGTATTATAAAGATACTAATATGTCGGGTTCTGCATGATTCGAAATGTTTATGTGCGCATTTTTTGTTAATCACGAGTCCTCGGACATTGACAAAATCGTAAGGTATCAGTTTTATCTTTACGAGGATTATGTGTCGAATCGCGATTCTTAGGTTTAAAGAATTCAGATATTATCCAGGATGACCATTACTAATATTTTTATGCTTGTGTTGAGGAAGGCTATCATATAACCCGCAAATTTTTGCATTCTCTCTGGTCAACTTTCTTGGGAATCGTAATAGTCTAGCCTTCCTTCCATTTTCGCGGTAATTCCACACTTCTCTTACTACTGGGTTTATGATTACGTATTTCCATATGGAAGTTTCAGCTCCAACGTATTTTGTTGGCACATTTGCAACTTGAGATGTCGCCATTCTTCAATTTTTTCCAAGTATTATGATTGGTCTAGAGTCTGTGTCTGTATTCTTGGTATCCGAGGGTGTTGGTAGCTCTTTCGATATATAGGCTTTTACATTGGTTTTCACTGTTGCTCTACACTAATCACTGGTTCTTCATTGATTTGGAGGCTGAGCTTGAGCGCTTCGCAGAATATGTCTCTTGTGTTGGCACCGTTTAATCCGTCAGTTGGTGCGGATAAACCAAAAAGACTCAAGAAAATTGATTCAGAGGTGTCCCGGTTATGTATAACAGTTGCATTGAAAGACGTTCCAGGTACAATATTGTTTGACACCGCTTCAGACAATCATTTCGACAGAGGCAAGGAAACAAATTGGACAAGCCGAAGCTGTTAAAACCGTACATGGTGCCAAAAAACCTCTGATTACCCAGCTGTCAAGCTTGTGTCTCGTCCAAAAAGACCTATCTCCTACCCGTACATGTCAACCGTTGAAGCTGAGCTGGCCAGAGTTGAAGAATTGGCATCATATCAAGTGTCAATTGTTCTAACTGGGCACCACCGATCGTTGTTGTAAAATGCAAAATGAACTCGAAATGAGTTCGAATTTACGTTGATTATTCGACTGGATTTAATGATACGCTGGCAAGTCATCAATATCCAATTTCAGCACCTAATTATATTTTTTGCAAAATTAAGTGAAAGCACCGCACCCTTGTGATTTTATTATGCCAGAAATAAAATATTTGGGCCAAGTAATAAATAATTATTCCGCGATGATACAGGCAATTATCAAAATGCCATCATGTTTATCAAAAAGCACTAAACGTTTACATGGTCCCGCGAATGCCAACAGTCATTTGATAAGGTTAAAGATCTTGATAGCCGAACTTTTACTAACACATTCTGAACCAAAATTAGAAATTATGGTTACCGCTGATGCACAAAATTCCATCGATGCCGTTGTTCATGAGAAGTTACCTTTATTGGTCAGGCATAGACGGTGAAGTTGAAAATTACGATGAAAATGTGCAAGCTGCATATCGGCAGTATAGTCACGGCATAAGTGAGATTATCACGAGTGCCC
This sequence comes from Nephrotoma flavescens, assembly GCA_932526605.1. NCBI lineage: Eukaryota > Metazoa > Arthropoda > Insecta > Diptera > Tipulidae > Nephrotoma > Nephrotoma flavescens. Next base: position 10,601,362 of record OW052222.1, read on the forward strand.
TCAAAAAACGACGCAAATGCGCGGGTTCACGATTTTCAAAATTTCATCTAGTCATTGTTGACACGTAGCATTAAAAAACGAATAATTCAAGCCACGATTGAAAAATTTTTTGGTAGCTTCGACTATATGGTAACGGCAACATAAGTTCCACAAAATAAGCTAAATTAAATTCAAAATTTATTTAAATTTTTGTCGACTGATAAGTTTTTACGTTTCCTGTGATAAGAGTGTGACTAATTTTTGATGCATTTTTTATTCTACTGCGTAGGTCATTGTGACTTGTACGATTATCGAATAATGACTAAGGTTTTCAAACTGTACTAAATCAGCATTAACAACTACGAGTATATCAGGTTACGCTTTAATTGCCTATCGCATTTTAATCGTATCTATAATCACATATCGGACGTTCAGAACAGCACAACATACACCCATGACATGTATTTGATATTTTACATAATAAAACACTTTAATATCACTTAATCACCAATCACTATATTTTGCTTAAGGACTTATACCTGAAGCCTTCTGCATACTTACTTTCACAAACATAACAATAAGGAATATAGAAAATCCTAGACTAAAAAGCGTTATAAATATAAGAAACCCAATTTTCTTATTGCCACGGGTGGGATTTTGTTGCGTGTAATTTTGCAGCCGTTCTGGCGGACTTTTCCGATAGGGAATCAGGTTTTCCGGTCTTCGTCGTTGTTGTGGCCTTAATTGTTGTAGTTGTCGTGATCGCCGTGGTCGCTGTGGTATTACGTTTTCAGGTCTTTGTCGTTGTTGTGGCCTTAATTGTTGTGATTGCGGTGATCGTTGAGGTCGATGTGGTTCCTGTGGCCAGCAGCTTTGGTATCCCAGGTTAAGTTGACCGGCCCTAGATGTAGATGGTAAAAGTGGTTCATTAGGCATCGATTCTATTTCATCAAACCTTGGAGTAGAAGGTTTTTTAATTATTGTAGGCGGAACAACACGAACATTTCTTGTTATTGGCGATATGATAAAACCCCTTGTGGCCGTTTCATATGACGGTGGTGGTTCATTTACCTATATAAAACACTTTTTACTATTTGTTTACAACATTATTATCTATTTAAACCACTTACGTTATCCATGATACTGAAAATGACAGAGACTAACTCAAAGAAGCAGGTAATATCATGCTCGTGCAACGCGTTTAAATTACTAAATATAAAGTAGTTCGCAATATTAAATATTTACAGAAATGCGATTATTTCTCATATACTTCGATTACTCATTTTGAGAAATTACAAGTCGCGCATAAAAAACTGCTTTCTGATTAGAAAATATTGTCCAGAGAATTAAAAAAGGTTTGTTGTGATTCTTATTAGTTTCTCTTCTACTCGCATACGGAGAGCGCCAATGTATAAAGCTAATGCTGCCATTGGAATGTACTAAAATTTCAATAAAACTACGAATCTCACAAAATAATTTGACATTTAAGAGTTAATAAATATCAATGGTTAACATTGAAAAAGACAAGGCCTTTATATTTTAACTCAAATAAGTTTACGTAGTAAATAAAGTATAGTAATCATAAACAATTTTGACCTCGAAATTTTTGCAGAATTACCATTCGAACCGAAATGGAAAAAATAGCCTTTAAAAATCTCTGTTTTTGTATCTGTGTGTGGTATCGTGTAGACTTTGTAATGCTACCAATCCAGAATAACCCAAAATTTCAAATGTCATTCTCTACAGTCAGAACGGAATGGATCAGTCGGGCAGAAACTTCATACTTAAGCTATTTCCAATAAACTATGAGATATTTAGAGTCCATCGGGAGTGGCAGCTTCCATAGAAGTGGCGACCAAATCCACACACAAGATGTAGCGCCAGTGAAATAAATAAAAATAAAATTAAAAACGTCGTGCAAGCTGAAAGTATAAAGGCGTCTTTATGGTTGCGTTCGTTCATTCATCCAACCATTTTTTTTTTTGAAATGCAGAAGAAAAATATCATCATTTTGGAGCAATATGATTGGTTGAAAAAAAATTGTTTGAATGAACGAACGAACGCAGCCATAAAAGCGCCTTAAGATTAACTAGTATCCCATTAAGGCAGTGACTCACGTATAAATTTTGTCTGACAGACATTAATAATAGTCGCTCTGATTGGATGAATATCGGCCATATCTTTTTATCGTACGACAAAAATTAAAAATTGAACATTGCTCAATTTTGTATAAGATTTGACGGGAGTAAGAACAAAAGAATACATATTCTAAAATATAAAAAAAAATAAAAAAAAAACCAAAATAAAAACATTTTTTAGGTTGCTTGCTTTAGAAAATTTCAAAAAGTATCCATAGGATAACATTTTATAAATGTATTGCTTAAGTATGAATACCGTTTTTATCGTATAAGACAAAAAATATTAACCAATCAGAACGATTATTATTTATGTCTGTCAGACAAACTTTTCTACATGTATCATCACCTTAAATCTCTCTCTCTCTCTCTCTATCTCTCTTTCTCGTTCGTTTTATGAACGATCAATTCAGCGTGTTTAAAGATTTAGAAAATTAGGTGTTTGAAAATTAATGTCATTTTTTTCTGATATTAGTGACATCTAGGTTTAAGTAGTAGCATTAGAGGCAGTTTTGTTGTATTACCGATTATATTTAATAGTCTAGAACAGAAATGCCGAGAATGTTACTTCTCTATAAATTTAGGCAAATCTAGAAAATATAAATACGTATATATATATATATGTATATCCTTTTTCCTGCCTGACAAACAATATTTTCTTCAATTTAAGTCCAACCCACACAATTATGTGTGTACAAAATGACAAGTTGTAATGGCTTTAGAATTTTAACGGATCTTAGTTAAATCGGGCATGATTCTTTTTCGTTACCCACACAATTGTGATGGCAGGTAGGAAAAGGGCTATAAATGCGAGTGCAACGAACACCTTTAGTCAGTCATTCAGGAGATACGGTACACGAAAGATTAAAAACTAAATGAAGTGATGTTTTAAGTGAAATAAAATTGTGTGATTTAAATAGTTAACATTTTTTGTTGTTCTGCTTTTAAGTTTTAAGTAATTATTTAGAAAATTATTGTAAGATTGTTTTCAGTATTTTTAGGAATATTTCGGAAGTCGGGTAAATTAAGGGCATTCTCTTTCAAAAGCCCGATTTTTTAAATTTTTTTAATGAATTCGGGCGCCCACGGGCCAGCATTTTGAAATGTAGTAATTGTAGAGGCTGACGGCTTCCATAACTCTCACTCGGAGGGGCTTTAGATTTGAACTTCGGGAGATCTAGGAGCCGGGATAGGTCTATTATAGAATCTATTAATGACACCTACTCTAGTAGGTAGGTTTAAAAAATATTAAATATTAAGTTTTGTTCTTTTTTATCTATAAAACGATTTTTGTCCGGATTTTTAAGATTTCAGCAAAATCGGGATTTCGAAAATCGGTATTTTAAAATCGGAATTTTGAAAGTCGGGATTTTAAAAGTAGGGATTTTTAAAGTCGGAATTTTCTTTGTCGGGATTTTAATAATTCGGTCTTTTGTAATTCGGGATTTTGTACCGACCCCAAAAATAACACTTCTCGGAATACATTTTTAAAACAAGGTAAAGAAAGTGATTAATTAAGTTATATATATTCAGGGGAAAGCAAAGATGATTTTCCATCTTTGTTAAAGCAGGTGGATAGAGGTATGCTCAGCTCCTAAAAACAGGCAACGCAGAAGTCGATATCGTTAAATTAGGAGTGTAAGTGGTCGCTTTGAAAACGAAAAATGCGGGCGATTTTCCGATTCGTGTAAAATGCAGCAAGGCCAAAGTTATTGCACTGAAAGAGGTGATCTAGAACAATGTTGCTAGAGAAGTGGCTGTTAAACCTGAGAGCTAAACTAGTGAAATAGAAGTGATGTAGGAGCGGTCGTCGCATGTGCTGGAGAAATAAAAATCATATCAGTCCGTTCAATAGATTCTGGCATGAACAACGATTAGAATACCCAAAGACCGCGCGAATCGGTTAGCGATGAAGGGTCGAATCCGAATTTAATGAGTTTTCTATCGAGCGTGACTCCGGGTCCGAAATCCGGGTCCGAATAAGGGGTCATGTAGATGTAGTTGGAGGAATTTGCCAATTTCAGCTATAACTCTCTCACAAGAATTCGCTCAAAGATTCAATGACTTGGACTAAGTTATGCCTTATAGTAGAGGAGCAGCGTCACTTTCGAAAGAGGCAAATATATATCCGAGTTGGATGTACTTTTTGGCTCTAAACGGCTCGTTAGTAAACTTAGAAACTAGGAGGTTAGCGAGACCGGTGTGAACTTCTTGGACAAAAGTTTGGTCATCATATCGAGATAGAGCTTACTGATTTGAATAGCCTAATGTATCCCCTTTCGAACGTATATAGTTACGCGAGCCAATATCTGAGATTTTTACTATTTGGTTTACCATTTTATACAGTTTGGTATGTGATTTACTTAAAAATTTATGATAATGAGCATTTTAGATTTTTTAATGTCAAACAATTTCTTTTGATTTTTCAATATTTATTATAATTTTTTTCCAATTATTTTAATACAAAATAAATACACTGTTAAAATTGCACACTTCCATAAATTTTTTTCCAAGGAATAAAATTTTGTCCAAAAACTTCACAAAAAACACTCGCATAAATTTTTGTCCAAGAACTTCACACCGGACAACATGGTGGAACGCAGGGACTACATGCATAACTCCAAATGGGTTGAATTTGTGGGAAAAAGAGAATAGACGCACCGATGGCCAAGCGGATCACTCTTTTGATTAGCGCTTAGTACGGTCTAAGATTACCTGAAGAAAAGCGATTAGACGCTCCAAAGCCACCGACTAGATTGACCTCTGTTCCTCAGGATTGACGATAATCACTGCAAAACAATTTGAACGTGTGGTGTCGCTCACAGCAGTGGACACGGTGCTTGAAATTATAATGTGCAAAATATCCCTATTTTCCCCGATGCAAAGCTCGAAATGATATAAAAAAGGATTAAATCGAAAAAGAGTGAAGTTCCCGATGGTATTCCCCTCTATTCTGGAAGTGTTTAACATTGTTTTGAGAAGAGGAAAGTCCCTCTCCATCTGGAAGAAAGCTCGGTTTGTCTTATTAAAAATGTTTTCGTTGGTGTTAGCGTTCCACCGTTACACATGCTGACCAAAAACAAGATGCTGGAGTAATGGCAAGAGCGTGTATTCTGAAACCTGGTAGCTCAGCACTTCTTTAGATGGAAGCCTTCTTGAGGATTTTCTCCCCTCAAAAAAAGTTTATATATGGGGTCTTAAATCTGCCAACCTCTGACCATTTCGTTAACTTGGTATTTTTTTTGGCCTTTTAAAAGTTTCTTATTTTTAATTAAATTTGATCTGGAAGCGCAATTTTAGCTCTGTTCATTTACTTCAGAGTGTTTATTGTCTACCATGAAAAGATGTTAAATCTAGAGAGTATATTTTGGAAATTTTGCCCTATTTCCTAATTTCGCATGATAATCCGGGTTTCCGGGTTCTAATCACCTCAAGTTTCAGCCGCTAGCAGACACAGGTTCTGGATACCATATCAAGTTAGATCAAACAAAATTCTACAAACATGTTAAATTCAGAACAATTTTTACTTTTAAACTTATTCAGAAATTATTTGAAAAATAAATTGGTTATCTTTTCTACTGATAATTTTTACTTTCTTTTACTATAAGTCCAAAATTATTGAAAAGTATGCCAATTACAAAAAACGACAAAGAATTATAAGATTCAAATAAATTTAAGGAATGGATGACATTCTTGGTTTTCTGAAATTAAAGCGGAACATGATGGTGTATTCGAGATAAATGTGTAAAAAAGTCGGATGTTGCCCACAAGCACTTCTAATCTAACTAGGTCAACATTTTTTTTTTGTATAATGAGGATAAACAATTAGGTAATGTCTTTCCAGGTGAAAACAAAATAATTTTCGGCATACACATTTTCACACAAATTAAATCGCACACAAATAATCAGCATCGATACAACGCACCAACAAATAAAAAGTAAAATATGTAATCACACATATTCCATTTTTAGATTTATGAACACCAAAATCACAGGGTATTCACTAATACTTGAATATTCGGATATTTGGACATAATACTCGTAAACAAATAAAATAATTTTTGATAATCTATAAAGCTATTTATTGCCATATGCTATGCGGTCTCTCTGGTTCGTTACCCTTATAATCATAACAATAACAAATAATAGAAAGGCTAAACTAAAAATCGGTATGGTTGTCCATAATACAATTTTCCTATTGGTGCAAGTTTGTTGCGTAGAAATCGGCCGGCATTCTAGTTTCGGTTCGTCTTGTACAGCATCTGATGTAGACGGCAATATTGGTTGCATGGACATCGGTATAATTTCATGAAGCGCAGGGGCGGATGGTTTATCATCGTTTGGTGGTACATAGGACCTAACAGCAGCTTCATATGAGGGCGGTGGCGCATTCGTCTATAAGTATAGAATCATATACGATATTTTTTTTATAACAATGTATACTGTATATACTTACGTCGCCCATTTTCAAAGACAAATATATCCAAACTAAACGAGAAAAGAGTATTCGTGTATATCAGACGGTTTCCAAACAATCAATTACATTTACATACTACAAACATAAATATTCGTATGTTCTTACATGTAATATTACTCATAGTATGAGTATGTATACACTGAGATAGTTGTAAGCAGACGCACGTTTTCATATTTTGTAAACAAAGAGATTTTTGGTATATTTCCCCTCACAATAGTAAATTCTCATTGAGAGATATCTCGATTGAAATCTCAATAGCAAACTTGGGCACGATACTACAAAATTGTAGCCCGAAAAGGTTTTCAAAAATTCATTATCAAAGCCACATCCCGTGAATATTTTAACATCAGCAATTGAAACAATTTTCTTTTGAACTCAGGACACAACAAATATAAATTTATAATAAATATATTACGGTAAATGTCCGAGATCGGTAAATGTCTCAATAAAAATTGGAAAAAAACTTTTTTATTGCTTCGATTTCTATGTCATGAGAGTCCTATATTCGTGAAATGGTTTACTCTTCATCTCACGGAGCTTTGTTTATGGTATTAGTGTAAATTTTAATTTGGAATAGTATGGACTAACGGTTTTTACTAACTCCCACGAGCTCACGGTGGCTAGACTACTAGATTCGGCTGTATCAGTTCTACAATGATTTTCGAGCACTTTGGCCAATGCCACAAAGTTGAGTTTTGCTATTGGCCAAAGTTCAACAAAAATTCAAATTTTCACTGACCGACCAAATGGCACAGTGGTTAAAGCTTTGGCGTTTGGATCGGGAGATACCGTATTCGAATCCCGACAGAGGCAGGATGAAAAGTGAAATTTCATCAACAGATTACGATCTGTGGTGAAATGCAACACATCTATGACCCCTTGTCGGTGTGCAAAACCCGTGGGCCGACCCATCTTTCATGCCAGTATAGGCTGGCATGGAGTTTGCAATGTGCAGATGGTCTTAAATCGGTCCTATAGCCGTACATCCTCGAGCTGGCCGGGAGGCGTAAAGGATTTTCGTGCACTTTGGCCAATGCCACAAAGTTGAGTTGTGGTTTTAATTTATTCAATAATGGTTCAAAGATGGATGGAAGGGTGGGGCTGGGTTTCTCTGTGAAGAATTAAACCTTTTTTTTCGTATCCCGGACTATTGCAGCGTTTCACGATAAGAAAGCTGTTGACTGTTTGAAGTGTGCTGTATTAACTGCAAGGGATATTCCAGGGTTCAATTAAGACGTTCAAATCAAATTTCCTTACATCAATCCTTAGAATTGTCTGTCATCTCTTAACGAGATGGAAGATCACTTCAACAACCTCTTGGTGTGGGTGCTAAGGCATTTCATTATTACCAACCTGCCTCATTTAACCAAGCAGAGCGGAAGTTTTGCTACCTCAAGAGGATGCTAGAAGGACAACGACAATAAATATAGGTAGATTTAACCAAAACTAGACCTGTCAAGATCTATGCCGCTGGTATTATTGCAGCGGCGGTATATCAGTATAGTGGTGGGTACTTTTACAGGACACTGTCTTATAGGTGAGTCTCCTCACTTGATTATTGCCGGGTAGTTTCGATGATGGAGGAGGGAAAAAACTGTTCTCTATTTTCTTTGAACCAGTCTCCGTCTAGCGCTTAGCAGAATGAAATTTCTTGTAGCTGCACTCCTAAATGCCTTAACGGACCTCAGTAAAATGAACGTCCAGGATATCCTACGCTTTGTTAAGAACTCTCGATGGTTAGATGAGTGAGTAGAGAAAATATGCCTATCATTTTTTAAAATAACCACCCTAACCTAGCCTAACCTAATTTATTATCGATCTGAGTCTGTACATAATGATCAGAATACAAACTTTTAAATTTTATATACAGCCACATTTTCTTTTGTACCAATTTCCCAAAGGAATCCCAAAGGAAGAATAATAAAAAGCGTGCCTTCTCCTAGGAATATGATTTGCTGGAAATGGGTGGTTATATTTTGAATAACTTATGTAAGGTAACGGTAAGACCTGGCTGGATGAAGATTAGAAATATTGATGATATTGTAAATACCTTAACGTGATATTGGGCTTCAGGAGGCTATCATTAAGTTTGATCCAGATTTGATCATCATCATTTTTGTTATCAATTTTTTATAACTTAGAAAAATTAGAATGTTGCGGACTAAATGTGATCAGCTGAAAGAGGAATATACTGCTCTCTTAGCCTACAGAAAGCCATTATTACTATTACCAACTCAAAAAGGTATCAATCGTTTCCGGCAAATCGTGTTCCTTGGAGAATCGCAATTATTATTTTTTGAACAGGGTCTTATGGTACCTGGTCCATTACGCAAATTCCAGCATATGGCTGGTACTGTCTGGTTGGCCAGAGTTAGGCTCATTTCACTTTAGTTCCACCATCTTGTTGTTCATCTTCTACAAAACTGACCAGTTTATCGTTTAACTGCGCTATATTGTTGGATGGAGTTTTGCATTCCTGACTTTTTTTTATCGAAAAAATGGGAAACCAAATTAACAATTTCAAGCAAAATTTACCGATATCTGTTTGGAATAATAGAAATCAAATTGAAATTTTCATCGCCTCCTTTAAATGTATTATTTAATGTCATTTCTAATTGAAACAATTTTATTCTGTAGTTTTCTACTTTGCAATAATTTTCGATCAGAGGTCAACCTACTTTAACGAATTTGTTTGAATTGAATGAACTATCGGATTTCTGAAACCGCTATATTAAAATTTGAAATCATAAAATGAAATAAAAGGAAGTAATTTCAACAAAGAGATTCTTCTTTTTTCTTGGAATGAATTTAGTGGATTTTGTCATACTATATCATACATAAATGCTTTAAATGCCACAATGAAAATTTTGGTGTTTTTGAAAAAAATAAAAATCTGCACTCTTATTGAACCACACTTTGCTGTATAAGATGCTGTATAAGATAGCGGTTTCTTGACAGCGGAAAATATGAGATTACGCTACTCGCCGCAAGTGGCAGCACTATCACTAAAGATAGTCATAAGCGTAACCCGGTTTGAATGTTGCTACTGATGATTTTTCCATAATTTTGAGGAGAATTTGTGGTTAGATTTTAGTATTTTAATTAAAATATTATGCTTAGTTGTTGTCATAGATTTTATAAAATCGTTCAATTGATCGTTAAGAGTTAAAGATACTGAACCATCGGAATGAACCTTTTGGTAAAGATTTAAAATGTGCATTGGATCTAAAGAGGCAGTTTCTCGATTTTTACTAAATTCTGCTCGAGTAAGCTTAATTCATTGCGATAAAAATTCATTCAATAAGATTTATACGCTACGTTCCCAAAGCCTTGTGTGTACTGATCACGTTAATCGAAATCAAAGTTTTATTAAAGTTTTTCACATAACATCCAATGTTCTAAGACGCAAATTGGCCTTAAGTATATATAGTTTTACAAATCCCGCTTCCATTGTCGGTACAATTTTGATGAAACTTATTTGAAACTTATTGCAGTTAAATAGAAATTATAATTGCTACTCGAATATACTCCCGTCATTTGTTGGCGAACTGGAACTAACTAATACGATTTTTTGTGGTTGAATGACATCAGATAAATTGCAGACTGCCTATAAAACTCTTAGTTTTGAGATTTATATGACTCTGGAGTCAGCTGTAGGAATGCCTACACTGTAAATTTTCGTAACGATTTTAAAATGTTTATATTCAGTCGACAAAATAATTTAAACACTGTATTCACAATAAGAAGAACGATTTTTTTAGAAAAGGTTGCCCAGCACTGCATTATAATTATGTATGCCACATTTTATATTGCTCGATTGCTCGAAGTATTAAATTCGATTCTCTTATGGAGAGCAAGTCAATTTCCACAAAATCTTACGCAAATCTAAAATTAGATTCGGCATTGAAATACAGACACTCATAACAAAACGCCAAAAATATTTACATTTAAGTTAATACTCGTCATGTATACTACCCAGCCTTTATATGTTGGAAACATTTTATTATCTAAATCGGTTACAATTAAATATTCGAGTTGACCTACATTTAACCATGTTAATAATGTTTAATATCCATATTGGATTATTTACTAAAAGCTGGTGCGTTAATTTCCGTCAACTGGTGCCAATTTCGCCATAACAAGTTTTAATTATATTGTCTCGAGATAGTTGAGGCAGTAAATAATTCATTGTTTCTGGTGTTGGTTTGATTGGTGGGGAAACTGTTTGATCAAATCCGGTTGGCTGCGAGTAGCTACAGCTCTGGAATAAAACTTACATATTTATAAGATGGTGGTGGCCCATTCATCTAAATTCATCTAAATTTCAAATATTTTAACACACTTTAATATTTTTTTTCAAAATTCGCATTTTCAAAATCTTACATCGTTCACAATTCAATACACGTTTTCTACAACCAACCAATCGTCCATATAATGATAGTTGCTGTTTTAGACACAATCGATACACCATAACCATGCTTATTTTTTGGGGTGAAAATACTTTCATTACCACACGCATTGTCTTAGGCTTGCGCACACACACTGGTGTATTCTAACATTTAATTAGGGTTCAAATTATCATTTTGTCCAGTTTCGTGCGCAAGGTGGAATATAAATATAAACCTTAGAAATTTTTGTATACAAAACCATTTATTGTACGTCAATAGGCATACGACTCGCGGTTACACATTTAATTATTCACAATCTGACTGTAAGCAAAATTATTTCTTATCCACAGTGAGATAAAATTGTGTGAACATATTCGCTATCCACAAAGCAATAAAGTATTAAATAAATTGTATAAATATATAAAATTTTCCCAAATCGTAAAATAACGACTATAACTATAAGGATTACTTTAGGAAGTTCGAACGTGGAAAATTCCGGTCTCAATATTTGTAGCGCCCAGTTTTTCACACATCGCACCCAATTCTCTTCGTCATCGTCCCCCAGTGTTTCCTCTTAGTCTGAACTGCCAAAATTTGAATTTTCAATTAACACACGTACTCGGATATATGTGGGGTTATAACTACCTACCTTTATTTATTATATTAAGCCGAAATATATTTTACCACAACAAATAAAAGTCCCACCAGAACAGGTAGCAGAATTACTGTTATAAAAAGACCTGCACATGCGCTATAATCATTTTTTGGTCGCTCACGGCGCAATCTATTATTTGGCTGTGGTTGTGGCCTCGGCACTCGATATGGATTGGCAGCATTGTACATCCGATTTTGATGAGGGTGAAATCTATGAGGTTGTGGAAGTGATGGAGTTGACACTGAAGAGGAGATTATGTCATTGTCCTGTGATGGCGGCGGTGCTGTGGGTAATACCCTGCAATTAACTGGAGGATATTCTACAGGAATACTGGTTGCCGCTTCATATGACGGTGGTGGTGCATTTAACTACAAATATAAATTATTTTAAAATTTTTGTTATACGTAAATTATCTCACATAAATTACATCCATTTACTAATATTTCGCTAATATACAAGTATAACTATCTACGAAAACTAAAGCTTGCGAGAAAACTACGAAACAAAAAAATAATAATAATTTATTAAAGAATTTTTTTTATTAAATCGCGTATATTCTCTGAAAGAGAAAACATTCGTAAATTGGTGTGCGCACACACACTAGTAAATATATTCTAAACATTTAATTAGCGTTCATGTTATCACTTTGCCCCGTCCCGTGCACGGTGGAATATAAATAAAAACGTTAAAAATTTCTGTACACAAAACCATTTATTGTACGTCTAAAGGCATACACATAAGCTCTGTAAACAAAAACATTTTTTATCCAGACTGACATAAAATTGTGTGGACATACTCGCTATCCGCAAAGGGATAAATTATTAAATAAATTGTATAAATATATAAAAATGTGCCAAATAAAAAAATTACCGACTAACTGGAAGAATTACTTTTGGGAGTTTGAACGTGGATAATTAGGTTTACGGTGTCAACATTTTGTAGAGCCCAATTTTTCACACATCTCACCGAATTTTCTTCATCATCCTCACACAGTGTTTCCTCGTAGTCTGAACTGCCAAAATTTGAACTTTCAATTAACACACGTACTCGTATACGTATAGTGATAACTACTTACCTTTATTTATTATATTTAGCCGAAATATTTTTTACCACAACAACTAAAATTACCACCAGAACAGGTAGCAGAATTATTGTTATAAAAAGACATATACATGCGCCAAAATCATTTTTTGGTTGTTCACGGCGCAATCTATTATTTGGCTGTGGTTGTGGATTTGGCTGTGGTTGTGGCCTCGGCACTCGATATGGATTGGCAGCATTGTACATCCGATTCTGATGTGGGTGCAATCTATGAGGTTGTGGAAGCGATGGCGTTGACACTGGAGAGGAGATTATGTCATCGTCCTGTGATGGCGGCGGTGCTGTGGGTAATACCCTGCAATTAACTGGAGGATATTCTACAGGAATACTGGTTGCCGCTTCGTATGACGGTGGTGGTGCATTTAACTACAAAAATAAATTATTTTAAATTTTTTGTTGTACGTAAATTATTTCACATAAATTACATCCATTTATAACTAATATTTCGCCAACATACAAGTGTCAAGTATAACTATCTACGAAAACTAAAGCTTGCGAGGAAACTACGAACCAAAAAAAAAATAATTTATTAAAGAATTTTTTTTTATTAAATCGCGTATATTCTCTGAAAGAGAAAACATTCATAACTTGGTCATTGGTGTGCAGTGAAATCGACAAGCGATAACGAATATAAAAGACGGGTCGGTTTATAAAAATATAGTATGAAGACAGTAACTATCAAACGAAAGGGTGGGTGGACATCTTTGTGGAGGCATACATATCAAATATTCAACTCACTTGCGTCAGTAATACCAAACCGTAGACTCCAGTTAAGCTCACGAACGTGACAGCAAGCAGAGGCCACATTTAAAGTAATAGCCTCTCCATTGGTAACACCACAAATTATAGTACAACCATTAGCAGTGTTAACATTAATATCATAGGCAAAAGCATCGTACCGTTAAATCACCTGTAATGTATAGTCCCATTTGAAACGCGATATTTTAAAACGCGATATTTCAAAACGCGATACGGAACAAAACGCGATATGTTTATAGGAATTTAAAAATCGATAGGAACGATAGTACGTAGGATCGATATCAGGTGGGTCGCTTCGCGACGCATATTCTGTACCATATCGCGTTTTTAAATATCGCTTTTTGAAATATTTCATTTTGTACCATATCTCGTTTTGTCATATCTCGTTTTGAAGTATCGCGTTTTTAAATATCGCGTTACGAGCGGATCCGCTAGTTAACGTAGCCAGTGCAGCAAAATGTCTGATAACGACAGCGAATTAAAATGTGCCCCGATCAACTGTGATCATCCATAAATTTGGTTTACTCGGTTAGAGGAGCAATTTCAAATTGAAAATCAAATACGACCGACTTTTATCGGGATTGCAACTGGGTGATAAAAAACATCGCAGCTTTTGATGGAAATGGAAACATTATCAACTTGTCAAGTCACTGAACCGATTTTGCGAGTCTTGTGGTGCACAAAATATATTATTCTGTATGGACGACACAAATCTAACTAAATTTGCCATTGCAGACGGAAAAATCGTCGATGTGTAGAAACCAATCAATGAATTGACACAACGATTCGAGGAAATATTTGGTCGGTTCGATGCACGTAATACGAAATCATCTCAAGCTGGTATCATTACAAATATGGTTCAGGAGCAAAGAAATGTATAAAATCATATAAATTTGAAAAAGGTTTGAGGTCATGGTAGTTCCACCAACAAATATTGACAGCCAATCTGTCGTCCTGCAAATTATTCGCAGCAAATTCTACAACACATAACACATATGGGCACAAAAAACTAAATCGTGGAAATTCAGGCTCCCAGAATTAAAAAAGGCTGAAATTAAAAAGGCGGACGAAAGACATATTTTATGTCATTTTACAAATATTTTTTTAATTCTTTTTCAAAATCAAGTCAATTTTTTCTATTTCATTTTCATTACAGATTTTAAGTCAATTTTAAAATGAAATAAAAACGCTGGTTTTAAGTCAGAAAAAACTCCATTTTTAAGTCAGCCTTCTTTAATTTGGGGAGCCAGAAATTCATAATCACAAAGGTGGATCGATGCATTTTAGATGTGGATTTTCTATCTCATTTCGGTTTAGTAATCGTTACCATGCAACGAGAAAACCAATTCGAATGTCGTCGTGTGGTTGGTATAACAAGAATCAAATCCGATTAGTATGCCTCTATCATCACAGAGCTGCTAGACGAGTCTAAATAATCTAAATACTTAAAAAGCACAAAATTACTCATTATATCGAAACAACGGGTTAATCGTGACACACGATATTTCGACGCCTCGTAAAATGAACGTCACAAAATCCGAAATCGAAACTTCGTTACCGCAAGAAGTTTGTCGGCCTTATTCAAACAACTGCTTTTTAGCAATCCAATAAAAACGTCATAAATTCACGAATATCGATTTAGTTCAAGCTTGTCAATGAATGACGCTCCGGCTACCAACGGTTAATGCATTTATTGTTCCGAGACTTGGCGTTTGTTTTTCTTACATCAATCATCTTTTAATCGGTTCGAAAAACATGGAACAACGTATTAAACACTTACGTCTTCAAAATATTAAATGATGCCAGCCTAGTGATAAATTTAAACGAGTAGGATTTGGCAGAAGACGAAACATCATTTCTTGGTTTCGAAACCTCTACAAATGGCATATCTCCCAACAAACAGAGAATCGGAATCATTCAAAATTGCCCATGGCCAGTAATCATTGACGGACTTTTCTATGAATGATTGAAACAATCAAAGTATTCGAAATCTGTCAAACCAAATGAGTAAATTGCACACATCTAGCTTACCCTATCCCGAATGTTAAATTCGCAATCTATGACGACGCATCGAACTGACGGCAAACGGTTGGCAACCACTATTGTTCCATTTGCGAAAATTACTCGACGCCGAAACTCGTTTCAGTACAGTCGATCGCAAATTATTATTTTTACGTATCGAACGAGTCAACATCGGGAGCACGATTGAACAAATTCAACTTTGATCTTTCAAAAATTTACAAAAATATTTGGTGCGACGTTTCAACTGGAAGCAACACCAATTCCGAACAACAGAATAGAAACCATTGATTATGCATTAATTAAAACTTGGATAAGTCGCTTTAATTTACGAGCTTTCCAAAACGCTAGCATTTCAACATAGACGTACTACTTTATACAACCCAGCGTGAAACTGTTTATTTGAATGATGGTACCGTACCCTCAAAATCGCAACAATTATGTGCGTAGCCAAATTTCATGAATCTTCCTAAGTACGTCAGCTGAACTTGTGGATTGACAAATTTGCGGACTACCTGTAGATTTCACAGTACCCAGCAAGCATACCATTCAATCTAAGTATTCGTATTCAAAGATTTATCAACGTGTTAATTTGTTTTGTCTAGGACAGACGCTGTTCAACAACTCAGTCATTAAACAAAAGCGTCGAATCTACGGTATCGTAAAATCAGGTTTTATCGAAGAGCCGCAAACTGACTATTCTACAGGTACATCAACGGAGATACGAACTAAATGAAACGCGATTCCGTTATCAGAAACAATACAACCAACCCACTACTGAAGAATCCGCGCACAAGGTAAACGTCGAAGTGGAAACGGAACGAACTGGTTTTGAACGCACTCTATTTTGTCAGAGCGGTATTGATAGCGTAACATCTGCCCAGATCAGCTTGTAACTTCAGGCAATCTAATACATAGCGATAGTGTCACTGTCAAATATTTATGAAATATTCAATAACCGTTAATAAATATCGAAAGTGACAGTGGGCCGAAATAAGTGCGAAGATGCCTTCACGAAATGACAGCGGTTAGAAAGATAGGAAACATTGATTTGGTGAGGACAAACTCGCAATCACGTCTAGTTGCCGCTTAGATTTCATACTTTGAGTCACCACAAAATGAAACTAAATTTGTGATGATAACGCACTAAGTGATTTGAAACGAAGCGGCAAGATTTTCTGGACCACGGATTCGAACAGGTTCGGTTTCCACTCTCGTTCCTTTTTACCCAACTTAAAAATTGGATGAACCACAAATATATTCCAGGGGTCAGAAAAAGCAGCTTTTGATAAGTGTAGATAATACAAACGATCGGAAATTTCTTTCTCAGTAAAGTTAATGAGGTTAAAATCAGAGATTCTATAAAAATTATTGGAAGTCACTCATTCGTAAACTGACGCAAAAAATCTGTCAAATTAATCACATATGTCAGAAGGCGTGTTTGACCGTATTTTGGTCAAATCACAAATTTGATAGTTGACAATTACTTTAAATGTTTCTCGCTTGCTGCTGGTCAGAGCTGGACAGAAACACGTTGACTGTTGTGTAAGAACTAATAATTATGTATTCCATAATTCGTTTGATTTATATACAAAAAAGATCATTTATAAAACTATTGATTATGCAAAATAAATGTAAAATTAAATGTAAATGCCCTAGTCAATATGAAAACCGATATACATATTCCGTGTCATCAGTATTTAACGGATGTATATGTATACGGAGAAATTGATATATTCAATGTCATAATTAGAAGATGAGTCTTGGAAATCCAACTACTTTTCGTTTATAGTTTAAAATATTGCACTCTTTTCGGGCAGAATAGGAAGCAGAATAAAACTCAGCGCCATGCATACTATGTTAGCCAGTTCCCTAGTATACCAAGGTTCACGAAATCGTGTGTCATTTAAAATACCGCGTTGTGGAGAGTCCCAATCGCAATTAACCCACAGTTGAAAATTTTTCTGATATGCGATGCTATTAGCATCGCATATGCATCTGCTTGTATCGGATTTCGATGTAACCTATACATCGAAAATAATTTGAATATAATTTGCTTCGAAATGAAAAATAAAATGCATCGATTTTTTTTCGAAGCTTCTTGCGTTGCAACATAATATAAGAAGATGCAAAATTAAATCTAATAACATTTCGATGTTACTAAACTAACACAACACTGAAAGAAGCGATTCAATGAAAATTGTATCAGATATTCAGAACCAATTTCGATGTTAATAGCGTCAAATTTACATTATAAATGTTTCCTACCAACGAAATTATTCCAATGCAATTTGTATCATATAAAATAAAACCGATACAAAAACCGGTTAGTTTTATTTTATATACTTCATGAGATTTCAAAATCTCTGTATAAAATTTTAGTTGTCATAGTCACCACGACAGACCAGACTGCGATCACCAAATTGCAAATACATACGAAAAACATTTCAAGCTTATATTAAAAGTATACATACTGCCTTAGCGAATTATTATAAATTCGCTAAAAAATAAATCACCCCAGATTATATAGAAATTTTCTTTCGACTCACTACTGCACTAGTTTTAGACGCAATTGCATCGTAAATATTTTCAATGCATGCTTTGCATCAGAATTTGATGCACGATTGCATCGTATATGCCCCGATGCAAGGGTTGCATCATAAATAGCAGCAAAATTTTTAAGTGTGGCAGAAATTCATTTAAAGAAGTGTAAGAAAATTATTAGAAAGCGAATCAATCTCGCAGATTTCATTAAAAATATTTATCGAACTAGGTGAATCCTCACGAGATGAGACTTTGGAAAACATAAATATACCTAAACAAGGTAAGTCAAACATGGGCTTAAGTTATGCTTTGTTTGGACCACTTAGGGGCGCGGTACGACCACCAAAATTTCAGAGGTTAGTTGTCTATTTGTGACGAGAAGCCTATACAATGTAGGTGATTGTTAGCACTAACCGAAGTAGGGATAAGAAAAAATATTTTCATAGCATTTTTGTCACAAAATTTTTATAGGGAAAAGTCTTTTCCCATTTAACTTTGTTTTGCAAATATTAACACCAAACTTGTTCCCTCAGTAGGCTACAAAAAAACAATTTATACAAAATGCTATGAAAGTATTTTGCCCAATTCCCTATTTTCACTGAAATCCAAAAAGTGACTCTCTGGACTTTCAGAGTTTATTTGAGTGTCTTTTTCTGACGTTAAACATTGTTGGCTGTTTATCGTAATAGAACAATTATTAAATTCTATTATAGTAGGATTTTAAGAAAAAATTTTAATTAAGAAAATTTTTTGGAAAAGTATAATTATCGAGGAAATTGATACATTTTCTCGGAAAATTTTGCTTGTACTTTCTAAAAAGTAACGCTTTTACCTTATTTTGAAAAATTAAAACAAGTGAAAAATGTTGATAAACAATCCTACATTTAAAAATTTCTAAATTTTAACTTGTTACCTGATTTTCTCGATGTATACGTAAAGTAAAATTACGCCATTATTATTATTATAGTTTTAAACTTTCCTGAGTTAGAATTATTCACTTTACCGGTAATTATATATAATTACCAAAGGAGTTTGGGAATCATATATAATCACCGGTAAAAGTGAAATAATTCTAAAAAATTATACATATTAACTGACACAGTTGGTATATATAATGACCGGTAATTTTTACTATTGACCAATATAGTGACAACAACAAAATACAAAATAAGATTCGATAATCACATATCCACCTTTTACTCTAGCGACTCTCCGTGTTGAGTTTTTGCAACACGACCCTAAATATAAATACTAGCACGATTGTCTAATTATCTTGAAATAAATAACGATAGTATTTCGTTATAAAAATTCATAAATTTAAATTTCCACAATTTCGGCCATACTACCATATATTGTCGTCCTCGACAAATTACATAAAATAGTAATAACTAAAACTACTTAACTAATAACAAAAATATAAACGTATGCCTTTGCACATTCGATCAGACTGTGGTTCGCCTTTCACATCTTGCGGTAAATAACGATGATTGCCAAAATATTTAACGATTTCTATCATTGGGACTTACTTTGGAGCTGTCCGACGTGGTTTATTAAATTGCTTGGACATAATTTCTCTATTTTTCTCCAACAACTCCTTCCCTTCGATGTCTTGTACTTCACGTTCCTCTTTATTATCTTCATTTGTAAGGTTGATTTTGTTGATTTTGTTCAGTGGATTCTCTTTTTCTTGTCTGCTTAAGTATAAGCATTTCAAGCGTATTTTGTAACGATTTCCCGCATTTTCGAAAGGTAGTATTTTTCTTTTAATTTAGCAATGTTTTTTCTTTTCCTATATGACAAGCGGATTCATGGCATCTATTACTAAAACATAAATTAACTCTTCTGGAGCATACAATCGCCATCGTACTATAGTTATCTTGTATACTCGGCATTTATACATCGTAAATCGTTCATCTATAGGATTACCTGTTTCTAATTCATCGCGAGTATTCAAAATATTTTTATCGCCGCGTTGCATTGCAGCTATCGAGTCAGTTGCATATTCTATTACTCGAAAACACTTTCGGATGCCGAACGAAAATAGTTCTCATTCGACCGATAATTACTGGTAATTTATGAACTTATCAAACATTTTAGATATTTTGTCGAATGTTTCGGTTTTAGTTTTTGTACAGACCATAAGCGTCTGACCAGAGCAATTAAATCTAAAATTGATATTTAGTCAAAAATAAATTAGAGCCTTTTAATGTGCATGATGGCCCCTAAATCTACTGCGAAATATCAACGAAGGTGAATCGCCCATTAAAACGGTTTAGACAGCATTTCAAATCCTGGTGTCTGCAAGTAGCCCGATTAGTTGTTCTATTAAATATTACAAAAGACCATGGCACACAGTTCGATACAAAACTGTTTTCAGTTATGAACGAGACTAATTTCATTAACTCTCGAAGCCGCTCATTGGAGCTCAGAAATTCCGATCGTTTTATTAAGAATCTGTGCAACGGTTAAGAAGGTTTTAAGCGCTCACCAGCTGAAATAGATTAAGGTCAAACTATTAAGCTATCCGGTGGTTCTAAATCCAAATTCCCCTTTTTTCGTCCAGCATTAGTCGGCAGACCCAATGACCTACCATCACTTGATAATCATCAAAATGTCGTTCTTGGTTTTTGTGATTTGAAACCTCCAAACGTCTTCCAAAAATACTTTGTTACTGCCATCAAATGAAAAGAACAATCAGCGTCTCTCCACCGCCTCAAATCGGCATTCAGAGTATTATGTTCTGCTGACAACCGGATATTGCAGTGGCTGAAACTAGTATAAAACAATTTTAATCACACGAACGGAAAATAAAATTCAGATCGGCATAACGACTTAAGAACGAACCGAATATCAAACCGAGTACAATTCGAAAATGACAGCGAGCGAAATGATATATCAAAATACGTGTCGGAAATAGCTACACAGTTAAAATAAAATGAAAACTGGGGGACTACCCCGGGGGGGTATTCAGACACGAGAATAATTTTATTCGCCTACAAAAATTCGTCAAAATTTAATTTTCTTTAGTCATATTTTTTATTAAATGTTGCCCAGCTCTGTATAATATGTTTTGTATATCACATTTTATATTAACATTAAATACTCTTTCGGAGAGCATTAAAATATAAAAAATATGTTGAGATCAAAATTAATTCGGCTTTGGAATGCACTCATAAATAACGAAAAAAAAAATGTTATTTTTTTAATGTATTCACTATTCAGTCATATATTGGCAACACTTCAACATTTTAAATATTATAACATTTAGTTACGATGTAAAGTTACCCCAGAAGGATTCATATTATATTCATTAAGTACCTGGTGCATTTATTTTACCAACGGGTGCCAATTTCACCATAATAAAACAAACAAACCCTAACCCAATTAGTATTAGCAACATGTAACCGTAGGTTTTAATAATATTTTCACGGGATAGTTGAGGTAGTAGATAATTTGTTGTTTCTGGTGTTGGTTTAGGACGCGAAGTGTATGACTCCATTTGCATGGGCATCGGCATAGGCATTTGCACTGGTTGTGGCATCGGCATTTGCATTGATGGTGGCATTGGCATCTGCATTTGCACTTGTTGTGGCATTGGCATAAGTTCATCGCTAGGTGATGCTGGGTATGGTAAAAATGCGTTTCTAAACGGTTGATTTATTTGGTTAGGCGCTGTTGGAATGCGTGTTGTATCTTCATAAGATGGTGGCGGCACATTCATCTGCACCACAGAGAATTTATGAATTATAAAAATAAAAATTGTTTACTATAAAATACTTACATTGTTCATTTTAATATTTAGACGGCGTTTTCAATAATGTTTCAATGTCCATATACCGATACTATACAAAATTTTTTATTTATTTTTTGTGGTGAAAATAATTAAATATGTACGCGTATTTTTTTAGACCTGCGCACACACACATACCATATGCATATAATATACGCATTTAATTTGGTTAGATGTTATCGCTATGCCCGTCTCTCGTAAGAAGTGCTTAATATATTTAGATACTTATGAAGCTTAAATTTAATAAAGTATCTTGAAGGTTAATCGAAAATTGAGATTTATAAAAACAATGCAGTTCTCAGTATAAAAACATTTATTTTACGTCATATGGCGCACACGATACACAGTTACATACTTAAATGTATATACAATCGAATCACAGAGTAATTTCTAGCAATAAATTCATAATGTCGTCAAAGTCCTGGATATTTCGAAATTCATATATAAACACCTGGAATTCTGACCCCAGAAGGACATAATTAATTTGTTTCTGATTCTTGAGAGGTTTAAGAACTATGATGTGTTCGGCATAACAATATGAAGTTAACATTAGTAATGTGCTGAGAGTGGTTGTGATTTAAAGGTAGGCACCTAAAAAATAATTGTTTCAAATAAATAATCATTAGTACATATTTTAAAATACTTACTTCATTCAGCTGGTAGAGTATAGTGAGGTTAAATTTTGTGAAGATTAGTTCGATATGTACTAATGGCCGAAAGGCATTAAAATATAAAATAAATTACGATAATAATAAAATTGTCGGCTAATTAGGATTCCAACTTGGATAATCAGATCGTGGTTTCAATAACTCGTCCGTACGTTTTTGAAGTTGATCCAGATATTCTTGATTATCTTTCAACCATTTGTCCCCCCACTCTGCTCTATCTAATCTGTTTTTTTCAATTTCGGCAGATAAATCATCACTAAAATTAATTAAATTATTTTGCATTAAATAACAAATAATTTTTATAGAATTAATACCACCACGTACATATACGAGTATTTATGAGTTTTGGCTGAACTAGCTTTTCCAACAATAACGAAAATTATCACCATCACAACTAACAACGCAAGTGTTATAAAAAAGCATACACATATTTTACTGTCATTTTTTGATTGTTCACTTCGCAATATATTATTTGTTTGGGGTGAAGGTCTGGCCACCGGATAAGAGATTGGATTGTATGGCCTGATATTATTTCGCGGTGACGATCTATAAGGTTGTGGAAGTATTGGAGCTGTAGCGGGCGCAGATATTATGTCATCGTCGTTTGATGGCGGCGGCGCTGTCGGTGACGCACTATGAAAATACGGGTTTGTTGGATTTTGTGGTACACCTGTTGCCGCTTCATACGATGGTGGTGGTAGATTTAACTACAAAATATACATTATTATTAAATTGTATGTAACTTACTAAACCAAAAAATCAAAATATTTACATCCATTTACAACTAGTATTTTACCGATATATGTACACATAGACATAAGTATCCAGAGCAACTAAATTGTACAATAAAATGTGTATAACTAAAAGAAAAAAATAAAGAAAATAATTATTAATGTATTTGTTAAATCGTGTCTATTCTCTGAAAGAGAAAGATATTTCGCATAAGTATTATGAGGTGGTATTGGAAAGCACTAACAAACATAAAAGACTTAAGTTTGTCAAATTACAGTATAAAGCCAGAAACTTAATGTCAAACCAGACGGAACTAGACCAATTAGAGCACAAGTATCACTACCTTGCACATAATGAGCACGTTACGGTCATGTTAATGTACACTATGTAAAATTTCAGTTGGAACCAATAAAATGCATGCCAGAACCGAAGTTATATGCCAGTAAAAGTAACCCGTATCTTGGGGGGATTAAAGAAACCTGGAAGTGAAGGAGTTTTTATCGCGCTCTTTCGAGGTCAAGAGGCGGCTCGTATATAGACTTTATTGTTTCAAAACCTTTTATTCGGGCGAATAACCCAACCAGCTCGAGGTGATCCGGTGTACAAGAATTTAACTGTGCAGAATAACTAAGAACAAGAAACCATTTCGGTCGCTAGCGGAAACCGGTGGCAGACCTTATTTCATCACCAAACTAACTTCATGAATAGTATTTTGTTATATAAAAGTAAAATTATGAGGATGAGGTCATTATTATCGGGAAGTCCACATCGATTACGTAATATGGTGAATTTTATATTGGCGGAAAGACATTGCAACCCATACAGATTGCCAAACGAGGCTTGCAGGTACAAATTTTTCTTTCTAAATTTGAAAATCGATTGTATTAAATTTCATTTGAAATGTTACTCGTATTGTCATTATCATTTAGGGTTCGTTAAATTTTTTTTTTCGTTTCGATCGATATTTTGTTGTTTGAATCGAGATACAATCTAGTTTATCGTACCGTTGCCAGCAAGCCGTTATCGTACCGCTGCCTCCGGTAGAAAAGATTTTTTTTCGAAAGATTTATTATTTAGGCGATTTATTCATGTGTAGTATTTCATTTAATTCATGTGGTATCGCTTTATGTATGTGAAGTTAGCCCAGAATTTCATCACAGGAAAATATCATCGGGTTCACACTAAAACTGCAATGATATTCTAGCCCACAATTTAATATAATAATTTCGTTCAATCTCGGAATTTCATTCTAGCCCAGAATTTTTTTCAAATTTTAAATATTGATGATCAATAAAAGGCAATTGACTGAATGTATTCTATGCGACGCTGAATCGTATACATAGGCTCCTGTATAGAAAGGGGGTATCAAAAAGGTTTGCCTCATCTGTTTTGATATATTGGTGGCTAGTAACGAAAAGTATTATACTCTAAACAAGGTTGCACAGTTAGTTCTTGGTTCTTGTTTTAATTTCAAACCGACTTGCATGTTGTGAGGGCCGAATCGCTTTGGACATTATATGAACTAACTTCACAAGGCTTTTGTATGCAAATTTCTTCTTACGATTTTCCTTGATATTTCAAATGCGCACCTGCAAATATTTCGAATAAAAAAAAGAGTTAGTTAAAACTTCAAACGTCAAAAACTCATAGGAACCAGTTTTCTGTTTACATTAATTTGATTTTCGAAAATTTGGAATTCTAAAAAGACAACGAAAGAATTTTTCTGTCTTTGTCACAAACGCAGAACTATTTTTGCTCTTCCATATAGTTTTTGTCACGTCGTATCCATGTAATACAGATCTGTGGTTCATACGTATCTGAATTGGCGCGCACTAGAAGGAAAAATTAAATTTTATTATTTACATTCACATCAAACAAATATAAAATTCGTTTTTGTCCATTAAATGTGCGAAACAGTAAAATTCTCAAGTCTCATTTTCGAACAAAATCCATACTCCGCTTTATTATTTTCGGTTTTTGTTTCTCGTTTATTAATCTCCGTTGCGGATGTTGGAAAATACAACCAAACTCTCCAAATTAAGAAAAATGAACAAATTGGCGTGAAATAAATAAATTTAGGAGCTGAACTTATTCAGTGTGCTGCCCAAGAACACCAATATTTCTCCGATTAGCATACAGCAAGCTCTTAATACGATAACCAACGGTATTATCAAAGACGATCGGCCTTAGCGGTAACATTATTAAAGATAAATCATTGGGTCAGTTAGCGCCAATCAAAATAATCGAAACCCGACTTTAAATAGTTCAAACGGAATAATTTTGGATGGAGAGGAAATTAACGAAAGATTCAAGGAGCACGGGAGTCATTATAAATAGAGAGAAATAAAAAACTAGGTTGGAAACGAATTGGAATATACAGCCACAGTTATTCTTACTTTCAACTGCTCAATATTGCATGAGTATGCGAGAGCTGGTTTTATACAAATAAGTGTCGGAATGTAAATACTAAATTCCATGAAATGTACTTAATGTCAAAAATATGGGGATGCAAATAAACGATGCACGAACTATGAAAAAATAAAGATTAATTTAAGATAAATGAATAGCTGATCGGGCACCATAAGGAGATTATGAAGAGTGAGGAACAAAATCAGTAATATTGTAATTTTTATCTCTAAAATGCACTCATTTTCTGTCCAAAGATATATGTAAGGCGGATATGGTGGAATTGACTGTCACCAAGCTATGGTGATCCAGACAATTAATGTGCCAGATTTTTCTATTCTAAAAATGATTACCGGCCGGAAAAATCAAAAATTTGAGCAGAAATACATCTAACATAATAGTGAGTGTGTATCTACCGCAGGCTGAAAATGCTGGTTACAGCCAGGCATTTATGAATTAATTGTTTATGGTCTTGAGTGCGCACGCGAGAATGTGGGGTTATGTAAACAACTGCTTAGAGGAAATGATGTTACACCGCATTCTGGTATCCGACTCGATAATCAAGATTGACAAAATGTGGCCAACCAGATTAGGAAATGTGGGCGGCACAGCCAATGCACTGGAGCTTATATTAGTTTCTAGTTAGTTGCTTTACCTTTTAATGTAGAAGAAGAGAATTGGGGTTCAGATACCACATGATTTAATCGATCTTGGGTGATAATCGTGTGTATGAAAGAGGTTCAACGTTAAACTTCAACGATAAACGATGTGAGATACGTCAATGAAAAAATTAAAAGAATGGTGGAGTAGCAAATTGCAGATTGAGTATTGGTATGAGAGGAAGCGGATAGCTACGTGATTTTACCTGGAATATGAAAAAGTAAATTAAAAATTAATAAAAGCATTACGGTGTGGATAATTTTAACAGAGTGAGAAAGAAATATTGCGAAAGTCAAATTAAGTGAGTGATGTACCTGAAAAGGGTGTGAGTTTTAAATATAATTTTGTATGTAGAAAAAACCTTTGGCAAAGTGAATGTCCTGAATGGCCGGTCTCCTGGAATGATTGGGAGATTTGAGTTGGATGAAGCAAAACACACCTGAAGTTACTGAAAGAATGGATAAATGTAAAAATATCGGTGAGTGGAAAGACTGTAGTTTGATCACTATTCGTAAAAGGAATACATATACGATCGTGACAAAGAACGAAGAAATATGGTATGATATCAAAGGGCCGAATGTCGAAGGGCCGAATGTGTCGAAGGGCTCAATGTGTCGAAGGGCCGAATGTCGAAGGGCTGAATGGGTCGAAGCTATTTTTTTTTTGCTTTTAGAAATATATTTTTTGTTATTTTTTTATTTAATTTAATTATTTTTTCTATTTTTTGTACATATACCTATTATCAGAAGGCTGACAGAGGGCCGAATGTCTCCGGTTGCGCATGGCAAAGTTTTCCTTCACCAAAATGTATCGCTGACTGGATACGTGGAATTTCATGAAAATCCAAAGATGAAAAATAGTAAAATACATAAATGCATAAAAAATTCATTTATGTTTAATAAAAAAAAATTACAAAATATTCCATACAACAACTATTTTAAAAAATTATATTTCTAAAATCAAAAAAAAATCCGGCACTTCGACCCATTCGTCCCTTCGTCATTCGGCCCTTTGATACATTTGGCCTTTCGACACATTCGGCTCTTCAACATTCGGCCCATCGACATTCGACCCTTCGACACATTCGGCCCTTGGACACATTCGGCCCTTCGACATTCGGCCTTTTTTACCCATTCCAGAATTATAATAATGTGTTGTCCATAACAATCTGGCATTTCAATGTGTAGTTTATTTGGGAAATGCGAAAAAATACATGTAAGTAACTGCGGTAGTTTTGGACATTGGGAATAGGGACTAGGTGACTCCGTGGAAGTTGCAATTTTTTTGTTAGTTTGAGGTTTCCTCGGAAAGCGTGTGAGTAGATAAAAGTTTTTATGTGTAAGGGAAAGGTTAGATGGAGAGTGCTTCCACCAGGAAGCAAAATGTCTTCGGCCATTTTTAATCTTTATATATTTCAGCTGTTCACCTGATCAATGATACTGATAATATTGTCCTACAGGTCCCGGATGATTTTGTTGTAATTAGGGGCGTCAAATTGGTTAGGCGAATTCATATTCGAGAAAGTCGAGCGACGAAAGTTCGAGGACCGCAAAGTTTTAGTAAACATTCTAAGTATTTGGCAGAACTGGTGATTAAGGGGACATAGCACCTTCAAATTTTCAAAAAATCGAATTTTTTTTTATGATAGAATATGTTAGAATGAACGTTGTTTAAAAACATGATTTTAATAATATAAACATGAAAATCTCAAAAAGAAAATTAATTTATATTTTTATTTTATTTATTGCGAAGCGCACCTAATTTAAAGCGCGATAATTTAAACGCGATTATCTTGAAATGACGTTTTTCAAATTGGCGTGGAAGATTGAGAAAAAACTACTTATCCAATCGTTCTAAAATTTTAACACGTTGATCTACATATTTTTCTGCTCAGAATGAACTACGGAAGGAATAACCGACTTTCAATTTTTTGAGTTACAACTAATTGAAGGGAGACTTTTCAACCAATTTTTTTCCTTTTAGTTCATTCCAAGGGCGATTTAATGCTGAATAAAATCCCGTTTTTTTTGACGTTTTTGAAAGCAGTTATGATGCACGCTGCGAATTTTCAGTGTTTTTGGAAAACCCTTGTAGCAGACGACAGTGGGCTAAAAACAATCTAAAAAAAATTTTTTTGTATACTTTCAGTCAATGGAAAGTTTCATTAAGATATCTCTTTATATTCCAAAAAAAAAATCTTTGAAAAACTTTTTTTTTTTCAATTTTGAAGGTGCTATGTCCCCCCTTAAACCGAAATGTGGCACTCATCTTGAAACAATTAATAAGTTGCGGTAGGTTTACGTATTTCAGCATATGGTGATGGTACGAATGGCACTTTTAAGCAATTAGACGGTTTAAAACACTTGTACGAGTATGGTAGTGGAACGATTAATTCAACTCCAATAAACATCCTTCATTCTGAATTGGATTATTCATCTCTCAATTATAAGAGCGAGTGAAACACAACGAAAAAAACTGTACCAAGGATGATTAGCAACAACTTTTGAATAAAATGGTGGAATGGTTGCAAATAGGCAGGGTTAATAAACCAACTTACAGACTCAGTATTTTATCTGAAAATTACGATCCGTCGTTGAGCATCGAAAACAGAGGTTCGAAACCCTTACCTAATAATCTGGTCTTACGAATTGAATTTGAAGATTATACCAAGGGAACAAATGAAATGTCAATACATAGGGAGTGTGAGACAATTTATACAGGTGCTAGCGGGGATGATAATATAGTTGTACTTGGAAGGCACCTGTATAATGAACGTTAAATTAATTCCTAAGCTGGGAGGAATGAAGTTGGCCTCTATATACGATATTTCTAGGTGGATTTAAACCTTCAATGGATTTCTGCAAATAGAAATCTCGATATAGTAGTATAAATAGTTGAGTGCCTATCAAACATAGTTTCAAAATAAAGCCTAAAGACGGTGCGACAAAATCGTCTTAGACCTAATACTGAGAAAGACAGTTTATGGGAACTAATCCATTAGCGAGATCCGGCAATGTTCAGAAAACTCATAACATTGATCTCCGCTGAATGCAAGAATCCTACGCGATTAAAGGTAGAGTTGGTATTATAAAAAGAGAAGGGATCCTTATTTAGCATTAGAAAATAACCATTAGAAATTAGTTCAATTTCTTCTTTCTTATCTTTTCGTATCCGTGTAGTATCGTGAAATTGACTTTTTGTTGAGAACATTTTGAGGATTTTTAATTTAGCAAATCACAGGAAAATCCACCAAAAACTGCTGGCACTGGTGTGAAACAACTATTTCAGATCACAACACTGGCGTGCTTAAGTGATTTGTTAGAGATGCTAACCGCAGAATTGCGGCATTTCTATTTCTTCTTTCTTGATTAGAAGATGTGTAGCATTATGCATATAGTTACTCGCTTACAATATTTAGGAGGCCAATCTCTTTTGGATGTTTCTATTTAAAATGATCGACTATGGAAGGAAGCTAGCAAACTTTCAAGGCTTGTATGCTTTCGTTTTCGATGGCTACTGCGTAGTAATGAAAATGTATATACTATTGCATTGGCTAGAAGGCGTTTGGATCACTTTCGTTGCTCTTCAAACATCTCTTGGCTTTATATTATCTATCTTCAAAAGAATTGTCAATAAATATTTTAGTGAACTATTTAAAACAAAGTGAATAAACCTTACCACCTGCCCTTGTTCAACACAAGGATTATGTTGCTCTAAACTGATTTTCCAAGATATACTGGCCCAACAAGTACGTGTTCAAAAAACGATTTCGTGAGAAAGACAATTGAAAGAATTGTGACGAATAGAGCTGAAATTGCATCATGTCAGCCTACAGTACACTATAAAAAATGATGGACCGACACTGATTTGTACACAAGAATTGATGTTTTATAAAATTTGGCAGAACAAAATTTAAACAAAACGAATCGTGCTTGAACTAGTTTGGGATGGATAGAATTCAAAGGTTTCCAAAATTTCAATTACACTTTTCTGTCACCGAAAAATTGTTTTTACCGATTTACGCTTACTAGACCACAACTCCAGAATTTGTATAAAGCCGTAAGAAACAATATATCCAAAACAAACTGGTGACATGTCAGAAAAAAATCCAAAACATTAAAAATGTCACACAAAACAAAAAACATATGAAATCGTTTGTGACTTACTTTATTTCCTGGACAAATTCAACGATAATTATAAATTTTATTTTCACATTCAGCTATTTTGATATCACAATCACAGTCCTTTTCGTCAGTATAACGATTACCGTATTGTGAACCTCGATTGTAATTATTATCCTAGTAACTATTCCAATCGTAATTGTTATCACTTTTCGTCGATAAACTAGATTCGGTATTTAGACTGCTAACACGCGCCACCTGAAGCAACAGAAAAACTAAAAATGCCAAGCCTACTAGAAATAGTGTTACACTTGCACATATTTTAGTGTTCTCATCTCCTGAATTTTGGCGCCGAACAGTATTATGTGGTGGTGTTGGTCTGTATGATAAATTATACGGATTATTCGTAGGTGGGCGTTGCAGTATTACAAGATTGGATGACCGTGGCGGTGCTTGCGGCCGAATTGGTACTGTAACTATTTCATTTAGATTATGGTGTGTAGATGGTGTTGCAGATCGAATCGTACTACGAAATAATGGATTTTGATTATTTGTGGTGGCCGGAATACCCGTAACCGATTCATATGAGGGTGGTGGCGTAATCAACTACAATTGAACGTGTTACGTACATTTTAATATTATATTTAAAATAAAATTGTTATACTTTACTTACATCACTCATTTTATGTTTTGTACTGTATGGACTGATATTGGAAATATTTATTCGTATGAACTAATACACTGATAATATTGTGTTATGGAGATACACGCACTTTTTAAAGGTTTTAGTTATTTTTAGAAATTAAACTCGCAGTATTTTCAAAGTGTGTATTGAGCACGCATGCTCCAAAATTTATATCTCAGGCACAATTTTTTTGTTATTATAAAGAAAGCTCCCTCGTATATTAAGCTGATTACAATTATTAATTACATTTAAAATCACTGTTGGTAAAGTGTTTGTATTACACTAGAAAGCACTACAACATATACATGTACACTGCACGAGCAACAATCAATAACTAATTTAAATTTTTGAGAGAGAATTGTTATTAAGCCTAACACGTGCACACACATATCAGCTAAATAAACGACACACACTGATCGGGGTACGATGTAAATAAGATACAAGTTAATGGAGTTGTCCCCTAGAGATGCTAAAAAATAACGTTACTTTTAATCTTAACTCTTTTACAACTTTATTACAACTAACCAATACAATCTTTTTCAAATTATAGTAACCAAAACATATGTTTTGTTGGTTTTCCTCTACCTAGAGTAAAGAAATTGGCGCACTGTTTGCCTGGTGCCGTGGATTCAGTTATTTTCTCATGAAAATTCTAACAAAATTTTACAAGTTAATATTGGCGACAAGCGTTGATATTATTAACTCCCCTTTAAAGACCCACGTCCCCTGCGGTTCATAGATTCAGGTTGATCAGTCTTTGGCGTTTGATCCTTATTGTGCTGATGAATACTATGGGGATTGAACCGGAAATGACAAAAATAATACCACAACCGATTATTCAACAGAGTCTCCGGATCAATTTTGATGCCCTGTTCTGTGTGTTCGCAATACCGATGGATTTGGAATGTTTTTTCTTGTTGGTAAATGTTGCATCATTAAATTTAATTGTTTCGTTGTTGCTTAAAAATATTGCGATTTCATTCAATCTTTCGATTATTTGATTTTTGTTGAATCAAAATTTGCATCTAGCATCGACATCCTTTTTAAGCAACTCAATTCGCAAATTGTTGTGGCACGAGAAAAGTTGCATTTCTTAGCAATTCCAAGTAACTGGTTCTGGTTGAGTAGCATTTCGTTGAATTCCCGGTTTACTTTTTCAATAAATTAGTATTGATGATGTTTACTTTTGCTATTTGTGCCAGAATCAGAGTCTCTAATATAGTCAGACCTATATCTTTGATTTCGTCTTTGATAATACGGAGCGGACTGATTAGAGTTTGTTGCAGCTTGTTGTCTTTGAGTTCTTCGAGTTAATTTGAGAAATTAATTGCGCTATCTGATTTATTTGGTGAATCAATTGAGGTCGAAGATTGTTCATTGGTGTGATTCGGTCAATATCATTTTGGATTAATTCTCATATCATTTTGGATTTCATATCATTTTGGATTTCATATCATTTTGGATTAATTCTGTTTAAATTTTTCCTTGTTATTTTTGTGTCTTGAGATTTGCCAGCCTTTCTATCATATCTTCATTTACTTTATTTTTAAAGTCGGCGGTTTCTGATAGTTAATCCGTTGTATTCTGCTCAAAAACACATCGCTAAATTTTTGTTGAGTGACCGGATCTAAGGAATTATTATGCCCTGCTCCCACTGTTCACAACATGGTCGTGGCTTTAAGGGATGTCCAAATAAAGACAAACCTGCCAGTTGCGCAAGCTGCAAGGAAATGCAAAAACCAAATGACCACCAAGCAGGTCGCGTTTCATGTGACGCATACAAAAGTGCTGTGCAACCCCTGAAATTTAATACTAAACATGATGATTAGTCACAATCACCTCAACATGCAGGGCGCTAAAATAATCGGATCAGAGGATATGTGAAAGCATTTCCACCCACGACATAGATATTCTATGTATGCAAGAACTACACTCGGTCAATGGTCAAACCAGCGGCATGCCTTCTACAGCCAGAGTGGCAACAGGATGCTCTGAAAATCCGAGGACTGCAATTAGTATTCATAGTGTTGGCATGGGCTTGTGACAGCCACTGCACATGTGTTGAAATATCATCGGAAGCTGATTCATATTAGCCATTTTCGATTTACGCCCAATATAGTGAACCGATCGAATACCATCTGTGCAAAATCAAAACGATCATAGGCTCTCGGTTGGGTCAACAAAAAACGGTAATGATCGTCGAAAACTTCAATGCTAGAAGTAAAATGTGGCATGACCGTTTAACCGATGAAAACGGAAGAAAAGTAGAGGAATTCGTGTCCAGGAATGACATTTTCATAATGAACTTGCAGGGACACCCAACGACGTTCTCGTCTAATGGAAACTATAATATTGACCTTACAATAGTCAATGGAGCCTTGCTTTGCTCGATAGCTCTGTGGTGTGTAAAAGAAAGTTGTACATCTAGTGACCATAGAGTCATCACGTTTGAGTTATCAAACACGCCACAGAATAGTCCGCTTGCAAGTAGCAAAACTCCGAGATTTGCCATAAAGATAGCTGATTGAGGGGTATATTTGCTAATCTATTTGCTAGGTCGGCTCATAGGATAGTGTAGAAGCACTTCCTGAAATTAACTTTATAGACGAAATTGATGATCGTGTGGAGCTGATCTCAACGCAGCTAACCAGTGTCTGCAACAGCTTAATTCCTAAGAAGAGAACGGCAAAGAGACGAAATAGTTGGTGGAACTTTAATCTAAAGAAACTTAGATCCTCTATGCACAAGCTCAGAAGAGCATACCAGAAGGAAGGAACAAAACAGCAAAAGAGTTGAAATTGTCTCTCATTAGAGCGGCAAGGAATAAATACTTCAAGTATTTATAGCTAAGCAAAGTGGTTTCCAAAGGTACGTCTCGGAACATGGGAATAAAGACCCATGGGGACTTGTATACAAATTAGCCACTGGTAAAGCAATGACACCTGAAGTTTTGAACACCATCAAGAATACAAATGGAGTTGTCACTGATACGTGACATGACACACGCTTGGAGTTACTAAACTCGCTTCTGTCGGACGAAACATCTGACGTTACTGGGCCTCAAGCAGAAATGGGCGCGACCACCACCAACAAAGCAGTTGGACATCCGATTCAGAAGACCCCGCATTCACGTGGGAGGAGGTCACCAGTGCCCTTACCTGCTTTAAGCGTAACAACTCTCCTGGACATGACAACTTGAACGCTGAAATATTAAAACAGGCTTGGCTCATCAAAGGGACTACCATAGTATTATTAAACAGCTGCCCGAAATTTGGCTATTTCCCTAAGGTGTGGGAAAAGGGTGAAATGATTATAATCAGGAAATCCGGGGATAGAGATCCACTTTCTCCGAAGTCTTATAGACGAATCATGTTGCTACCTGCTATTGGGGAAACTCCTAGAGAGGTTACTAACGGTTCGTATTTCTCCAAGAATCGAACATAGCGGACTGTTCTCGGAGCATATCAACTGAGGATGCAATAGTCTGCCTAACAAACATTGTCAAAACCCAAAGTTCAAAATATGTTATGGGTATATTCTTGGACATTGCCAGAGCATTTGACAACTTAACATGGCCTAGTGTCATCACAAGTTTATCAGTGTATGATCTCTCCAAAAACACTATGAATGTTTTTAGGTTAACGATCCGCAGTAATCCGAGACATATATGGTTCTGTATCAAAAGAAATTACAAAAGGATGTGCGATACAAATAAAATGTCACTATCTACAGAGAAAACAGTGATTCTGCAACTTAAAGGCTAATTTGACTCAAGTCGACCGCCAACGATATCATTAAACGGTCGAAACATGAAAATGGTTAAGTGCGTTAGATATCTAGAAGTTGACATCGATGAACGTATGGGAGTAGCATGTCACGTCTTGAGAGTCTGCGAAAGCGTCAAGAAACTATTCCACTCCTTTGCGAGAGTGTCAAGAGAGGGGTAAGTCCCCACCCCTCTCTTGCCACTCTCGCGAAGGAGTGGAATAGTTTCTTGGCGCTTTCACAGACTCTCAAGACATGAGATGCTACTCCCATACGTTCAACCATAAAACACTTGTATTAATTTACAAAGGTGTGACGGAGCAACTTGTCACGTACGCAGCGGCTGGGTGGTACAACAGGTTAAACTGTCACCATATCAGATTATTGAAAAGTGCTCAGAGTAATATCCTGCTACGAGTTACAAAGGCCTACCAAACAGTATCTAAAGATGCTATTGTGGTTCTGGCCGGCGTTCTCTCTGTAGATATTCTAATCAAAAAGCGAGTGCTCATGTACCAACTAAGAAGAAAAGGCCAAAATAATATAGGTGACCAAGTACATGCTGCAGCAGATAGTAGGCGCATGGTCAATTTAAAGATCAGTTTAAATAATAAACGAGAAATAGAGAAAATGGCCAATGGAA
Organism: Nephrotoma flavescens; assembly: GCA_932526605.1. Lineage (NCBI taxonomy): Eukaryota > Metazoa > Arthropoda > Insecta > Diptera > Tipulidae > Nephrotoma > Nephrotoma flavescens. The sequence continues at coordinate 10,636,889 of OW052222.1, forward strand.
GGCATACATTTGGGTTCATTCCTGATGTAAAAGCACGAATAAAAATGAAATTACAACTGACGAGCTCTATTAGCCAAATAATCTCTGGTCATGGTAAGTTTAAGGCATACCTTCAGAGATTTAAGATAATAAACCAATGTCAATGTTTATGCGGTTCAGGTGACAGTCATGTCACATACACAGTCATGGCTTGGTAACATAAACCTACACGAGTTACCACTGCCAGCACTACTAAGCAACGAAGTTCTCCTGCAGTTTCGGCCATATTGTGCTGAACTGATCAATTTCTTAAAATAACGGTATAGTGCGCAATAGTGGACGGGGTACCCGGACGGTACTTGCCTCCACGCGGCTAGGGACGGAAACGATACAATTTTTAAATTGTAACGGCTAAAATTACTAGCACTATATCGGTTGACACGGCGTTAGTCGTTGTCACTAGATTTGAAAATAAAAACCGCATGTATTACATTTAGTCAAGACACAATTTTGGAGACATGTCTGTGTAGACGTACTTATTCAAATAAGTCACCTCGCGAGGAGACTTATTTGAATAAGTATGTCTACACAGAAATGTCTCCAAAAATGTGTCTTGACTAAATGTAATACATGCAGTTTTTTTCAAATCTAGTAGCAACGACCAATATGTCAAGAAAATTTTTTCTAGAAATTGCGTTTTGTTTTTTTGTTATTACGTCACAAATAAGTCTGTACAATGAATTGGAACAAATTGACTGGCTGATTCAAGATGGCGTCAAATAAGTCAATAAGTCTGAAATAAGTCGATAATTGGAAAGGGCCTAATACCTTGAAGTAGTGTACTGCTTTGATGATTTTGTCTCGTAAAGGGTAGGCCATTTAAAAGTTTGTTTTTAAAAACACTATAAAATGAGTATACATTTTTAATTTTAGTTTCAATTGTTTATCTTTTTTATATTTTTATTGTTAAATTTTTAATTGTAATATTCACAACTTTTTTTCTTAATTTTTCTTGTTAAAGGGTAGATCAATACTGCCGTTAAATCGGTGATGATTACCCTACTCATTTATTTTCATTTTGTATATTTAAATCGTATTGAAAATAAATGATAAGCCTGTGTGCTTTAATTTAAAAAATAAAATAAAAATAAATGAAACAAATTACCATTTTGTGGAAACTTTTTTTTGTAGTGTAGGTTGGTCTCCAAATTAAGAATGAAAAACAATTTCGTTCATGTGGCTTCCTCTGCTAGCCTTACAGCAAGCAATCCTGTGAGTCTAGTTTATAAGAACTTTGATTTCGACGCCTATTTTACGAATAACTATAGCAATACATTAATTTAAAGCTGGAGTTGTCTCTGAATTATCCGGATAATACCTAATCCCATAGCAAAACGTCCAACGACATCAAATCGCAGCTCCGCGCAGGGTAACTGACATCTCTAAAACAGCATTCGGTTGTCAAATTTGACGCACAAAGGATCGATAGTCGGTCGGTTTACCAAATTTGACACCAAAGGCTGTTTATATTCATAGTGTAGATTTGAGGCCAAAAAAGTTGGCCAGTATGGCTATGTAAAAGTCGCCGCTAATGGTAACGGTGTTTCCAGTAACGTTTTCGAAGAAAAATGGTTCTATTGTGCCAACACTCCAAAATCCACACCAAACAGTCACTCTTGGTGGACGTATTGGATTCTCTACAATTACGTATGGCTGTTCCGAATCTTAAAGCCGGTGTTCTGCTTATTTACAGAGCCTCTGTGATGGAAATTCGCATCGTCTGAAAAGATGGTTTTTCGACCAAAATCGGGTATATGACCCACACAGAGAACTGATATCGAAGCGAATGTTGATTTGCTTTCAACTGCTAAGTTATCTGGACCTCGTAGGCGAAGAATCCGAGGTCGTTGTATAGTATTTTTCTCAGGCTGGTGCTACTAAAGGCCAGTTACTGCGATCGGCGTTGATTTGAAGTCGATGAATTATATTCTACACTATGGGCCATAGCCGCAATATTTTCGGCAAGCCTCTTTTATGAACTTACTATACCAATTTCACTACAGTGGTTCCACTCATCGCTCTTTTACGACCCATATTTCTTTTCAAAATTTAAACGGGTTCGGATAAACAACACTGACTTCGAAAACAAGTTTTCAATATTTAGAAACGCTCCTCAAGCGAAAACATGATTGTTTGTGACTCACGAGCTGTTGAAATTTCAAGGAAATCGTTCAAAAGAAGTGTTGCCATAGCCATTGATTTTACAAAGGTAATTTCCATAATTGTATACACCACGTAAATTCGTTTCGACTTATGATTGAAGGCTATTTTAACAAACAACTCCCAATCGATGTGGATTCGTCTAATCTACCAACTTTTTAGGCAGTGATATATCGACGGTTATGAATACTTCTCCACCAAATTTGTTTATGCCTCTTTGGCCATAATGACCGGAAAAGAAATCCGTATTTAAGATTTTATCGTTGAATGATGTTTCGCAGATGAATATACGGCGAAGAGTATTTTAAAACAAAATTATGAAATCGAGCTACCTTTGAAGACATTTTATTTACATTTCGAAAGTAAAATATCTATTTCATAGTCTTTTGTGGATGTGACAAGGTTGGGGTGCTTATATAGCAGGATTTGTAGCATTATATATACTTATCAGCTTTAAAATTAAAATCTCTCAATGATCAGGTTGTCGCTTCTGCTGATAATTCCATTTGTTTTTTCAATCAATTGTCGAACGGATGGAACAAGTGTACCGCAGTCATTACTAACAATTCGTCCCACTTCCACGGCACGTGAACGAGTATTTACTGTGGCTGATAATATAATTACCAAGGTACGTAGCCATTTAAATACGGCCCCTCTAAAGACGCTTGTATTTTTTAAATGCACATGTAAAAAAAAAATAAGTCGAGTATACCCGGGTACCCGGGTTAATTGAGAAAATTATAATTTTGGAATATGCCATTTTAGCCGGATCCCGTGTGTATCGTTATATGTAAAATGTGGTAGATTTCATCTTACGAATATAATTAGTTGTTTATATGTTACTCTGATCAGTATGTGTTGACTTGATATGTGTGCACATGTTGGGCTTAGAAAAATTCTCTCACAAAATATTTAAATTAGTTCTAAGTGTTGCTCATGCATGTCGTATACAGTGTACTAGTGTAATCCAAACAAATTTTCAACCAAAATATAAATATTTAAAATGAGTAATGCGGTTTTAAATATAATTTATAATTTTAGCCAGTTTGTCTTGAACAAGGTGTACTTCTTAATCATTTGACATAAACAACGAGAGGCCTTCTGCTATATTGAACCTGAAAATTTTGAAATAATAATTTTGGAGTATGCGTGCGTGTACTAAATATATACATACATAGTTTGAAAATTCAGTGATTTTATTCTCTCAAAATAAAAAACCTACGTTTTTTTATTTAGTGCGTTTACTTCCAAAATATTACTGTTAGTGTATTTGTGCACAGTCCATAAAAATATTTCCAAAGTAATACAGTACAACATAAAATGAGTGATGTAAGTAAAAAAACAAAATTTTAGATTTAATTCAGACATTAAAATTTACTTTATATTTTCAAATGCAGTTGATTACACCACCACCCTCATATGAAACAGTTATGGGTGTTCCAACCACCAAAAAACATACAAACCCATTTTTTTGTCGGACTAGCCGATCTACAACATCCTCTGCATCTCATAATCTGAATAACATAGTGACAGTACCAGATCCCAATCAGCCGGCACTGAGACTACCTAATCCTGTAACAGTACAGCGGCCATCGACAGGGAATCCATATAATTCATCGAATAGACCAATAACACAAATCAATACGCGATTTCACCGAGAATCAGGAGACGATGGAACTAAAATATGTGGAAGTGTAATTCTATTTCTAGTAGGGTTAGCATTTTTAGTTTTTCTGTTGATTCAAGTGGCACGTGTTGGTGGCAGATTAAAATAAAGTGAAATTTTTTTAATGATTTAACAAAATATTGTGACAGAATTTTTTTGATTCCGATGAAATGAGGTATATTCCAGTATAAAGAGGTTTTAGGTCACGTAAACAAATCGTTTCAACGGAGAAGACACAGAATGCGGAAATAAAAATATTCTCCTATTGAATTGTTGTGAGGTTGTTACAAAATTATTTTAAGCAACTATCCGAATAATTGTTTGTACTGTACAAACATATTTAACGTAACATGTGTATATTAATCTTACTAAATAAATCATAATAAATTTAACAAATAAAAATATTTCAGTTTTCTTAATAATAAGCAAAGAGTAACATGTTCGGAAAAGGCAAAATCACGTTCATAGGCAAAACAAGAAATCCGTGTTAGATTAAATGAGATTAAATAAATTAACAATATTGGCAATGGAAACCCTACTGAACAAACAAAATTCACCCAGATATTAGGCGGTTACCACAAGATCACGAAAGCATGTCCAGAGTATCTTTCGTCCCACATATGCGGATAGTTTACTGGTATTGTGCTATTGAGTAAATTGAAGTTGGGATCTATCATCATAGTTGACAAAAATCATTTAAAGTTGTATTGCACATATGTGTACACAGTGTAAGTCACGTTACTGTCCACTAATAGTGTCATCTCTGATTAACGTGGATACGATTGGTCTCATCTCCAACATTGCCGGCCACTCATTATTTTTCCGCTAGATAGTTTTAGTGGCATATTATATCTCGTAATGTATTTGTCGCAGTAAGCCATACATGCATTCCTTGGAAAGGGGAATTCATGAACTAAAAAACTTATTTTGTCATTGATGTGCTTGTGATTGATTGATTCAGTTGCGAGTTATAGCGTGTCAAGGATGGAGGTAAACAAAGAGAAAATTTGTTTTATTTTGCAAATTGCTTCGATAAAGGCAAAAGTGCAAGTCAAGCACTGAAAGGCATATCGTCGAAAATGTCGATAAAATTCTTGAAATTATCGAAGTAGACCAGCATACGAGCTGGCGTAGCAATAGCCATAACGTTGGCTTCAAAAAGAACCCCGGTTATTTTAATGGACAGAAGTGGAATATTTAGTGACAGTGACCAAGTTAAATCAACAAAGGGAAAAATTTATGACTTGTTAATTCTACCAAATTTTCGTAATAAATGTACCCAAATTGTCCGTTAATGTTGCAAACGTTTTATACATTACATCAAAGTGAGGTTACCAAACCAAGGCGTTGGAAGTCTAATGAAACATTGAATTCTTTATAATAAAAAATACGGTCGTCTCATCAGAATGCAGTGACCAAACTACAAAAATATTGAAAATACTTTGAACTTACATTCAACGTATAATCACAATGCCTTAGCGAATTTTAATGGTTTGCTACTCAATTGTCTTAAGGGGTAACTATGCAAAAAAATATTATTAACGTAACTTTAAAAAAATTATGTTTGCGACAAATGCCGTCCCTGTGCTTTCGGCCATGGAAAAATTAATTTAAATAAAAAAATTTAACGAAGCTTCGTTAAATATGAATTGTCACTTAATAAAATCTATTGGAGTGAAATTTTGCGTACAATAATGAAATTAGTGTTGAATCCAAGAAATTTTTAATTTATTGCGCTTCTATCACCAAATAATTTATTTTCAATTCGATCACTAGAACGAAAATAAGTGAAATAAATATTGTTCGAATATATTCTAGTAGGTTGTGATAGTAATAGAGGAAAATAATTGATAAACGAAACAGAAGTCAAATTAGTTCTAGCAGAAAGAGACGTAGACTTCGATAAAATATTGAAAAATGGTGATGCTAAAACATCCCAGCCCTGGTAACTGAAATTTCACCTAATTTTTGTAGTAACCAATTAAACAAGATATTTGGTTTATCTAGCTCATATATATCAGGCTTACATGGGATGTATTGCAGAAAAGAAACTCGCCCTCGGAATGGCACTAACTATTCATCGATAGTAAGATTTTTCTCGGGTAAGCACTACGTCTTCAATGCGTTCCTATTGATCGTATCCCATATTTGCCGAATAGGTTCAAATTTATCTGTAGACCGATGTACATTACTAGTTGCTGAATCGTAACAACAAGCAACGATCAACTTATTTCATCGTAACGGAAATATGAATTTCCTAGAATTATTTAGTATTACGAGCTGTAGCGAAAATGCACACACGCTCATGAACGTTCGTGATATTTCATATTCTTACAATTCTATCAGGTGAGTTTGCGCGAAATGAAATATTTCGATCAGTAAAAATGTATAAAAGCCTTTTTAATTTGCAGTCCTCAGACGCTTATACCGTAGACAAAACTTAATAATTCTGTTTTGCAAAAATCGTGTACAGACAGACAAGCAGTTATAACTTAAAAATCTAAATAACGAGGTTATCTAGTTTATTGTGGTCTTACTTTGGGAAATATTATTCGAATTCGAATAGGAATGAAATTTGTGCCAAAAGTAACAGCCAAACGGTTTTTTTTATACTTTTATCGATTGGTATAAAAATTTAGTAAAATCAAACGAAGCATGCGATTTACTTTTATGTCATAGCAAATATTTCTGAAAATATAAAATGCGTTTTCGACGTAAATATGTCTTATTTTTCAGATTAATTTAGCATCGGAGTTCATTTTTTGTATCGTTGATTTATGTCATTTGGTTCTTTATTCTTTATGCGATAAAAATACTACGTTACTCCCAGAGTGACAACTCGTAAAAATAAAATTATTTTATTAATTAACCGGGCGGTGAACATTTGAACTACACGAAGGATGGAATAATTCTAATCCTACATAAGTTGGAATGAAATTATTTATTCCGGATTGAAATTTATATGAAATTGTGTTGTAAAATCCCCAAAATAAGGCGCCATATGTCTGTCTACGGTATTAGCATATCGTTGCTATCGACGAAAGCATTCAGCGACCATAGTATGCTTTTTTGTAGTAATTATTTTTCGGATTGCCATCGTCGATGTTGGAGGAAGAAAGCTGTAATGTGGAGTGACCGTACCTTCTCGAATGATTTGTCAAGCGATCTATCCAACTTCTGGATTGTGGTAGCGATATTTAGCCGAGAGGGTGGAAAATTCTTATTGACTATGCAAATATTGTTCGCTTTTACACCAATATTGAAGGTTGTGGTAATATTCAATCTGAAACAATCGGCTGAGGTAGACCAATTCAGTTTGCTGCTCTCCGATATTCTTTCAGTATCTCGTTGAGGAGCTGTTGGTAGTTCTATAGTGTTCCGAATCCTCCACAACTGTTTGCTTCTGGCTTGCGATTAATTTAATGGTGTCGTTCGAATAAACTATCAAGTCGTCTGAGTAAATTGTGTGTTTGCGAGTTTAAATAAAAACGGTTTTCCACAAAATTGCTTTTTAAAGTCTGGAAGAATTTACTGATCGGAATGAAATTTTTTAGTTAAGCTCTTTTATAAATCGAATGAAACCTGATGAATATTTTGACACAATGCTATATTGTGGTTATCGCCATCGAGCATAGTAAGTAGAGCGCTTGCACTGTCATTCAGTGGTCTCGGATTCGAGTTCAAGTTGTGACCAACCAGATGTGATCGTTGTCCAGGTGTGATCGATCAAACGCGCCTTATTATTGTCACCTAGTATTGCAGAGAACCATTGACAATAATCAATCATGATCACTCACAATTAACCATGCGCCCAACGATAACGGAAGCCACCATAGAATTCGAAGAAGGACGAAGTGCCATTATTATGGTTTCCCCTGGGAATAGGGAATTGGGATCAATATTTTCATAGTATTTTTTGTCTAAATTGTATTTTTCTGGCCTAATGAGGAATAAGTTTAGTCCAAAAATTTTCAAAACAAAGTTAATTGGGAAATTTTTGTTCCACAAAATTTTTATGGGGAAAAATATTTTTCCATTCGACTTTGTTTCGGAAATATTTACACCAAAGTTATTTCCTCAGTAGGCGTGCAAAATACAATTTAGACAAAAATACTATGAAAAAAGAAGCTATGAAACTTTTCCACAAAAGTTGAAAATAACTAAAGTGACCCCTATTTTCAAAACTATGGATCTAGAAATGATGTTTCATGATACAGAAGTATAATATCTCCATCTACCAACATGATTTTATGACCAGATATTCTAGAATTTACCAGATCTGCAAAACTTCGGAACACATTCTCAAGTTCGGTTTTTCTTATCTAATCTTATTTAAGTAATTGCATGCGATATATCGCTTACCTGTTTACTTTTTTTTTCTTATTACTTTTTCCGTATAAACAACAGGTGATTGGGACAATCAATAGATTCATTTGTATTGTCTATTTTTTGTCTCTCTTTCTTTTTTACCTTTTTTCTAATATATATAGTATTTTCTACTATATATAACCAATCGACCGAGTGATTTTTTAAATTTTTTGAACACATTTTTTAATTAAAAAATTCAAAAATCAAATTTTTTGCTAAACAGAAAAACGTGTGTTTATTAAGTGTAAATGTTTTTCGCCATGTGCCTAAGGCAAATAGTGTAAAAAGTACTACTTTTATGTTTTTAATTTTCAAATCCAAAGCGGATTTATTTTATTTTCTATTAGAAATATCCAAATTGAAATCACCCGAGATGAAAACCACATCATATACCGGCCGAAAAAATAACCAAATATTCCTTTTTTTACCTCGTTCATTTAATTCGTTCAATAGACCTTCAATCTTGATGCGCTGGTAATTGATCCAGCCACTTTAACAAATTCGCTCCTTTTGTGCTAATAGATTATGCCAAGTTCTTGCTCGTGCGGTTACTCGCTTTGCCCTTTGGCGGACGCGATAATCTATTTCTGTTTATTTTTGTACAAATTTGATTTAGGCGCCATGAATAACTAAAAAAATCGCAATTACTAAAAATACTTTGTTGGTTATATTTATTCGGATTTATTTAATAAAATTTGGTTACTCATTAATTGCATCGTTTATTTACATTACGCGTATGTAACAAAAAATTGTTGATCGTCCATAGTTAGAAATTGGATAAAAATTAGCTATGCAAATATATATGACATCTCATTGCATGGCAATTTTTTGTACTTATACGAAACTGTCATTATGTTATAACTTATAGCCCCAATAGTTCCTTAATTGAACCAATAAAAACACTGAACTTGCTAAGAATGATAGAATTACAATTACAATCACAAATATTTTGAATTTATCGAGTCTTGTGTCTTGGCGCCGTCCTATATTTAGTTGTAGTGTAGGTCTATTCGGTGAATAAAACGGATTACATGTAGAGTAATGCTGTTCTGTTACATGGTTAGATGATTGTGGCAGCACTGGTGCTGTTACTATGTCATTGAAATTTGGTGCAGTTGGTGTCTGTGGTCGAATCGTACTGCGGAAAAATGGGGTTGAATGTTTTCTGGCGGCCGGAACACCCATAACCGATTCATATGATGGGGGTGGCGTATTCAACTACATTTGAAATTATAAAGTTTAAGATTCAAATTCAATTTAATTTTTTGGTTTTACTTACATCACTCATTTTATGTCTTATCGCAATACAAGGAAATATTTTCATGGACTATACGCATAAATACACTAACAGTAATGTTATTGAAAATGTTTTGACGTTTTTATTTTGAGAGAATAGACTCGCACAATCGAAATATGTACTAAATATACACAAACATACTCCAAAATGTTTATTACAAATTCTTAAATTTCCAGATTCTTGCATTTCTGTCATACCGAGTAACAAATAACCATATTCGAGTCAAATTGGTTCATATTATAAATTATTTCTAACATTTTATTGTTCATTTTAAATATATATATATTTTTGCTGAAAAATTGTTTCGACTATATACACCAACCTAGACACCTAGACGGCCCGAGCAACACTACAGAACTAATTTAAATATTTGGGAGAGCATTTTATTAAGCGTAACACGTGCACACAGTAGAGTAAAATATGAGTAACTAATATTCGTTAATCGTTAGACAACCTTCTAGATTTTACATAATGTGAGTATTATGGGCAAACTATGGAGATGGAATAAAAAAAATAACAGAATAACGTAAGAAACGAAGATAAAAAATTATTATTCCAATTTGACTTTTCATGTAATATTTTTTTAATGTATGTATTTGCTAAAATATTGAGTGAAACTATTGTAGTTTTGAGTATAAACGTATTATATTTCAACAAATATAGGGTTTTCCAATAAGAGTGATATTAGTTCTTAAAAAAAAAACACTAATTGTTAAGGAAATTGAAACGTTTTTTATTTAATGTGAAGTACAATCGATACAATTAAGTTCTGAATAAAACGTCATCCAAATGGCCTCCACGACTTCTTCTGCAGGAACGAATTCGATGAACCCAATTTTCGAGCACCTTTTCCACTAAATCAAGTCGTATGTCATGAATAGCACGTTCAATATTGACTTGTAAAGCTTGAAGAGAGTTTGGTTTATTTAGAAATTAGACCAAATAGTCCAATGGTGTTAAATCACAACTTCTTGGAGGCCATTCAATATCACAATTCCTTGAAATAATCGAATCTCCAAACTTTTCTCGCAATAATTCAATTGTTGCACTTGCTGTGTGGCACGTAGTCCCGTCTTGTTGGAACCAAATGTTGTCAAGATCAACTTCTTCCAATTTCGGCCATAAAAAGTTGGTTATCATCGATCTATACCGATCTCCATTGACGATCTATACCGATCTCCATTGGTCAGGGACTTCCAGCGGCATTAGTTCCTCCAACATCTCCCCATATTTGTTCCAGTTGTTACTTATCGATATGTTACATATCGATGATCAGAGAATGAGTGCTCGTTCGTCACTCTCCACCCTCTGATCATATAAAAAATCGTTTCTGACGCAAAGGTCACATCTAAAACCACCTGTCGATTTTTAACAATAAATGTCGGTTCTCGTCGGTACTCACCGCTGTACTGTCCCCGCTACTGAATTGTGAAAGAAGAAAAATATTCAAATTATTTTTCGCTAAAATACATGATCTGATATTCTCAGAGTTGCTTGAGTATAGTAATTTATACCCTTTCATTCTGAGGCCACAGATCCTGTTATTGTTAATCCAAGGTTCTTGGATTAACACCAAGTCCTCATCTGACTTAGTAGAGGCAGCCTTCGGGTGATGTAGGTTTATTTGTACAATGCTAACAATTGTAGTCAACCTTACTCACCTCTTCCTGCACTCCCTGCATCGGGATAGTGCCATCTGGCTCGTTGTTTCGGCCGCTATCTTCCTCTCGTCGAGAGCCTGACAGGATGTCCCCATCAGACTCAAGAGAGAGGAGGCTGCCTTCCCTAACTTTGATCCCCAAGTCCGAAGCATCACTCTCCTGACCGTCCTCGGCTCGCTTGCCCGTGTCCTGCTGGGTCCGTTCGCCGTCAGCCTCAGGCTGGCCTTTCGCAGTCGCATCAGCCTCGTCCTTTTTATATATTTTAAGGGTGATCGACCCGAACCCGAAATTGATCTCTCCCTTTAATTTTGCAACGGAAGCCAGGGATTCTTTATTGATCAGCGTGATTGCCAAGCTAAAGCCTCCTCTTACTTTACAATCCTCCAGTCTTCCTTCAGTCGAGTTATCTGGCTCGGTTGGTAGCCATACACGTACCCTCGGCCTCCTCGGGATTTCCTCCCTGCTGACTGCCACAACTCGCCTACTTCGGCCACAGCCCTTTTATAAAGGTCGACCGATCTCTGGTCCGAGCACGTTGTCAACTTCACGCGCCCCTGGTACCATCCCGCATCTCTGCGGGACGGGGGGATCCCAGATTTTCTCGCAGGATCCGCAGAAAAATGGAGTTAAGTGCATTATACACTACCCTCTATTTCTCTGAGGTGATGCTGCCATCTTCGTGACTTCTGTTAATGATGGCTAGCAACAACACGTGCTCCTTTAGGATATCACTGAATAGCTTCAATTTTTGATCCCTAGGAGCAGCCGACGTCTTGTTTGCTTGCACCTTGGCTCGCTTGCTGTCGCCCGTTCCAGCTCATCCTAGAACCTCTGTCTTTTAGACACAAGGGCCCTTTCCGAGCTATCAACGCCAACAGTTTTTTTAGCCCATGCCATTAATGGGATAATATTTGGAAAATTTTATAATTGTATTGTTGGCCGATCACATCTTTGCAAACACTGGATTTATCGTTCAAAAGAGCTAAGACTAACTTTTATTATGTTTAGAAACAATACGTACAAACAATAGAAAGCTCAATTTATTTTTGACCGTAAAGGGATTTATGGTAAATTGAACGCTTATTTTTGCTATCACCGATTTATCATAATCTATGCAAATTTGTGTCTGGCTTACGATGCTGCCTATTTCCGTAATACTACTGTGGGCAAAAAGTAGTAAGACTTTATAATTTAAATTTCGCGCGGAAAACCATTCGTCGAAATATTTTTTTTTCTATGTTGGTATGACTGTCAGTGACATCTGTGCCAAATGTCACATCAAAATAATCATTAGTGTTTAGTATACGCTTGTCTTTCTGAAGTAGAAAAAGTATATTCGGCGATTTTTATAATGAGTGGAATTATTCAACAAAGATGTTCCGTTAAATTTTGTGTGCGGAATCAATTTTGTTGTGCCGAAACGTTCAGAATGTTGGAAAAGGCCTTCAATGATAATTTATGTCGCGAGCAAGGTGAGCCGAAGCCGATAAAAACACGTCAAAGCAAGTCAAAAAACAAGGTGATGTTGACAGTTTTCTTCGATTATCGAGGTGTGGTGCACTCCGAATTCCTTCCGACCGGCCAAACTGTCAACAAGGAATACTATTTGAAATTATGGGTCGGACTTATGGGTCGACAATTCTTGGTTTTTGCATATCGTTTCGCAACCACCGTATTCACTTGATTTAGCTCCGTGTGACTTCTGGCTGTTCAGCAAACTCAAACCAAACGAACGCTCCGGGGAAACCGTTTTGAGTCAATTGAAGACATTAAATGTGAATCGCTACGTGCATTGGAGACTATTCCGGAATTTAATTTAACAACTGTTTCGAGGATTGGAAAAAACGTTGGCACAAATGTATTTAGGCTGGAGGGGGGGGGGGGGGGGGTAGGGGGAATTACTTTGAGGGGGACGAAATAGATTTGGAGAAATAAATAAATAATTTTAAAATTATGAACAAAGTCTTACTAATTTTGCCCACAGTGTTAGGTAATAAAATTAACAAAAAATTTGTTACCTGTGTCCGATTTTACTGTCGTGCGCTGATTCTAGTTTTCCAGGAGACGTCTCAGTCTGCACTTTTGAATTAATCGTTAATCGTTTATAAAAAACCACAGCAAGTTTCAACACAAGTTTCCTTTCACTTGTTGGTTTTTCTCTTTTCACTATTTCACTGTTCAAAAATCGGGATTTTGTTAAACCGGGATTTTGAAAACCGGGATTTCGTTACACACCCGTAATGTGATGTTAAGAGGGGTTTTAGTCATTTGCAACATTTTCAATCACCTGAAAAAGCTAGAGCATCTGATGAAACATTGTCAATGCAAATGATGTTTTATTTTAATAATAAAGTATCGAATTAAATTTGATTTTGAATTTTAATTTATTTATACCGAAAATTCGGTAATTTTTTAAATTTTCTGTATATTTTATATTGGAGTTAAATATATAGAACCCGATATTTACCCCCCGAATACAAGTATTTTTGTTTGCCGAAAAAGTTATACTACCCTTGACACTAACCAACAAAGTAAAATATAAAAATTTGAAAGAATCGAATTTCGGAGGCTAAGCAGTAATTCGCTAGTACTACAACTATATGGTATTGTTCTAAATGTACATAGACATAATTCCAATGTAAATATACAACATCAGTCGTCGCGAACTGATAAGAAGACTGATTTTTTCAAATCAATAATCTCATGCGTTCCAAACTGATTCTTATGATTCTTACAAAATTCCCATCTATGAGTCAAAAATTCAAATAGAATTTTGTCATCTTCTACGTCAAAGGCATTTGAGTGAATTGTGGTATAGGCTATAGTGTAGCTAGGCAGTTTTGAACGATGTAGTATTGATTTAGCAATTGATGCTGACACTATGACATCGTTAAAGGGAAAATGATTTGATTAGCTCGCTGTACTCTGGGTAGCTGTTGCTGACATGATGCCCGACTTCAAATTACGGTATAATATTTTATTTATATACATCACTAAAATTATTTATAATTTCTAAAACGTGATTAGCATTCTAATTACCCGATCAATAGTACTTACATCACCCATTTTGGATGGTAATGTAAACCGAAATTCAATTTGGAGATCAAACTGTTATCAATGTTACCGATTTCAAAATAAATACGGCGATAGGCTAGTGTAGAAGTTTTGAACGCAAATTCAATCCAATTAAACGAATCTCACAGCTGTCTATGACACTGGTCCGCTCATAAATCTTGAAGTACACACAAAAATATTAATATTATAGAAATTAGTTTTGGATTGCACTAAAATCACTGAGTACGGTAAGTAAAACTAAAGAGAAAAACTATTATCACTCGCACTTACATTCCGATCGAGCTGAGACATGTACTGAGAATATGGACAATCTCGCGTTTAAATATCAAAACAAACCAAATTTTGTAAGTTTGGCATTGAAATTTTGAGTGAATATAAACGTATCTGGAATTTGTTGATTCTGTTTCAGCATTTTGTAATTTATAAATTTACGAAAGAAAACACTGAGTTTAGTTAGTGAACAACACGAAAACATTTTATTATATAGAGAGCACAAAATTTGTATAAATTGTTTTCCATTCAATTACCGCTTTTATCTTTATCTGGTTTCGTGCCCCCGATTCCAAGTAACATCATATTAACAAACATACAATCATTGCCAAACCGACAAACACAATAGTAACGCATGCGCACATTTTTTTTCCATTTGCCTGGGTATCTTCTTCCAGCTCCGTTCGTGTTACTTGTAAGGTTGCTGGAATATATAGAAGTCGTGGTGCCCCATGTAGCATTGGTGAACTAACTCGTGCTGACTCTATATCTTCGTCTAAAGGTGGTGCAGAAGGTACACCATATGAGTGTTTACTTTGAATGATTTGATTTCCTCGAGCTGTTGGTGCAGGCATACCCATCACAGATTCATATGATGGTGGCGGTGCATTCAACTAACCACATGAAAGCATATTTATTGTACGATTTAAACTAAAATTAGAACTACGCACATACATCACCCATTTTCGATTTAATCACTTATTTTGAAACTAATTAATAGTTTTAAATTTGAATAATACTGAGCGCGATTATGTCGCACAAAACGATACGCACAATTTTAACTTTATATTTAGAGAACAAACTACGAAGATTTTCATAGTGCAGAATTGTGTACACTAGAAAATGTTTTGAACCTTTTCGAAAGTGTATCCAAAATCATCAATAACAATCGAGACGAGAAACAATAATAAACTGAGCTCTGTTACACAAATATTTTGTAAACACAATCAACATTTGAGCATGTTCATTCAGTGGTTCATTAAAATATATACGCACACTCCTACCAGCTTAAAAATTTTAAGAGATAACAACCATAATGTTTTAAAACATTTCGATTCTCTTAGTGGGAAATGTCAAAATAACTCTCTAAAAACATAAAATAAAAATTTTAATTAAACTTATTTTATTAATTATAAAGGGTGCTCCGATGAAAACAATATACTTGGAAACCGGTGTGAAGTTTCTAACGTTTAAAAAAGTGGCAACATAAAAGTGTAAATGGTACGATCCTAATGTTAAAAAGTGTACGTTTGAAAAAATTACATCAAACATCAATTTACGATAAATTATACAACAACACTTCAAAAAAAGTAAAAATGTTAAAAATAGGCCTTGGTTCTTGACATAAATTTTCAAAAAAATATAATGTTTACCTCTAAATTCGGCGGAAGCAATTTGGTTTTGACCTCATGAAAGCATTGAGTTGGTTTGAATAAGTTCTAGCGAATAATTCAGAAGCCGAAATAAAGTTTGAAGTGTTCGTCACATCTCTCTAAATGAAGTGGGCTTTATGAAATATTTGAACCTCCCTATTAAACGGGATACTATTTGACACTCAGATTTCAGACGATTTTCCCGAGGATATTTTGGAGAAACTTGTTGATGTTCCTTGTCTAAAAGCCACATGACAGATGTGAACTTTTTAGCGAAAAGTGTAGCTACACAAATTAACGAAAAGTGTAACCTCTAAAAAGTGTAGTAATTAAAGGTGTAAATAGCAAACCTTTACTAATTCTTGGCTACATTTGAAATAACAAATGCGACACTAAGGCCGATTAAAAGAAACTCTGAAATATTCTTCGTGTAACGATATGCCTACTAATAGTGGGCAAGTTAAACTGTTCAAAACGGTTAGGGTAAGTTTTACAAATTAAAATGTAGGAGAAATTTGTTTACAAAAATATAATCAATTTAGCTAATATGATTGGTTGTTTTTGATATCTTTCTCTCTCTCTCTCTCTCTTCGATTTTTATTCTCCAGCAAATTTTTTTGCAGAAAACCTTGAATCACAATATAATTATCCACAAAAAGTAGAAAAATGTACTACTCCTCTCCACTCTCCCATTGTTAACCCCAAGGGAACGTGAAAAAGTGCACAAACCCTTACAAAAATGAGAACTTTCTAAGGTCCGTTTTGGCAGCTTGGTTTCGTACTGATAAAAAGTTGGTCTACTTATCAGGTTGCAACGACCAAATTACAAAAATTCAACTCTTGCTTTGTACCGATAGTACAAAATAAGAACTTATCGATTTAGCGAATTATGTCACCAAATCAGAAACTTATGGAAATTCTCTATGTATGTGTACTAAACCAACACAATATAATTTAGGAAGTTAACGGACGATTTTAAAAAACTTCTTAATGAAATATTAACATTAAGCTTCTCACAGAAGATTCCGGCTTCTACCCTCCCGTCTAGTTTAGAACCGTAAAACTGCAATGCCTCGTTTTCCAGTATTAATCCGTTCTTCCAGGATTCTCTCGCAGGACAGATGGTCCGGAAACCTTTATCGAAGCACAACGTTCGTTTAATATAATATAGATTCGCCAGTTCTTCCCTTAGTGGTCTAACTATCGTCGACTGTTCCGCCTGAAGACACTTCCACTGAGAGATAGCCGAGACTCTCGTAGCAACATCTGCAGACTTCCATCTGCTTATCAAGAAATTCGATTGGAATAAGGTGGAACATAACCTCTAAAGCGCGTGTAGGTGTTGTCCTAAGCGCCCCGCTTATAAGCATACATACCGTGTTTTGCACCTTCTCCATCATCCTTATATATGTTACGTTCTCCAGAGCTGGCCACCACACGCCCAACCTGTGCATCAGCGCAGGTTTTACCACTGCCGTATAGAGACAGTGTACCAGCTCCAGGGCTAACTACTGGAATTTTATATTTCTCAGTAAATAGTACCAGCTCTGTCTTGGACGGGTTGATCCCTAATCCAGATTTACTAACCCATTTCGTAACGATCAGGAATGAGGTTTTCTAAACGATCGCTTGGTAATATTTTGAAATTCCTTGAGTCTGCCATAGCTTAGCAGGTATTCCGACGAATATTTGAATTTTTCAAAAATTTTATTTATTTATTTATTACTCGTTAAAGCTCGTACGGAAGCCCCCACGGCTTCATTCAACGGCCTTTTTTGTTTAATGGAATTGGTCAAATTTTGGATTATGCTATCTGAATTGCCTACTCTTGGATTCTAGAACATTTTATTTCTATTGTTTAGTTTGTTGTTCAACGCATTGAACGGTATACCTCTAACTTTTGTTTGTTTAATGTATATTATGTAGTATCTTTTAGGGGCTAGTTTGTTTTTCCTGAATTTATGAATTACAATTTATAAAAATTATATTTTTATGATAGGCACAAACATCGTCAGTTTGGCCGCCTTTGTCAAATTTTAAATTAGGCTTAAATTACTTCAAGATTTTTTCTAGAAATCGGGTTTTATTTGTTTCGTCTTTCAGGCGAAATTTGAAATTTTCTTCGCCGTTTTTTCGGCTCCTGGACTACCACTAATTTTTTCCCGTGAACACTAATTATATCACGAAATTCGAAAATGCTACGGCCAATTTAAAAATTCCTTTAAAACGTCCTGATTTAGCCTATCCGTATAAATTAAAAAATTGAAACATTAAAATGTTGGTTACGAGCACACATGTCCAATTTTTTTATATGACCGCTAAAATTCGAAACGATACAAGGTACTAATATTAAACGATTTAGCTCCGTCTATTATAAAAATAACAGCCAACAAAATGACAATTCGAGAATTCATAGTAAAAATTTAATTCACGAACATTTCTTTAGTATTGTGAGAAGCATTGACCAGCAGCCAGTATGAGTGATGTGAGTTAATAAAAATAGTATTGTTTATCACTTCTAACTAAAAAATTATATTATCGACCATGCTTCATATTATATATCATAAAAACACCAGTGTGGCTGTGATTCGGGCGGCGGTGGTTGCGATTCCGGTGGCGGTGGCTGTGATGATGCTGGGGGCGGTGGTGGATGTGATATTGGCAGTTCATCATGTGATACTAATATGTGTTGTGATGTTCCACCGACTTATGAAGAGGCAGCGGGTAGGAGCGATACATATGACAGAGAACCAACACAAAAAATTTCAGCCTTAGATGATACGAGTGATGCTATAATTCATTCCACGCCGGTTGGAATATCGGGCATAAGTCATAATTATACACCCATAGAGAGTTCCTATTACCGTAGTAGTTATATTACAAATACTAATAATCAGAATCTTGTCACCGGAGAATCTAAAGATGTTAATTCGAAATACATTTTAATTTTAGTATTTACAGTAGTTTGTGTTCTTATACTTTTTTATATTAAAATCGTCTTGCGGTGATTAATTTGGGGTGAGTTTTCATGTGGTTTGTAATTTAATCATTTCATTGTATTTAAAATTTATGGCCCACCAGTTAAGACGTCGCGATTATGTGACGCCAGTAATATACATTTCAGATTTTTCTAAATATTCGGGGAATCTTGGTTTTGAAAAATATGTTTATATTTGAGATGAAGGGGAATTCAGTATTTGATTAGCAATCACTCTTTTTATTTTCGTATCATATAAATCACTCTCACTTTCAATTTGCTATTGTATCGTAACTAAACTTTTATAACAAATTTTTCTTTTTTTACAGAAATACTCGGAAACTATATTAGCATATTAGTAGCACAAAAAGTACTTATAATACAAACATAAAATATTTTGCGGCTATACCCGTTCTGACGAATTTACCAACAATGCCAGAAATTAGTTTATTATGAAAAGTGCGTAAAACTCGAGAATTTTTGTTACACATTTCAAATATACTTACCGGAATTTTCTATTTCCAGAAATGATTAGATCCACTCCCATCACAAGTTCAAATGAATGCTACGCACTCTAATGAGCCTGGATAAATATACCAACAAAAATTTCGTGAAGTTATTCAGTTTACACGTTTTAGTAAACAGATTTGCATTATTTTGGAAACTGATTCCTTGATAATGGAATCAGGTATAAACCTAATCAAACAGATTCTGAACCTCCGAACATTTTGTCGAATTTAATAAAACAAACAGGCAATACTACAATCTCAACTAATTTATTTTTTAATTAAATTTTTTTTTTTAATTAATTGTTTCCTAATCGACTGATAACTTAATACTAACTTATAAAATGTGGTTAAATCTATTATGTTGACGCACCTAGATCTCAATTCCATGTGTTTTTAATTGGCGTCATGTGTAGAGCATCGTAACTCCTCACACCGAAGAGAAAGCCATAGGGACTTTGTCCGTATGGTCTTGGTTTCAGTATAGTTAACTGAGTATTGTTCTGTGTTGCTACCTGCTGTGTCGATTAGTAACATCTCTTCCAGATACAATAGATGATAATATTGCAATAATAATGATTGTGTGATCAGGGTTGTAGTACTGTGTCCTTGTATGCTGTGAGATAACGCCCGCTCTTGTAATAACTTGATGTAATCTTAATAACGTGATGTTGTAGGGTCCAATTAGTCAATGATGACAATGACTGTATAACATTTTGACTATTCACATCGTGATACGGTATAATAGGTAATACCCGAGATGTTAACATCACAATCATCGAATTCAATTAATGCTTGGCCTTTGATAGACTTCGTAAATTGGTGACACGTATATGTGAATTCTAGTTCTGTTGGTGTGGCTACGTACAATTTTCCAGTAATGATTTCTGAGAATTCATCTTCTAGTTCGTAAGCAGTATGGTTGCATTGGGCCGGTTGTTGAGTGATGATGTTGGGTATGTAAGTGTTGCTTATTGATTGTATGTAGTGGTTGCTTAATGCTGTGATACGTCTTTTATGGTTGTAGTATATATTGATAATAATTTTGTTCGTTTAGGATGAAATTATATGACGGAATCGGGGTAATCATGAGGTTTTTGGATAGAATAGGTTTAATTTTGAAATAACTAGATATTGGTTCATAGAAGGTCGATACCTATATATACTAAGAATAATTCTAGACTGATTGTAATATCCTTGTAACGTCAATAAATCGTAAATATTGTTTGGGTTGATTATTTCAATTCGGTCGTGCGACAGTTGAATCTATCAATCATACCCTTATTTATCTCAATTTGAGCGTCATTTTGTTTATTTAAGTTATTTTAACCCTAGAAAGGTATCGCTATTTTTTACCTAATCTGGTAACTCAGGTGAAAAAACACTCCAATTTTCAAGGGCCCGTACCTCAGGCCCAGTATGACTTTGAGGATTCCAATGGGCCTCATTTTTTTCGTCTTTTAATTACGTTTGAAGGGTCCTAGAAAATTGACCAAGAATGGTAAAAAACGTGAAAAACTAACGAAAATGACATTTTTTTCTAAAATCACGATGTCTCAGTGAGTTTTTGAGCGAATCGGGTATTTCCAACGGTTTTGGTCAGTTCTCTAAAAAAGGTATTTATTTTGAGAAATCAAAGTGCGCAAATAGCAAGAATTTGAAAAATCGATTTTTGCCGCACAGGTCGTTACAATCATTAAGAATTTCGTTCAAATTGGTAGAAAATGTCTTTATTTCGAATGATAAACTACAATTATTATTTTTTTTTTTGTTGTAACTATTGCCAAAGGCTTAATTCTTGAATCTTTCTTTATACGAAACTAACAAGAAGTGTGAAATTCTTAAAAACTATAAAAAAAAATTTTAACTTAAGCCTTACCCTATGTTAATACTTAATATCATTATGCATTATTATTATTAAATTATTATTAATTACTTAATTTCATTTCAACATGCACGAAATTATTAGATTATATTTCTCAGTTAATTAAATCTAGAGGATCTGTTCTGCGAAGCCGTCCATATTTCGGTTGCCTTAGTAGATCTCTAGCTAATTCGTTAGGGTGTGATTCCAGTTTCAGTTGGTATTTTAGACTGCATGATTTAATTGTCTCTTTAACAGTTTTGATTCCTAGGTCTCTATGGATGTTGCTGTTTCGAATATACCATGGGGCATTTGTAATGCTACGAAGTATCTTTGCTTGCGTTCTTTGTACGATATCTATATTTGATGCACTAGTTGAGCCCCATAGTTGGATACCATATGTTCATATGGGGATTAGGATCGCTTTGTATAGTAGAACCTTGCAGTCTAGAGAGAGTTTCGATTTTCTTCCGATCATCCAGTACATTTTAGAAAATTTTATTTTTAATTGATTGCGTTTTGTTTCAATGTGCTTTTTCCATGTCAATCTTCTATCGAGATGAAGACCGAGATATTTGACGTTTGTTTGTTGAGGAATTGTGATATTGTTTAATTTTACTGCTGGACATGTACGTTTATTTAGTGTGAATGTTACATGTGCTGATTTACATTCATTCGTCCTTATCCGCCAAGTTTTTAACCAATCTCCTATTTTGTGTAGATGTTCTTGTAATTCTCTCGATGCTGTTTGAGGATTTTTGTGTGAAAATAATATAGCTGTGTCATCAGCAAAAGTTGAAGTGACGATTTTTTCAGTTATTGGTAGGTCAGCTGTGAATAACAAGTATAGCACAGGTCCCAATACACTACCTTGCGGTACTCCTGCCTTTATCTCGGTTAGATCAGTAGTGGCCGTATTTTGTTTCACCTGGAACATCCTTTTGGCTAAGTAGTTTTCAAGAACTGCATGAAATTGTTTAGGCAAAAGAGTTTTAATTTTGTAATTTAATCCTTCATGCCATACTTTGTCGAAAGCTTGCGCAATATCCAAGAAAACTGCCGAGCAATATTTCTTTTCTTCTAAGGAAACCTTAATTGTATTTACAATTCTGTGCACTTGTTCTATTGTGCCGTGTTGCTCTCTAAATCCAAATTGGTGATCTGGTATAATGCGACCTTCAGATAATATAGGTATTAGTTCTTGTAGTAGCATCTTTTCAAAAAGCTTTGAAATTATCGGAAGTAGACTTATTGGACTGTACGACGAGACTTGGGTTTCGTCTTTACCTGGCTTAGGAATCATGATAATTTGAGATATTTTCCATTTTTGGGGAAAGTATCCACATCTCATAATCGCGTTAAAAATATATGTTATATATTTTATGCATCTATCTGGTAATTCTTTGATCATTTTTCCAGTTATTAGGTCATGACCTGGCACTTTTTTGGGATTTATACTGTTTTTGATAACTTTTTTGACGCATTTCCATTTAAATTTTACTGGGTTTGGGTTCGACTCGTCCCTCGTAAGCTGTGGTAGTACGCAATCATTATTTTGTTCGTTTGGGGTGAACACTTTTTGTAGATGGTTAGAGAAAGCGATAGCCTTTTCTAAGTCACTTCTGGCCCAGTGACCATCTGGTTTCCTTATCGGTGGGTTCGAAACCTCTGGTCTTTTTAAATTTCTTGTTGCCTTCCACAGTGAGTAATCTGTTGTTTCTGTTGCTGTGAGCTCACTTAGGTAATTCTGTATTCCTAAATTTTGTTCTTCCCGTATTGCTTCTCTCAAAGTTTTAATAGCTCTATTTAATTTCCATTTATGCAAAGGAGATTGGTGAAGCTGCCATAGCCGCCGAATTGTCCGCTTCTCTGCTAATAACTTTTGAATGTTACTTGAAAGCCTTATATTTTTTTCGGAATTTTTGTTCTCCGGAGTAGCTTTTTTGTCTTCTGGTGTGCGAAGTGGAACATCAAGATGACAATTTACATCTACTATGTTTCTATAGAGAACCCATTTCGTTAGTTTGTTTGTTAAACGTTGTGGTGGTTCAGTTTTTAATGCTTGGGTACTTAGTGTTACTATTATTGGTGAGTGATCTGATGATAAATCATAACAGTCAACGACTTGAGCATTGGTGCGTGCTATTCCTCGTATTACACAGAAATCTATTAAATCAGGAATTTTTTTTCTATCTGTAGGCCAATATGTGGGATGTCCAGATGATAAATAATCAAGGTTTTTCTCGTTT
The DNA here is from genome assembly GCA_932526605.1 of Nephrotoma flavescens. Lineage (NCBI taxonomy): Eukaryota > Metazoa > Arthropoda > Insecta > Diptera > Tipulidae > Nephrotoma > Nephrotoma flavescens. Next base: position 10,660,394 of record OW052222.1, read on the forward strand.
ATTGCTTCGTAGAGTTGCTTTCCTTTCGGTGACGTCAACCTCGAACCCCATTGCACATGTTTAGCGTTGTAATCACCCCCTGCTAGAAATTTGATTCCCAACTGGTTAAAGTAATCGATAAATTGCTGTTTTTTAATTGCGTGTTTCGGTGGACAGTAGACAGCCGATATTAAAAATTTCCCAGACCATTCTTCCAAACTGACAGTTGTAGCCTGGATGTGATCTTTAGCATATTTCTGGAGCTCGTAGTGCTTTAATCTTCTTTTTATTAAGACTGCAGTGCCGCCGTGTGCTTTTCCATCCGGATGTTTGGTGTCATAAACGGAATAGCCGGTAATATTAAAAAAATTTTGTTTTGTGAAGTGTGTTTCAGATATTAACATGATGTCTATATTTTGTTCGATAAGAAATGTTTGTACCTCAGCTTTATGTTGCGAGAGCCCGTTCGCATTCCAAATGGCTATTTTTAGAATTGTCATTTTTGATTTTTGACTATAATTTGCATAAGCGTATTCATATTTTGCATCATCATGCTCATTTGTCTTTCCATCATCAACATGAAACTTTGGATGGTCTCGGTTAATTTATTTATCATGGTGTGAATGTTTAGGTCCTCATTAGAATGAACTTTTGGTTTCGGTTTGTTACCTTTTAGGATATTTGCGTACGAAACACCTGGCTGTGCAAAACTGCTGGCAAATGTCTCCAAGTTATCGTTTTGTGTGTTTGCACTCGTTGGTTTGGTGACTATTGTATTTTTTGGTAACATGGCCCTCTGATTAAATTGCATATTCAGCATTCGTTGCTCAGCTCTCATTTTAGGGTTTATTTTGCGTTTTAAGTCCAGATACACTGCGCAACCCCTGTAGTTTGCAGTATGATTTTCACCGCAGTTATTACAACGTCTCACAGATGGGTCATTGCGAGACTTTTCGCACTGTTTGGAGTCGTGGAGTTCACCACAAATAACGCAAACTTCATTTAAGGCGCAGTATGCTTTCGTGTGTCCGTATTCTTGGCACTTTATGCATTGAACTGGTCCAGACCTCTTCTTAGGTTCTTCAATTACGATTTTGCGATGTAACAAATATTTTAAGTTGTAAATCTTATGAACTCCTTTCGACTTTTCTTCCTCTGGTTCTAGTTCCAAACGGAACATTGGTTGAGGTACCTTCTCACGGTTTACTATATTACCAATGGATTTGGCATGGAAACCTTCCGCAGCAAGTGCAGCTTGTATGTCGCTAACATCTACGCAGCTTTCAATTCCTTTTAGCACAACAGTCAGCCCTTTTTGGCTTTTTAGCTGGTATGTGTAATATTTTTTACCAACTTCGTCGAAATGTTTAACTAGGGCTCTGAAGCCATCGATTTCGAAAGTTTGAATCTTTGTTTCGTTTATATTACCTCGTTTGAGCGGGGCAATATAAAATTTAGAATCTGTTAATTTTGCGATGTTGTTAACCAATTCATTGTTAGATGCTTCTCTTAAATAAATTGGAGGCGGTTTCTCAGTTTTCGAATTTGGCACTGCATTGGGGTCAATGACCTCTAGACTAGAGAATCGATTGTTAAGAGGTATTTGGTTAACACCTGCTTCAGTCCGTGTCACTTTGCTCCAGCCAGCAAACTGGGCAGATCTCGGGCTACGTTTTCTTTAAGATTGAACAGTGATATACCTATCCATTCCCGTTTGCACTAGGTTATTTTCGCACTGACCACGGTCACTAGAGTTCGTCGCACTGAGTTCATTACTATTATTTTCGTATTGCATTGTTAAATTTGCTGATGAATTAATTTTTTCATCGCGGTTTTGATTTTGGTTTTTAAACTGCGGTATAATTAATTCTGTGGAAGAAGTACTTTTAATCATTGGCATAGGTGTTTTCTTTGGGCTGTGCTGAACTTTGCCCACTTGTTTTACACTTGCACTTGCCATATTTATACTTTCTACATGAAACTGGTTCAAGTTTGATGTAGATTTTGTTTGGCGTTCGATGTTTGAAGAAGTCTTTTTTTGGGAAAAAAGCCCCATCACGCTTACATCATCACTTATTAAGTTACAATTTTATATTAGTTTTTTTGCACCGTGTGTATTTAATTATAAAACCATTCACACAATTGAAAAAAAGATATAACAAGTTAAAAAGCACTAACACTGCACTTTTCGTTTGTTTTACTTTACGTCCGAACCTCACGACAGTAAAATTAAAAAAAAATTAAAAAAAAAAAAAAAAACTACAATTATTCAAAAAAAAAATATTAAACATTGCTCACCACACGCCTGACAGATAACAGCTTTATGGTCTTTTCACACGAAGGCCTGACACTTGGAGCATTTGACTCCATATTTTCGGTCGATGGTTCGGGGACAATGAACACATCTTCCCTGTCTTGCTGTTCCACCTATGTCCCGTTATATTGGCCGTTTGGTGTGGCAGATTTTTCAACTCTTTCCTCCTCCGGATATGAGGAATTGTGAGATCATCGACTAAACTTTTCGAAAAATCTCTCCTGTTGAGTGATGGATTCGCAGCATTGAAATTGTATATAATCGAGGCGTTGATCCCCGATTGGTCCAGCATCCCCATGAAAACTCGCACTAGCCATCTGTTAGTTTTTCTTACTGTTGAATATTCGTGACACATCTGGTCAAATGTGTCTGTGTCACCTCTTCTCTTGTTGTAATCTCTGGTTTATTTGTAGTCTCACATATTTTTTGCAATCGATGGAACGTTGATAAAACAAGGACCACTTTATTCTTCTTAGGAGTGTAGGAAACCAGAGTTTTCGTTCGGTCAAAAGCGAATATTGAACTTCCTGGCTCACCAGCAGTCTTGAAAGACAAATGTATTTGCGGTTTATTTTTTGTAGTGTTCCAACCATTGTGAGGTTATTTTCCAACATTGTATCGAAAATGTCTGCTGAGGAAAACCAGTTGTCGCAGGTTATATTTCTGGATCTTCCATAAATTGGCTCACTCAACTTTCTAACATAATAGGATGGCACTTTTTCTGTTTTGTCCTCCAAAACCACTTTACCGACTTATGGAATTGCGTTGACTAAATAGAATGTTTGAGAGTCATTCAAAACGACACACAGCGCCCACGAAAAGATAAAATTTGTCTTATATGTCTTTGATTGTAGAAGGGCTTGAAATCTTTTTAGGGACATGACGGCACTTTAATTTATGCAACCGACTTTTAGATCCCATAGATCGTGAATATTGGTCATATTTGTTTTTTGAAGACCAGAAAAATACAATAAACCAACGAAAGCCTTCATGTTTATATGAATAATCCAACTGCCTGTGATCCTCGGTATAACGGTCAATTTCTTCATTAGTATGCCGGACAATTTTCGACAGCATGGCTTCGTCAAATATAAACTCCAACTTTCATAAGGAGATTTGACCTCTTTTGCAGGTTCAAGTTGAGTGGCAAGATTCGTGACTATGTGGCTTCTATTTGACAGTCTTTCACGTGGAGTTGTGTACCACTTATGCCCATCTTTACCCACAACAATACTCTTTCGTCGTCTACAATTACTACCACTGCTGCCTCTTCCCCTTCCTCTTCCCCTACTTTCTCTCCTCTCTGTATTATGCAGTTTCTTGAATGCTGGAGCTGTACCCGAGCCATCATCATCTGACTCCACCGACTAAAAATTACAATAAATAACTAAGAAATACATTTTCTCGCACCGAAATTTACCGAAAAAGTGTGATTTACATACCTCAATTTCATTCTCGGGCTCAACTTGTTCGTTGTCTGTATTTGCCATCTTTAGTTAGTATAGTGGCTTTGCTATCTTTAAGGATTTTTGTAATTACATATCCGGGTTTAATTTTTGTGCGTTTCTTATTCCGAACGTGCACGGTTTGGTCGATCTCATTTTTGGTGGTTTATCTCGACTGATATTGAGTTTATTGATTAGTTTAACCTTTTTTGCATGAGTTTCCTCATGTATACGCTTGCATAGTTCTTTATAGGCTAAGGTGTGGTGGGGCGTGCAATTTTGATAAGTGTTGAGTGCGCTATCTTTCAACAGGGGAGTTCCCATAGTTGATGAATATGATGACGTATAACGAAGATGTGTTCATACTTCCTTCATTGTCGGTAATAATTTTTGTGGGTTTACCGTGTATGCTAAAGAACCGTTCGAGTTTCGTTCGAATTTTCTCACTAGTACGGGTCTTCATGTGGAAGGCCCCCGCAAATTTCGTGAATTTGTCAAATCCACGAAATTTGCAAAGGTGCACAAAACATTGTGTCATTTGGTCATAGTGGCTTTGATTCCGGCTGGCTTCATATGATTCTGGCTGAAATTGTTATAATTCCGGCTAAAAGGTTATATATGTTGCACAACTAACTAAAGGATATTTTGCTCGTTATACGCATGCTTAAAAAGGTACCAACTGTTAAAAAAACTATGCTTCCGGCTGAAATAATATTAGTTCGGACAAAAAACCAGATATTTATATCAGAAAATATTTTGGTTGGGAGGTTTTACTCCCAGTTAAATTTATCCGGAAAAAATTTGACACAGGGTGCTACTATATCATGGTTTCAACTGTATACTAAATTTTGTGATTAAATACATTATGAAAAGATAAAGTAAAATGAGATTTTAAAGCGTAGACATTCAGGTGTTTCATTCTCCAAAAGAGGCGTTATCTTTACTTATTTCTTTCATGGTTTTAATTTAGGGGACCAACTTTAGAGGTTTCACTGTTATTTTTGTAGAAAAAGATTAACATTTAGATAAATATTACAATTAAGTTTTTGGTGGGCATTAGCAAATAAAAGAACGTCAAAATTGGTTTGGTAAATAATTAAATAATATAAATTTGATATATTTTAGTTTTTCTTTAATGATTTTTCTTAGGAGTAGACTTTGCCACCTCTATCCAGATATATATCAGAACTACAGCCATTATCAATGCAGCCACGCATGTATTCACTTTCCCTTTACCCTTTTCATTATCTCTAGGTTCTTGGCGTTGTACTTCGTTTGCTTGTGGCATTTGCACGTACACAGTTTGATTAGTATAATTTGGTTGATGTGACCGGGGTAACATTGGTGCTGTAATCGGGGCTGACACAATGTCGTCGTTCGGAAGCGGTGCGGATGGCGATATGGATGGAATCCTACTGTGATATTCGTTTTTTCGAGCGATTGAGTTTTCTGGAATTCCCATGGCCGCTTCATATGTCGGTGGTGGCATATTTAGCTAAATTTACGATATTTGTTGTTAATAAATACTCAAAATTATTATTATGTATGTACTGTATACTTACGTCACCCATTTTGGTTTCAAAACAAACGCACAGATTGGAAGAATAAGCCCACGGGTTAATTCAAACTGTTATCAATGCCACTAATACTAAATAAAATTATAGCGATAAGTAAGCTATTGAATGGGGGTTTGAGAATTGGATTTTTGATCCAAGCAAATGGTTCGCGATATTGCTATCATTTCACGTATGTACAGCAAAACGACATGTCCAAAAAAATTAAAAATCAAACTTTAATAATTACACTTTGAATAACTTTATAAAAAGCATGTAGACTTAATGAGAAACGCTAGACAACTAAAAAAAATTAAAGAGAAATATTTTCTTAGCATGCATGCACACATCGTTCGACGAAGAGCATATCCAGAGAAGAGAGCTCATAAACATCACAATCACGTTGCTTTGTATCACAACAAAACAAATTTCGTTATTTTGACACTGAAATTTTGAAACGAATGAATTGAAATTCAAGTTAGCTCGAATTTTAGGCACTCAGAACAGTTTTAGCGAGATATTTTCATAACTAAAATTCTAAATGATTTGATAAGCACTTGCATTTTTTATTGCAAATAAGCTTCTTGTGGTACTTGTATAATCGGTGAGTTATAATCGTTTTGAATATACACAGGTCGTGACTGCTGTATGGTTGAATCGAAGGTATAGTGTAGGTGCTAATGCACTTTAAAAACACGTGAAAAAATTAAAAAATTTATAAACAATATTTGCACAGTAAAATTGCACAGACTTAAACTGCGGAGTAGATACAGTGGATTGAACATTAATAAAGAAGTACAAAAGATAAAGAATGACGGTTTATCAGACCATACTCTTCATATCACTTTGGTAAGTACATTTTGAGTCTCTAATGCTCAAATCCACTCCCTTAAATAGTTAAAAAAATCAAAAGTTAAATTCAAAAAAAAAAAAATAGGTGAAACCACATAAATCAGAAAGTTAGATTACGGAATTAGTTGACCTAGATTTTTTTTTATAACATCCCTTATACTGTAATAATAGTACGAGCGATACGTAATTAAATTGTGGGTGAAGCGAATGGGGGTTTTAATAATGTATGGAACAGAATTGATTTGGAACTAAATCAAAACCAACCTGATCACCCATACTACATAGATAAAAGGGATGAGACTAACTTAATTAGGGACCTCCACAGAGTCACTCAAAGTAGTGATACTGTTGGGAAATATTTCTCTAAAATCATAGACATCCAAAATTCGATGATGGATTACGTTAAATTAAACACAAAAAGTGGATCGGCAACAGAAAATAGTGCAATAATCAATACAAAGAGAACTCTATATGAACAAATGTGCCTTAACGCATTTTTGGCTGGATTGCGAGAACCATTAGGTTCCATGATCCGAATAATGCAACCATCCGATCTACCTAAACCTTTTCATATTACTTGAAGGAGCAAAACATCGGATACTTAAAGAAAACACATCACGAGACTCCTATGAGCAACAAAATATTTACGCAACCTAGAATGCAATACCCCGGGATTACCCAATAGCCTAGTATTAGACCTCTACATAACACATATTATAACCATCGTCCTCTTACAAATTTTAATCGACCTTTTTATAATAATTTAATGTATAATAAACTCCCTGCAATTCCTCCACGGAAATCAATTCCGATAGATACCACATCCAACCCGGATAAATACAAACAGCCAACCTATTACAATAACAAACACTATAATCAAATTACACAAAACCAATACTCAAATTGCAATTATCAATTCAAGCCAAGCGGGCCCCTTAGGTTCCAATCACAGGAAATTTATGATGTATAAGAAATTACAGATGAACGATACTATGTTCAGGATTCTATTGAATATACGCCTACGCTAGAGCTAAAACCTAATGACTACGGAATGAACATACATTATATCGATCACCCAGATCAAGAGCTCTCTCAGTGTCTCGAATACAGTAAACTTTCACGGAACGAATGATATTATCATCCCTCACGTGACCATGAGATCGAAGATGGAAATTTTTCACCTCAAAGCCTCTCCCCAAGAATCGGATACCTGAATATCAATAGTCACCAATCGTACACCCTTCCATACATTGAAATTAAACTTAACCCAGAAAAATCGATAAAACTGTTAGTAGACACAGGCTCTAATAGATCATTCTTAAACCCCTCTTTAGTAGACCCTCCCAGAATGAAAGAAATAAAACCAATTAATATAAACACACTTTTTAATACACACACTGTCAATAAATCATGTGAAATTAATGCATTAATGGAGTTCAAGACTAGAGAGCCTATCGAAGTCATATTATTCAAATTTCACGACTACTTCGACGTATTGGACTTATCCAAATCACTCCGTAAAACAGACAAAGTGTGCATTTTATTGAAATTCAAACCTAATTATATATCTAAGACATATGAAATAGCCCCTCGAAGTAAACTAATAGCTGAAGTACCGGTCACAACACAAAATGGCGAAATCTATCTTTTGTCGACAGTAATTAATGAAAATCTTATAATACTAATAATAAATTTCGACAATAAACAACAATCCTTAAATCTTGAGGAAAAAGAAGCCATTAACAAATTGTGTACTAGGTACAAACATATTTTCCAATTAAAAGACAAAAAATTAACCTTCACTAACGCTGTTAAACACGAAATTGTTTTAGAAGATAGTACCAAACCCATCTCAACAAAAAGCTATCGGTATCTCCAGATACATAAGCAAGAAGTCGAATCCCAAACTTTCAATGCCAGAAATAGTCGATAGAGCTATACTATCGTATAACTCATTTATTCATTCTGCCATCTAACGTACACCATTCAAACTACTTACAGGTCATTATTATAAATTAAAAGTTCCATTTCCTTGTTCAAAAGAAATAACATATTTAGAACAACATAAAGAAAAGTATCAACAATTATGTGATGAAAAACATATCGCTACGTTAGACAAGACTCGTTGACTCATTAAAAAATTAAATAAAACTAGGAAGGAAGCACCTAACCTAGACCAACATCAACGAATGTTCGAGAATAAAAAAGATATTCGTATGAAAATATCTAGAAAATAAAGTCATTCAAAAAAATAAAGTTACCGTCGTAACAAAAAAGGGAAAGTACACAAAAAAAATATCAAACGATTATTTCAGGTTAGCAATGATCGAGGCCCAGTCCATCAAGATAACACCCCTGATCAATCACAAAGGAGTAATACCCATTAAACAAGGACCGGCGTATATAATCAGTGGTTACAAAAAATTTCTGCACGTAATCTATCTAGATGACAACAAGTAAAGTCATTATAAGACGTACTCCAGAACCCTAGCCTCAAGTTTATATTAAATGATAGATTATTAATAACAAAGCAAAAATTAAAGAACATACGAAACGCATTAATAAATATTAAACCTACCAGTTTTAGCTCTAACTTTTAGCGAGGTTTAATAAATCGACTCGGTTCTCTTATCAGTTCCGCTTTGTTTATTTATTTTATTTATTTATTTATTTATTAACGTACTATACAATTTATTTACACAAATCCACGCCATACACCAACATATGTCATTTTGAGCAGTTGCTGCTCATTCACAATGGCGCATGCAGCCTACGGAGTGGACAAAACAATTTTGATTGAAACCGCAATAAAATATTTCGGTTTTACAAATTTACGAAGACAACTTTTGTAAACCACTGTGAGACGCTAAAACACGATATTTTCACGACATCTACGTATACAAATTATTATAGCTTTTGTCATTCCTCAGGCATCTCCCTACCAACCACTGCTTCCAGCTTTGATGGGGCGATTAATTTCAAATCAAGATTTCAGGTTTTTTAAATACTTCTTCACTGCTCCCAGACTGGTACAATGATTCAGGATATTTTGGACATTCAAGTAATTACCTCTTATATAAATTAAAATTATTAAAACTTAAAATGAAATATATTTTTTTTTGAATAAAATTTGCGGCCTGTTGACTTGAGCTTCAACGCCGACTCCATGACTTCCATATTGATCAAAGAAGATTAAATAATCAAATAAACGATCAGATACGTTTAAATGAAGGCATGATTAATCGCATATATATACGATATTCACAAATACACGAAAGATATGCGTTTAGAATTCGAATTAAATTATGCCATTAATAAAACAGAACAGGCAATGACTATTATATTATTCGACCAACATTTCTTTAAAATTGACTCAAACAAAATCATCACCCGTATTCCATCATACGAAATTTACCTCAATGAGCATTATTTTCAATATGTCCAAACTACGTGTCCGGAAATCAGCAATCAGTACTTTTGTAAACCAGTAAAATTATTAACAACCGAAAATTCCTGCATTTCCAACATTATATTACAAAAACCGGCGAAATGCACCTTCCAAGAAATATCAAAGTTCATAAAGAACATAATGTATGCATATCGGATTGCAATCAACAATCAAAAGATATTAAGGGTGAAAATATAATAAAAAAATATAATAAAATAAAAACTGCACTATTCAAATTCTAAATCAAAATTATACCGCATAAAACAACATTTTCGAGGAAGAGACATAAATTGTATTACCATACAACGATGTATACGAGGAAAAAGTATATCCAATCGTACAATAGCCAACCTACAAAATGTAGGATTAAAAGACCTCCAGGAGATTCAACATGAAAGACACTTTATCCACTCATCCACTGGACATATAATTTTGTTTACAATCGTCGCAACTATTTGTATACTCTCGGTGATTGTGTACAGAAAGATCCAGAAAATTCCCAACTAGTCCACAATCCTCTCAAGCGACTTTGGCCCAATCTTCGGCGGGAGGAGTTACATCACCAGAATGATGATGAGCAGTACGGAGGAGCATACGGCGATCAACATGCATTTTCTGAATACTTTTAGTTCTATCAATGTGAGATTGATAGTAAGGGCACCATACTGGGATTGCATATTCCATCTCAGATCTGTTATAGCTGAAGTGTATGATGAACAAGGTGCGCTGATCGATTAAGTCCCTGGTTCATCCAGTGATAAAACCAAACAAATAGTATTCGCCTTGGCAATAAACAGATCAATGTGTTTGTAAAATGACATACTTCCAGCAGTCGTTACGCCCAATTATTCCGTCTATTCCGTGGATAAATATGAAAAATAGCCATGGTCTCACATGCGAGGTTCGTGAAATAGCAGATGACGTTTTGCATATTGAAATCTTTCCAGCAGATATGGGAAAACAATTGACAAATCCGAAGAAGTTTAGACTAGCCAACGCTTTGCTATAACTGATGGAATCAAATGCTTTACTAAATTCCGTAGAAACTGTGTTCACTATTTGATGATGATGATGCTCAACTAAATTATATATTATATTACAGAATCATATAAACGAATCATATATGTAGGTTCAATATTTATAATTTTTATATAGTATTTCATATAAATATAAATTATCTGAACAAAAGTAAAAATAAATTTATAGAATATCCGAAAATTTTTTAGTGTGTACGTAGTGGCAAATTGAAGAGCAGATTGAACAGCATAGTAAATTGAATAGATTTAATGATTTAAATGAGTGCCCTAGACGCATTGTTGTCAGGTATCCTTTGAATTCACGTTTGAAACTAAACTACTTCCAATGGTATTTTGGATCCAACTTAATTGGGTCTTGGATATTTTTGATGTATTAAAAAATTGAGTGTTAAAATAACTATCGTATACTATCTTGCTTTATAAAAGACTGATTTACGTTTTTTAAATTCACTAAGCTATCATCATATCAAGTTGGGTTATTGATGATTGCCTTTTTATTAGCCCTGCATTCCATCCATCACGATTTCTAAGGTTTTTTTAAGTGGCACAAGGGTAACTGATGATTCGTTATACATAAAACTATGACAGATAGAACCACTCGTCAACAATTATCACGAGTTTAAACGACACACGGAGTAATCCGGGTTGTCTAGGCTACGTAAGGTATAATATTTAGAAGATGTATACCCAAAAATCGCATTATGCACGATTTACATGTTCCAATTTTTTTCCCAACAAATTTTTTACAGAAAAATAGAGCTGCACGCAAATAACAAAAAATTACTAGTTAAAAAGAGACAGCCATATGTAAACAACATTTCCCCAAATTAAAAAGAAAAAAACCCAATTTTATTTTACTGGAATTTGTTTCGTGCTCCTCTCGCAAACGAAAATCGTAATATACTTAACCCTTCATTTTTTACTGAAAAAAAAAATTGGAACATGTAAATCGTGCATTAAGTGTGCTTTGTCCTAAGAAGTTTCTAGGAGGTAGCTATGGTTGAAATGGAAGTTTTTTATAATTAGTACTATACCCAATCCCACTAAAAACATGATTTTTGCGGAAAATTTAGGAGAACACTGGTTATAATATTCCGGAGATATATAGTACACCTAAAAATAGCATTAAACATGGTTTGGCCAAAGATATTTCTTATAGAGGTTACTACGAGTGGCATGAATGTTTTCACTTCAAACTAGACCCAAATCAAATAAAAAACACGACTTCTCCGGAAAACGTAAAAAATCGCAATAAAAGTGCTTCTTCCAACTCTCACGCATGATACACTTAGAATTTTATAAGAGAGCCACAAACGAGTAAGTCACCCACTGTTATTGTGTGACTTGCCATTAGTGAAGATTGTAGGGCAATTCATAAATGATTCATAAGTGGCTTAACTTATTTATTCCATCGTTATTAAAAAACTGAGCATAAAAATGAATTTTTAGTTAATTTTTTAGAAAAGTAATATTAGGTGTGCAAGTAGAAACTCGACGCTGAAGTTAGTGTTATTTAAATATACTTGAACGCATCCAAATCGCCCGCTATTTATAATATATATCTAGCTTATTGTTGTTCTTATGACAAGTTTCGGTCATTTACAAGCTGTCGTTCCGCGTGAATCGATTTTTAGAGATGAATGTCGAGAGATGACTGGTAATGGGTTCCTCATAAACTGACAGAAGCACAAAAATATTACGGGTGATTAAAACTGAATTTTGGACGATAATCCTAATTCCTAATCACAGAAAACCATGGGTTGATCCAGGACAACCATCAACATCAGTTGCAAAAACGCTCGTCCACATACAGCAAAGTCAACGCTAGAACAAATCTTCTCCTTAGGCTTGGAAGTTCGATGTCCGATCAATGTCATCATATTTGAAAGACCAGCAGTTCACGAAAGTTGAAGATGTGCAAAAACGTCTCGATGAATATTTTGTTTCGAAACATTGTTAAATGGCAAAAGACCATAGATAGTAACGGCGAATACTTCGATACTTAATCTATAATGCACAACATGCTTTTTTTATCCGTAGATTTTTTCAACTCGAGAAGGGTATTAGGTAGAAAGTTGGTATTTGGCATGCTTTTAGGGTTCGGTGAGAAAAGTTCATAGCCGTTGGAACTATACCGATAGGTTCTTCCTGGTCTGATCAGTGGCGGATCAAAGTTTCAGAAACTTGCTATTGAAAATACATAGGATTCAAACTCCGACCCATGCTTGCATCAGGACAGTGACAGTGACTCATTGTGTAAAGTTGGAAAAAGTGTAGGTTAGTGAAGAAAAAATTAAAAAATTGATTGACATGGATCCAAAGGCTATAACTATTATTGGCATGACCTAAGAATACGAAATCATTTTTGATAAACAGCACAGTACAACAAAATGGCGTGATAGTGTGTGATGAATGATCTCCGTCTTCTCCGATTTCCAGAGATGTAGATTAAATCAGAGAACTTTCCAAGACCCGATTCATGCTCGCTGGCCAATTCGTGAATTTAAAAACAAAATGTAGAAACGTTGTCTTGACGGCTTAATTCACCCGATTTGAACTTAATAGAAAACATTTGGCGATTGGGCTTTAACAGACAGTCTGCAAAGAGAGTAAACAATTCAACATTAACGATGAACTATATATTAATGTTAAATTTGTTTAGCTCTTGAAACAAGTAAGACAAAAAGTATTGATCTAACGATCCTTTCAATTTTTTTCAAATTTATTTTGAAAATACAAAAATGAGCCATTCTTAGTTGCGTCGCAACAAACATGACTAAACAACACGATACATAAAGAGTTTAAACATTTTACAAGTATCTGTTCCATAACAAAAGTGAACATTTAAAAATAATTTTTTATCATATGTATTGAGCTGCATGCCATTTTGTTGAAAAACTCCATGAAAATTTACATACATGAGAAACCACTTAGTTCCATTAAAATGAATCATTTTGCAAAAGCACAATCGGACCATCATTGAAATCCCATTTGCAACATATAAACCTATAGGTTCCGGAACTCTATAGAAATCACAAAATTCACAAAACAAAAATGCAGCCCAATACGACGCATCAACAATAAAAAAAATATTCGAAAAACTAACAAAATGAATCTGGGCCTAAACGAATATTCATGAAGATTATTCCAGTAGTTTTTGAAATCCCCAAACACATACAATTTCATAGTACTTTGGGCTAACCTAGGAACCGGAACATACAGTAACCTAAGCTCATAAAAAATCCAACGTTCCTGCAAAACTCTACCAAAATCTATATTTATCTGTTCCATTTTAATCAACCATAAAAATTTTCACGTTGATCGATTTATAACAGCATAGTTTCATCCCAGTTGGCCATATTCCAGAACCTTTTCCAAGTATAATGTTAGAGCTCTTTCATTTCCATCTACCACATCAAATTTCGAGTGTCAGAATGAAAAGTTTATAAAAAAGAACTTACCAAAATTAGGATGCATTAAATTTTTTTTCGAAATGACGACTTACTGCGATCACCTTCCTCACAAAAGTTGGATTTGACCAAAAACAGCAGAGTTGTCCAAAAACAGCAGAATTTCTACTTGCTAAGGAGGAGCCGTATAAATCCAGTCGGAAGTTAACCAACTGTGTTACAACAAGTACATTACATTGTGCACAGGAAGCCAACAGGAAACATTTTAAGCTGGCTGAAACCAAAGTTATATTGATGCAACGTGCATCAATGTGAAAATTCTGCTTGTTAATCCGAAAGCAATTTTTTTAGTTATGGAAACATATAAAGTCAACCGGAACCAAAGTTTTACCAGGTACAACCAATAAAAACCTTGCTTAAAGAACAAAATGAACTTAAGAGCGTTGTTTAACATAAAAAGTTTCAGCAGGAACCAAAACAATGTCAGCCGGAATCACGGCGCAAGTAACACACGGTGATGAAACACACCGCTTTTGGGTCCATTAGCCATAGTTGGCTTGGTTGTAGCTGACAGTGTAAGTTTGATTCCTCGCTTCAAATGGCGCTAGTTCACATTGTGGTGGTTTTGCCCTACATGGTTTTTTCCGGCTGATAATTTGTATGACGACAAGGATTTAAAGTGCATTCTGCTTATTGCCCAAGCTTAAAATGGTTCCGATTCGTAAAGCTCTATTTTGAGCTGGCTTTATATTTTTCTGGCTGGCTTAATATTGTTCCAACTGAAAAATCAGATAATGTAATATGATGCACAGTGTCTTGTTCTAGTTTTGCCCTAATTGGTTTAGTAACAGCCGGAGGCATGGTTTTTAGTAATTTTTGCTAACGTTGTTAAAGTTATGTCTGAAAGCTGTTATGTTGCAGGACCATTTAATATGTTTTGTGCTCACAATGCTAACTTCTATGGTGCCAGCTGGTAAAATTTTAATTCTAGCTGACATTCTATGATGCTGGCCGGTATAAAATTGGTTTCGACTTAAAAATCATATAGCGCGGAATGTCGTATGACGCATTGTGCTACTTGTGCCACAGTTGGTTTAGATCCGGATGGCTTCGTATGGTTCGGGCAAGCTTCATATCGTTCCGGTTGAAATTGTTACAATTCCGGCTGAAATATTATATGTTGCACAACCAACTAACAGACAGTGTGCCATCGTTTTAGGTATGAAACTGTTCCAGTTGCTAAAACTGTGGTTCCTAGTCCACATTAAAAAATAGTACAAGTCCATATTGAAACGGTTCACACTTTGTTTGATAGGTCAGACCATAAGGAATTACTTCTATATTTAAGTTTTACATAAAAAAATTGCCCTGAGCATGAAGAGATTTTTACTCAAAAAACGTCATGTAAGTTCGCGCTTCATTGTGGATGTAAAATTAGTTCACATTGTGAAAATATAATCGTATTTTATGTATTAAGTTTCTTCGAGCTTTTCGCCCGCAATTTAATTAAAAATATAAAAATGCACCAATTACCAATTAATGCAGATCTATAAATGTTACAATTAAAAAAAAGAAATATGTAATGAACATTCTATTTTTGTATTGATGCAGCAAAGTCACATAAAAAAATTATTGAACATTTGTCTTGAGTGCACAATATGCAGAAAATTTAGATTGCTTAATGCAAAGCACGTTTTACAAACTGGATTTTTTTCGTCGCCCACCTTGTTACTGAACCACATCAGCGGATTAGGACATTTATAAGATTTTAATAAGCCTACCAGTTTAAAACTATATATTTAATCCGGCCCTAATACAAAACTGACATTAAGAATCTCGTTTTTCATGTACTTACATTTCTATGCACTAAAAAGACGACAAGCGATATCTTACAAATGGGTAAGTAATCATACGAACGTGTGAGAGTAAAACGAAGAAATAACCGCCACGACTCCACATATTTGTAAATCGTAAATTGGAAACATGTTTTTCTCCAAATTTCAAATAAATTTTATTATAGTTGTAGTCGCCTCGCTGTATATAGATAGTAAAGTTAAAATAAAACCAAAAGTCAAAATGGTTGAAGTAAGTATTTTTATAATACATCTAGCGATGTGCGTTGACATTGAGAACTTATAAATATTTTTGGTGATTTTTTTAGTTGCAAACGCCGCCACCATCTTATGAAGTAGCAACAGGTATTTGTGGTGCACAACAAAATCAATTTTTTCGTGATGCACCACCACTACCACCACCAGCTGCCGATGAAATACGGCCCACACCATATAATTGCAATAATACCATTTTGACAACAACATTAACACAATCAAGGGCGACGCAACATCTTCCCCGATACAGGCCAATTTACAACGTATCACGAAATCATTCAAGTAATCGATTAAAATCCAATAGCCTGGCTGCTTGTTATATCATAACTATTATTTGTGTAACTTGTTTTGTGCTGGTGTGTGCATTAGTTGCAAGAAGTGGGTTAACGAACCAAACATCGTATAATGACAATACCTATCACAAAATAGAACCGGGTGTGAATTTCGATTTTGATGGTTGGGGAAAAAAACAAGATGAATTGGAAAAAATGTTGGATGATCTGGGAAAACATTAAAATTTTTGAGTACAGATGACAATAATTGGCATATTTCTGAAGCAACAACATCTATTCCAAAATTGAATGCATGTACTAAAAAAACGACGAGAAAGCGTCTCGTAAAATTTTACATATTTTTATATTCTCTACATATAAAATATATAAATACTAACATGGTGCACGATAGTGTGATGATGTGAGGAGCGCCGTTTATGTATTACTTTTCATATTATTTTGAATTTGTGAATTAACTGATGTGAGCACGTAAAGCAGAAAAAATATTTAAAATGGTAAATGTTAGTGTATAGTATACAAAATAGCATATCGTTCAAATTAAATTTATTTATGTTTATATTTTTAGCACCAAACGCCACCACCTTCATACGAGTCGGTAACAGGTATTCCTGGTGTCCAACAAAAAGAAACCAATCCATTTATTTGGTATCCGAATCAGGCATCTGCCCCGCCACCAACTGAATACAATATTAGCGCCTATAACCCGACTAGTTATCCAGCAAGTAGTGCAATAAACCAACAGACCAGTAATGATCCTCCAGGTATCAACAAGAAGAGTGTAGCTTATAATATTTTAATATATTTCATCGTAATCGGCGTTACTGTTCTCGTGATGCTATTTCTCGCAACAAATAAAAAGAAATAGCCAAACAACTAAACCACATCACAATTAAGAATAACTTAAAATATTTTTTTATACTGTAAATATTAAATAATGTAAAATAAATTTTATAATTTATATATACCAAAAAAAATTCTAAATTTAGTTTATCAGAGTGTTTGTTCCGTGTTCCGTATGGAGATATGTGTATACGGCACGTCATTGTGCCCAAGTAAATTTTTAAAAAATATATATACAAAATGGTTGAAGTAAGTAATTTAAAATATTTTAAAATTAAATTATAATTGGTAAACACGAATATTTTTAATGTAGGAATCACCACCAGCATCATCCACATGTCCACCAATATATTTCAAAACGTTTCAGCAATTAAACGCCCATCAATCCAATGCCGGCAGTAGAACATGCCTATGGTTTTGTATAACCATTATAACATTAATGTTTATGATTATGGTGATCACTGTTATTGCAAAATCGGCTCAACGACGTGTTTTGCACAGGTGAGATTTAGTACGCGAGCCAACAGTTCAAATTTTAAAATCGAATTTCTTACAGTGATAAAATTATATCGAATATTGATATGGAAGCTTTAAAGAAAATGAACGCGGAATTACTGAAGGCCTTCACTAATCTAAAACGAAGCTGAACCTTCTTAAGCATATTTTATTTTTGTTGTTGTATGTATATCATGTTCTGAGAGTAAAATCAATGTTGTACCAATACATATGTGGGTTAGATATAGTGTTCGTGAGCTACGCAATTTTACAAATAAAACGCTCGCATTATTTTTCCCCCAAAATATATTTTTTTTTGTTAATTTTTTTATTGTTTGTTGTGCTTTGTAGTCGTTGGCGCCTCTTTCGTTATACAGTTTGTGTTACCCAATTTTACCCAAAATGGATGATGTAAGTAATTTAATTTACTATACTGGTTATTGGTCTTTATTATTTATTATTATCACCTTCAGTTACCGCCATCGTATGCAACAGCTGTATCCGAAAAATCGGTGAATGCACCATTTCTTACAGCTGACCCGTCAGCGCCACCATTACTACCACAATCATCGAACAATACAAATGAAAAGTATAAACCAAATGTCGGATGGAATACAACTTATATTGATCCATCATTAGCACATTCACAAAATAACGATATTGTTAATACAACGCCATCATTGCAGAATCCGACAGAACCTAATGGCCCTGTGAAATCTGCCATAACACGTCATATTATTTCCAACAGTAAATTGTATTTCTATGGTTCTTTAATTGTGTTTACTGTAATATTTTTGATTATGGGCTCTTTAATGACCATGACTAAAAAACGACGCAGAACATATACACCTTAGGATATGAGTAAGAATGACCTAAATGTAATCGAAATCTAACATTTTATTAATAGATTTTTTTTTTTTTTTTTTTTAATTTACAGTAGTGGGAACGATGGGGATAAATTATTATAAATATATGTAATTCGGGATTATGATGACTAAAAAAAGAATTTGCTATACAGGTAATCTTCGATTTATGACCGAGATAGGTCCCAAGGCATCGATCGCAAGTCGCAATAAAACAAAGCTATTATTAAATTTTTAAATCAATATCACAATTCAATATTTATTTAAATTGTAAAATATAATAAACATTCATAAAATTAACAGTTATTTATTCTTCTTCATTTGAGCTTATTTGTGCAATCTATAGAGGTGCCTCCAGCAACAAACCACGTAGTGGTAGTTTTTAGAACCAATTGACGTAATGTTGTTTGAACCGTCTTCGCTTTCTTTTCACGGTAAATTTCATAATTTCATAATAACTAGAATTTATTATCGAAAGTATGCTCTATCTGCTGCTACAATTCTCCCCCATCTTTCAGGCAATTTACGGATTGCCTCTCTAAAGAAATCCTGGTCTTTGGAGGCGATCCAATCAATAAGCCAATTCTCCTTCTAAGTGGCAAATAAGTTTGCAACATGTGGTTTTGCACTGTCGTGCTGAAAAGTTAGGGGAAAATTGTTTTATATCATGTTCTGAGTGTAAAATCAATGTTCTACCAATACATGTGTAGATTGGACAATGTAAGCGAGTTACGCAATTTTATAAATAAAATGCTCGGACATCATTTTTCCCCAAAAATGTTTATTGTTTGTTGTGCTTTGTAGATGCTGGCTCCTCTCTCATTATACAGTTTGTGTTACAGTTCGGCAATTAATAAACATTTAGAACTAAATGTAATACAAAATGGTTGATGGAAGTAATTTATGTTACTATAATGCTTACTTGTCTTTATTATTATATTATGAAATTCATGGAACTGCGTTTTGTTGCTGGATGCAAAACACGTAGTGCTAATTTTTTGAACCAACTGATCTAGAGTTGTTTGAACAGTTCTCGCTTTCATTTCACGGTAAATTTCATAATGAAACTTACTTCTAAGTGCCTTTCCTCGTTTGCATCAATTTTTTCTTTTTTTGCAGTCCCTGATTAATTTTTTGTTGAAAAGCTTCAGCCATTTCTTTTGGAATTAATTTTCTTTGTGGATTCTCTGTAATACTTGTTCTTCAATATCCTTTATGTGTCGTTTACACGATTTAAAACCGGTTGTCCAGAGGTCCAATCGTTACGAAATGTTTATCGATCAGCCCCCTATATCCTCGTAGTTTCATTAATTCCCCATCAGAGGGCTAACCTTCATGGGGGGCTAAATTAGCTCCCGCGAACCCATGAGAGTTAGTAAAGCCGTTAGTCCCTACTATTCCAATTTTCATTAATATCATAAAAATACTCCGTGGGGTGAAGGGTAAACCATTTCGAGAATATAGGACTCTCTTTTCATAGATTCCGAAGCAATAAAACATTTTTTTCCAATTTTTATTCGGACATTTACCGATTTTGAGGTTTTACCGTAACATAGGTATATGTTCTGAGAGTAAAATGAATGTTCTACCAATACATGTGTGGGTTAGGCAGGGTAAGTGAGCTACGCAATTTTATAAATAAAACACTCGGACATAATTTTTGGCAATTTTTTTTTTATTAGTTTGTTATTGTTTCATTCGCACCTTTTCAGCTTCAGTTCGCATCTCTTGTCTTTGTTTTTAAATTAAATACGGTTCGCCACTATGATTTTAAATTATTTTTCAATTGCATTTAAAACGTTGTAACATGGTAGAAAATTCAGTGCACAAACACATGTATGACAAATTTTAGTACAATGCCATTTTTTTAAGCATAATGAACCTTCAAAATATATAAAATATGTATTTCTCAGGACCTACTCTACAGCAAAGATGACAAAAATGGTTATATTCTACAAAGATTAAACCATCTGAGAAGTGAACTTTTCCAAAACGGATCTCAAACTGCAGATGGAACTATGAAGAAAAAAAGCTTAACTGGTGGCACTGCTAAGTTGTAAAATAATATCGAACCGTATTATATCGATCCATCGTTTGAGGAGTTTTTGCCAAGACCCAAATTGAATGACGAAAACAAAATCACTGAGTGACGTTGCATTTACATGTATTTTTTTTTTCATTTGACGAGAAAATAATCATTAGTATTTAAATTGGTTTACTCATTTTCACCAAATATTATATTATAATTTATTGTTGCATGCCTCTCTATCAGACTAGGAATTAGTTTAAAATCTCATTGGAGTCATTTTTCGAGTTTATCTGTAGCATAGTAGATTCAACATTAGCTAATCTGAGATATGAGAACACAACGACATTATGATATCTGGATTCTGATATTCTCAACAAAAGCTCAACAAATCTCGTATAGCTAATTCCAAGTATGTCTGCGCGAAATTGTTAACTGATTATTTTTTTTTAACTTTAACTTTAGCACACCACATTAGAATTTAATTTTTCAGATTTCTTTTGATTTTCAACTTCGTTATAACGAAAATTCATTAAACTTCATTGAAACATTTCCGAAAGTGGCACTGGTAGTAGAGAAAATTCGGAATGTATAAGAAGTTGGCCCGAAATTTCCATCCCGAAAAGGTTTTTTTCATAAAGTGTATGCTAAATCACATAAAAATAATTCCATCCCTAAAATTTTAATGTTAAATTAAACAAAAAATAAACAGCCCGAGAAAATTATAAGATTATATTACTGTTTGCAGTAAAAAAGCTGCACAATCTAGAAAATCACTTTCTATCCATCACTTTCTAAAATTAACTGGAAGAAAATATGTTCATTTCCAAATTTCATTGTGGCGAACACAGAGATGGCCCCTGCCTTGGAATAGAGAGTTAGGTCGGCCAGTGTGCATAGAACTTATATTCAGGCGCCCGTTCGAAAATAGCACGGGGATTGCTGGTGAATATATTGATTATCCCGAAAACCACTTTCTATACGTTTTTCAGTTCAATCAATCAATCCACGTTATTTTCGAACGGACACCTGAATATAAATTATATGCACATTGGCTCACCTAACTACATATGCCAAAAGAAGGGGGTCATCTCTGAGTTTGCCACTAGGAAATTTGGTACTGAACATATTTTTTTTTTCAGTTAGTATAGAAAGTGATTTTCTAGATTGTGCAGCTTCTTTACTGCAAACAGTAATATAATCTTATAATTTTCTCGGCCCGTTTAGTTTTTTCGTTAATTTAACCTTAAAATTTTCGGGATGGAACTTTTTTATGCGATTTAGTAAAGACACACACTTTATAAAAAAAACTTTTTCGAGATGGAAATTTCGGGCCAACTTCTTATACATAAGTTTGGAGTGGATTCAAGGGACTTTCTTCTGTACGCTGTTTGAACTTGAAGGTACTAATTTAAATATTTACCATATTATAATAATGAGATTATAACTTAATTTTTGTAATTTTATTCTAGAATGGGCACCATATCAAAAAATCCTTCTTTTAGTGAATTTACTGCCACACACTTCAAAAGACAACAGTTTAAAAACTGCATTGACAAGCTGATGCTGTTCAAAAAGGTTTTGAATTTAGTTAGTTTTATAATAAAAGTTTAGCTTAATTTATATAACGAGAAATTAAAAAATAATGACGCTACGATGCCTTATTTTATTCTACAAAGAGAATCAAAGTTAGCTGTATCCCAGATTTTTCTGTGTCGAGTCACAGTTAATATCACTACCGCCTAATTTTACAATTGTCGGATCCATATAATGGCTTTAAAATTTAAAACCCATTACGTTTTTAATCAAAAGTTTAGTGAAAATATTTTGGCCTTGGAATTTCCTGAAATGTTGGAAGCTGAAAATGTTCTCTCATAATACTAGCATTCAAATGTTGCGGATCAAGACATGCCCTCAAACTTTTATCTCTTTTTTATAATAACCGAAGAACTAACAAACTCCGTCGGTTCGTCCACCATCTCTATCACACCTACATCCACCATCTTAATTAATTCCATCTCCAGAGGCTCCAACAATTGCATTGCAATTTTTCTACATGGATGGATAACTCCAACAAAAATGTTTATTAAACATAAACATTTTTGTTGGAGTTATTAAGTGGAAGAATTTTTAATTGAAAGTATGCTCCATATACAATTTAATTTACGGATTCCCTCCCTGAAGAAACCCTGGCCTTTGAATGCGGCCCAATCAATAAGCCAATTTTCGTTCTTTACGCGCGAACTGACCGGCTGTTCAGAAAGCGACTACATCGACCGGAATAAGTAGTAATCTGAAGAAGGTATGTCTGGTGAATACGGCGGGTGGGTAAAACTTCTCACCCTGCTGTTTTAAATAATTTTTCACAACGTTTGCAACATGTGGTTTTCTATTGTCGTACTGAAAAATTAGGGGAAAATTGTTGAGTCTGAGAGTAAAATCAATGTTCTACCAATACATGTGTATCTTAGACAGTGGATATTATTTTTCCCGAAATTTTTTTTTGTTAGTGTTTTCTTGTTTGTTGTGCTTTGTAGACGCTGGTGCGTCTTTCATTATATACAGTTTATGTTACAGTTCGGCAATTAATAAATATATAGAACTAAATTTTATGCAAAATGGATGATGTAAGTAATTTATTTTACTATATTGTTTATTGGGCTTACTAATTATTATTACCTTCAGTTACCGCCATCGTATGCAACCGCTGTATATGGAAACTCTGCTAATGAACCATTCCTTACAGTTGAACCGTCAGCGCCACCCATGCTACCATACTCATCGAACAATACAAGTGAGATGTATTCACCAAATCTCGGATGGAATACATCTTTTATTGGTCCATCATTAGCACAGCCACATTCTAACGATATTATTAATACAACGTCATCATTCCAGGATCCGACAGAACCTGGCGCTGTGAAATCTGCCATAACACGTCATATTACTTTCAATAGTAAATTTTATTTCTATGGTTCTTTAATTGTGGTTTCTGTAATATTTGTGGTTATGGTTATTACAATGGGCATAGCTAGAGGAAAAAGACCCAGACCATATATAGGATTTGAGTAAGAATGACCTGCTCATCTGAATAGAACATTTTATTAATAATTTTTTTTTTAATTTACAGTAGCCGAGGACGGTGGAATTATAAATACTAATTTTTGTGTTTAGTATGTAATATAAATTCCCTAAATTAATATAAATATTTGTAAGTGGGGATTGTGACGATAGAAGATTTTACTGCACAGGTAATCCTCGATTTACGAATTCCATTAGAAAAAATAAAACTACTATTAAATTTTTATTCGTAAAAATAGACGCTTTATTTAAATTAAAAAAATATAATAAAAAACCATAAAATTAAGCCTAAATTTAATCTTCTTCGTCCGAATTTGATCCAATTGAACCGTTCTCGCTTTCAATTTTTTGAACTATTTTTTGTAGCCCCTAATTAATTTTGTGAATAGCATGGATTAACTTCATCTTTTTGGGTTATTTTCACCTGCGTCCTCAGCAACTCTTTATTTTTCAATATCTGATAGCGATGCTCTACGATCTAATCTGTAATATGATAAATGTCACTTTCTTTTTTAATAATCGAACTAGTATTCAAATATTTTGTATTTTTTTCAAAAATACCACTCTTAAAAAAATGCGTAACTTCTTGCTATCCACTTCCGCTATATTTTTGATCCCTGGTAAAATATTGTAATTCGACCAAATTTGTTTTGATGTTTCGTTTTACTGTAAAATACTGGTATTTGGAGGTGGATGTCCAGGTGCATTATTCAGTAGTAAAAGTATCTTAAATAAAATATCCTGTTTAATGCAATATCATTCCGATCGTCAGATCAAACATTTTCATAAATCAGTCCTCATAATATATTTGTGTCATCCTATCCTTTTTGTTTCAGCGTTAAAGCCCCTGGCATCATATTGGTATTTACCAGATTTCCTAGTGATTTCTTATGTCCCTGACATCGACAATGTAGACAACGTTGTTCTCCAAGGAAATGATATTACAAGGAGTTTGAAATATATTTAAAATCTCTAATTAACTAAAGACTTCTATATAAAAAATGGCATAGCAACTTGTAATAAATATAATTTGAAATATTATTTGCTTTGCGCGCCATCTCTTATCACATAGATTTATTTATCGCGATGGGAGATTGAATGCATTCTCTAATTGCATTTCTCTCTCTCTCTCTCTAAGCAATTCTCTAGCTGTATCAAACTCCTCAATCAGTTCAATTTCATTTCGATATGGTATATACTGGAGGAGCAATCTATAGTAGAAGTTCTCTGGATCGTTTGAAGCTATGCAGTAAGGAACTCTTACATTGGCTGGTATACATTTCGTATTTCCACTTTGCTGTTATCTGTTAGTGTAATCAGCCTTTTTCGTTCTCGTTTCTCTTTCTCGTCTGGAAACTGGTCTACGCTTCCTTCATTGGCACATTTTGATTTCGCGTAGTACGGTTCGAACAGCATCGCAAACTCAATCAGACTCATGTTGTTGAAGTCAAAGTCTGGTTGTTGTATGAGACGTTTCTCATAATGCTCGAATGTATATTTGCGCAATAGCCTTCGACTTGTCTTGTTTACGCCGCTTCAGTAGGTACATTCTTCTGCCATTCTGTATGAACATCTCAGTATCTTCGGCTGGCATTTCACAAGATATTACACTATCAATGCACTGAATTCCTTCATCCCTATCAAATGCTGGATGATCTTCAATCCACACAACCATGTAAAGGTGTGGACTTCCACGGTTCTGGAATTCAATTCGCCACCAGTAATCTTTAACACGACCACCAAAGACATCATTATTGTTCTTGACGAACTTCATAAGGAATCATTCGTTGTACTGATAGTGAATCCAGACCTTTCGGGTCTTTATCGGGTCGTCCATCAGCTATCAACAACGCTTTTCTCATATCGGGCCAGTGTATATCATTGCAGTATGTAGCTGAACCTCTCAAATTCTTGACGTCAAAGATGTCTTAAGCAAAGAGCACTGCTTGACCACGTAATCCATATTGTCCAAAGAGTTCAGTAAATTTGACCACTTTGGCGAATGCATGGATTCGTGCTAGCATACGTTGTTCAGCCTGTGATAACACTCGAATAACATTAGGAATTGCACCGGGATTGAGATGTTATTTGAATGCCTCGATGCTTGCATTAAACACTGCAAGTCGATGCTTGTCTCTTTCCAAACGAGCTCCACATTGCTCTGGTGTTTCAACTGCCCGAACCTGTGGCATGTGTTGGCAATGGCGGTGTTTGTCTAAGCGTGCTTCATGTTGATCAATTGATTCATTTTTTCTACAGCTAGCATTTTTTCTCGAGTCTTACATGTTTAGCATCCTGATCATCATTCGCTAACATTTCTAGACGTTTCTCTTTATTTTTATCCAAACGTCTTTTCCGTTGCGTTGAAGTTTCCTTCGACCACTCTGTGCTGTTTCCATCTCGTCTTTTACTTCCTTCCTTTCCACTACCCTCAGAGTTTGTTTGTTTGTTTTTTTTCATGTTTGATCCCACGAGTATATGGTTGGTGAAAGTCCACTCCTTCAGTGACATAGTTAAAGGAGCAAGAGCTCATATAAACTATTAGAATTTTATTTTTCATGTATATCGTTCAGTAAAATGTTTTTTTTTAACTAAATTATTTAATTTGAATATTCTTACTGCTAAAATGTACAATAAAATGAAACAAAACTCTAAAAAAAAGAATCTAAGGCGGCCATTGGGATTGAACTTCAAACCAACAATTTGTTTGTATGTGAGACTTTATATAGATAATTAGATATCGCTAATTTTACACGAAAAGTTTAAGGTTTTACTATTTTTATGATTGAATCCTGTATTGTCAGCTCTTGGATGAATGTTTGCAAAATTTCATAGCTCTAGGTAAATGAGAAGTAAGTGAAAAATCGTTTACAAGATTCCACTCTCACAGACAGACATGATGTGAACTTAAAAATGGGTAAATTTGTTTGTAGAATGCCTCGATATAGCGTATTTTCGCAGAATGTCTAGATATAACGAATTTTGATGACGGTCAAATTTCAATTGACCTTCTATAAATCACATGTAAGTTTTATTAAATTTTCCGGGAAAATATTATAATCCACGTCTCTAATTGACGTTTATTAATATTGTGTGCTCACTAACATCGCTTTTTTGTCTAAATTTCCAAGTAACTGATTTGAAGGTGAGTTCATAACAGTTAAATGCCTCTAATGGTTTTAAACCAAAATATGCATGATATTTACATCTAAACTTCAAACTTAGTTCAGATTTGTCAATAGCCCAAGTTAGTTAATTTTAATTGAAACCTAAAATCGATTTATTTTGCGCCATCCTTGAAGGTCTAGTATGAAACTACCATTAATTTTGTTAGTCGAAAGTTAGAGAAAAAAGTTGGCGTAATACACACAGGCTGAACTTACTTAAACTAAATAGGCGTTACTAGCTACTAGTTATTTCTAGTTCTTACTGTATCCAAAACTCGTGCTGGGTTTAATTTTTAGTGCTAAATAAATTAATAAAAAATTGTCAATATTTTCCAAAACGGCTAGTGACAAATCTGAACCAGGTTTGCAGGTTTAAAAATAATGCTATTCTGTTTACTGTCCCCTAGAGACACGTTTCAATATTTTGTAAGAACCGACCATCAATTTAGTTGGTAATTTACACACATGGCTTTGGTCGGTAATTTACTGACTTAGTCTGGTTTTCCTTGGGATTTGGGATAAATATTTTCATAGCATTTTTGTCTAAATTATATTTTTCTGGCCTACTGTTGGAATTAGTTTGGTATAAATATTTTCGAAACAAAGTTGATTAGGGAAACTTTTGTTCCCCAAAATTTTTATAGGGCACAACAATTCCCAATACATCTTTATTTCAAAACTATTTACACCAAACAGATTCCAACTGTAGGCCAGAAAAATATAATTTAGACAAAAATGCTATGAAAATAATTTTCCTAATTCCCAATTCCCAGGGAAAGCCAGAATAGTGCCACAGGCCGATTTTTTTGTTATAAGCCGCGTTTGTTTAAATTCAATTTTTCGAGTTCGTGAACGTAACAAATTTTAATGCATAATAAGGTAGATAACAAAGGCCTCTATGTATCACAAAAATATTCATCATAAAAATTAGATGGTTTTCTCGTAATATCCCTGCTCTATACGGTTCTGTTATTATACAGAGCTATTCAGAACTGCTTAAAACTACGAAATTATAAGAAAACCATCCAACTTTTTAAATTCATCGTTTGAGTTATCTAAGATATTTAATTAAAAAAAATATATATATTTTTTAGTTTGACAAAATTTGACTTAAGACTATCGCGATCTCGACCAACTGTTATTAAAAAAACTGACCACTGTCAGTTCAAGCTAGTCACCAAAAGATGTCTCTAATATTCAGAAATCAAATCATGCCTGATATTCAGTTGTAAACTGCAAAATTAGTTCAGATTTATCAATCGCCAACTAGAAATATTTTAGTGATTTATTAATCTAAATTTATTTAGCGAATTTTAATTAAAACGCAGGCGTGTCGTCTATAAACAGCTGGTATGGCTCAACCATCAATTTAGTCAGTCGAAAATTTATACCAAAAAAACGGCGTGACGCTCACAGGATGAACGTTAGTTTCAGACTAAATACAAATTTTTATTAAACGTAGCCACGTACCCTCCAACAACATAGGTTTGTTGACCTCTACTGACATTTGGTCGAACTAAAAAATGTATGTAGTTGAATTGAAGTAAAAATGTTTGGTTTACTAAACTGACTAACATTACTTCCATCCATAATGTATTTCTTCCCTAAATATAATAAGCCAATTAATTATGTGTCAGGTACATTAGGGATGAGACCGAATTGGATGATGAAGGAAGATGCGTGCTAAATTAAAATTTTTATTGTTGTAACTGTTGTAAAATCACGTTTTTTACGGTCAATGTGAGTTAGGTTAGGTCAACGTATGAGTCTGAGTATTTTGCTTCTTACAAATAAGACGATTACCTATATTAGCTAGACAGCAAGTTTGTCAGAATAAGCTACGTCAAATAAAAAGAAAATAATTAGAGATTTTAATATAATTTCTTAGGTTGTTGACAGAAAATCTCTATGTAATAGATTACGTGTCGACAACTATATAGATTGTGTACTCTATCTCGCTCAATACTTATTGAGATACTGCTAGGTCCGAAAAACTCGTTTATTTTGGCCAAATTGGGAATTCTTGGTGTTTACGGGACAGACAAATTTGCATTTATTGATGCAAATTTGGCTATCAAACACACTCTAAACCCAAAATTTGACCAAAATAAACGAGTTTTTCTCTTAGCGGTGGGCCTAGCAGAATCTGAGAATAAACGTCACTTATAGCATGCTGATTTATGGGAGTTTCTCGGAAAAATTCAGAATATCGTACGTAAGAAGAAGGTAAATTTGGCTGTTCTAAACACCTTAAACCAAAAATTAAAAAAAAAAAATAACATTTTTTTTTCTAGTAGATGAGGTTGAGTGGCTTCCCAGAATTTACGAGCATGCTGATTTATAAGAGTTTCTGGGAACAATTCAGAAAATTATACGTTTTATTTATAGTAGGAAAATTTGTCTGTACTAAAGTTCCTAAACTCCTAATTTGATCAAACTAAACGAGTTTTTCTATTCAATGGGACCAAGTAGCGACTCGAGATGTATGTCACTGAGCATGCTGATTTATAGAAGTTTCTCGGACAAATTAAAAAGTTGTACATTAAAACTATAGTACTCCAAGGCAAATTTGATTGTCTTAAACACCACGACCCTTCAATTTAATCATAACCAACAAGGGTTTCTATTAGATGGGACCTAGGGGCATCTCAGAATATACGCCGCTTAGCATGCTGGTTTATAGGAGTGTCTGCGAAAAATTCAGAAAATTATTCGTTCGATTTATAGTATTCCAAGAAAAATTTGGCTGTCCTAAACTCCCTAAACTTATAGTTTGATCAAAATAAACGAGTCTTTCTATTAGATTGGGTCTAGCAACGTCTCAGAATACAGACAAACTTAGCTTGCTATTTTCGTTAGAATTATAGCACTCAAAAGCAAATTTGGCTGACCTGATGGCACAAAAACTTCAATTTTGACTTAATTGATTTAGGCTGTGAGCTAAACTTAAGGTAAATCATTTACTACGGTAAATACTGGTTTTAGGACAGATTTTTCGATCAGTTTTCCATAGAGTTTTTGAAAAATATTTGAATTTACCGTAAAATTTACTTAAAACTGAATTTTACCTTGAGTTTGGCACACAGCCTTAGTATTAAATATTTTTTAACATAATTTTACACCAAACTTTATTTAATTTTTGTAGTTTTCCTATTTGTTTCCCAGAATATTAGGTACACTATGAAAATGGGATCAATCATAGTCCCCCACTAACCCTACATAATCCATGTAAAGATCGACTAATCGAAAAAGGTGCACAAGAGAATGACTTTTCGATTAATTTCGCCGCGATGAATTAGCCTTTGTTCGTACCAGATCAATATCTGCATACACTTAATCTTAAAACCAGTTTTCTATTAAAATTTAGTCGTAAATAAACCATCGTCCACTATGGACGAGCGAAATTCGCATAATTTATCCATTTCCGACGTAGCGGTACGCGACACAGAATTTTTAGTAAGTTCACCGGAAGATGATTTGGAGTGGTGCACAGATGCAAAGAAACATGATTACATTATAAAATGGAATTTCTTTGGCTGTGTGATGTGTGTTGTAATATGTGTACTGCTCGGAATAGTTTGGTACATAATTCCAATATTTAATCGTACAGGGTATGTCTTAACAATACAAAACTATTTTACTATTCTCAATTCGCATCGATTTTACATTACATTTTTAGGGAAGATGACCCACATCATTTACATGACCTGTCACGCCAATACAACTAAATTTCATATTGTACTCCAATTTCATAGTTTTAGAGAGCGCGCCGCTCTTTTTCCAAATTAAACATATCATCAAATATTGCGTGTGTGTGTGTGTAAAAATCCAAATCTATTTATAGCGTATAACATGTGCGCTCCCCGTGTTTACTACTCATATATACCGCTCAGTTGAGTGATTTTGAGTTGGGTGTCGAACGTGTTATCTATAAACAAAAAATATTTTTAACTTGTCTGGTTGGAAATTAATTCGACGTTTAGTTTTATTTTAAGAGCGCGATATTACAGTAAAAGAAAAGCAGTCTTGTGTATTTGTGGCCCTTATCGTTCTTTATATAGTTTTTAATATGGATGATGTAATACATTATTTTTAGTGAATAAAATTTGGATTATTTAAAAAAAATATAAAATTTTGTGTTTTAGAATGATCTGCCACCATCGTACGCAGAAGCGACAGGAAAAAGGGAAACTCGTCCAACTGTTGTGCTGCCATCTGCGCCATCTGCACCAATTGCAACAAGTTCGATACAAACTATTTCAGCACGTTCACAAATTAATATCGATAGTAGTAGTGATGATAATGATTTTCAAAATTTTGGATGGACGGTGGCAATGACTACTTTTGATGATCATGTAGAACAAGAAATTGTTATTCCTCCGATCGTTGATGAACCTAAAGAGGATCATCCAACGTTGGCGCTAAAAGTAATAATATTTTTTATAGTACTCGGGATCATGGTGCTCATAATTGTTAGCTCATCGAAAAAACGGAAAACCTCTATGTAACAATATTCAGGTAAGGTATGTGGTATTCATAATTTTTAGTTTAACAAGACAGTGGCGTTTTTCAAAATTTTATTTGTTATCATCTCACATTAGCACTAGTTTTGTGTAAAATAGTATATTACAACAACAATACCACCTAGTATTACGGTCACTAGTATCATAAAACAAATTTTCGTTGCCAATCCTGGTTTTCGTTGGTATGATGGTATATGCCGTCGAGAACTCACATCACACTTTGTAACAGTATTACACGATTTTTTTCGCCTCGGTATGAACCGTTTAGACCTAATGTCAATTACGGTGTTTTGTTTCGGTACGGGAGGCAATGGCTTATCGGGCCCGATTTCGATCGCACTAAAATTCGATAAAAATGTTTTTGGCTCTTTTTGAATTTCATGAGGATATCGGACCACATCATTATAAGATGGCGGGTCACCGTACCGATTCATTTCTGGCTGAAATTTATAATCAAAAATTATGAACCCGTTAAGATAAATGTATCACTTGACTTACTATAATAGGTTGATGCAATGTCACGTTAATCGTATACTGAATGATACAATAATAAAATATTTTGAGATTACGCCAATCTGTGATGACTGTGTTTCGTGAATTTCGGGAATTTTTAATGATAAATTGATCTAAATTAAAATGAAATTAAATCATTTCATTTACAGATATCAAGGTACGCATATATGATCGTCGGCAACATGCACTATAGTAGTGAAGTAAATATTATTACAATAAATATTTTTCTAAACTAAAACAATTCGGATAATTTAGTCGATTTCAGATTGTAGACGTGGACAACCGCCACCCCCGTATGATGAGGCAACTGGCATTGTAATAAATCAAGGGTTTTCAGCTGGACGATATCACTCGCTGTACGACCCCGATAATCAAGTTAGAGTTTTGGAGCGCCATGATTCAAAATTTTGGCAAATTTTGATAACAGCATTTATGGCATTTTTTATATGTGTATTTGTGTTAACAATAATTTTAAATATATTTTCTCATGTGTTTGCAAAATGATACAGTAAGGAAAATAATTTTTTAAATTTATGTAGTTTCGTAGTTTGAAATTCGGCCACATTTGTAATCGAACCTGGTTTGCAGCGAAAGCGGCGACATATTGCAAAATAAACGACACATTTGAAAACTGTGACAGTAAATTGAAAAAACATTTTTGAGAAAATCCTTGATGCCTTACTGATTTTAAGAGGATAAAAATCATTGTCACAGATTCGTAATGTTTCGTTTATTTTGGATTATTAATGTAATTATGAGTAGATCTCGTTCGCCTGCAATCCAGGTTTGAAGCACGATGTGGCCGAGTATCAAAACACGAAACTTCCAATAACCACCCATTTTACGGTAGTTTCGTGCTCAACGTGTTAGATACATTACCTATAATCATTTTGAACCGGAATTTCAACAAAAAAAAGTTTTCAATTTTTTGCGAAAGTAGATCATCGTTTAATTTGCTGCATTATGTCGCCTCGGTCGCCTGCAATCCAGGTTTGAAGCACGATGTGGCCGAGTATTAAAACACGAAACTTCCAATAACCACCCATTTTACCGGTAGTTTCGTGCTCAACGTGTTAGATACATTACCTATAATCATTTTGAACCGGAATTTCAACAAAAAAAAGATTTCAATTTTTTGAAAAAAATCGTGATGTTAGCCTTACTTATTTTGAGCGGGAAAATTTATTGTCACGGATTCGGAATGTTTCGTTTATTTTGGATTATTAATGTAATTATGAGTAGATCATCGTTTAATTTGCTGCAATATGTCGCCTCGTTCGCCTGCAATCCAGGTTTGAAGCACGATGTGGCCGAGTATCAAAACACGAAACTGCCAATAACCACCCATTTTACCGGTAGTTTCGTGCTCAACGTGTTAGATACATTACCTATAATCATTTTGAACCGGAATTTCAACAAAAAAAAGTTTTCAATTTTTTGAAAAAAATCGTGATGGTTAGCCTTACTTATTTTGAGCGGAAAAAATTTATTGTCACGGATTCGGAATGTTTCGTTTATTTTGGATTATTAATGTAATTATGAGTAGATCATCGTTTAATTTGCTGCAATATGTCGCCTCGTTCGCCTGCAATCCAGGTTTGAAGCACGATGTGGCCGAGTATCAAAACACGAAACTTCCAATAACCACCCATTTTACCGGTAGTTTCGTGCTCAACGTGTTAGATACATTACCTATAATCATTTTGAACCGGAATTTCAACAAAAAAAAGTTTTCAATTTTTTGAAAAAAATCGTGATGGTTAGCCTTACTTATTTTGAGCGGAAAAAAATTATTGTCACGGATTCGGAATGTTTCGTTTATTTTGGATTATTAATGTAATTATGAGTAGATCATCGTTTAATTTGCTGCAATATGTCGCCTCATTCGCCTGCAATCCAGGTTTGAAGCACGATGTGGCCGAGTATCAAAACACGAAACTTCCAATAACCACCCATTTTACCGGTAGTTTCGTGCTCAACGTGTTAGATACATTACCTATAATCATTTTGAACCGGAATTTCAACAAAAAAAAGTTTTCAATTTTTTGAAAAAAATCGTGATGGTTAGCCTTACTTATTTTGAGCGGAAAAAAATTATTGTCACGGATTCGGAATGTTTCGTTTATTTTGGATTATTAATGTAATTATGAGTAGATCAACGTTTAATTTGCTGCAATATGTCGCCTCGTTCGCCTGCAATCCAGGTTTGAAGCACGATGTGGCCGAGTATCAAAACACGAAACTTCCAATAACCACCCATTTTACCGGTAGTTTCGTGCGCAACGTGTTAGATACATTACCTATAATCATTTTGAACCGGAATTTCAACAAAAAAAAGTTTTCAATTTTTTGAAAAAAATCGTGATGGTTAGCCTTACTTATTTTGAGCGGAAAAAATTTATTGTCACGGATTCGGAATGTTTCGTTTATTTTGGATTATTAATGTAATTATGAGTAGATCATCGTTTAATTTGCTGCAATATGTCGCCTCGTTCGCCTGCAATCCAGGTTTGAAGCACGATGTGGCCGAGTATCAAAACACGAAACTTCCAATAACCACCCATTTTACCGGTAGTTTCGTGCTCAACGTGTTAGATACATTACCTATAATCATTTTGAACCGGAATTTCAACAAAAAAAAGTTTTCAATTTTTTGAAAAAAATCGTGATGGTTAGCCTTTGAGCGGGAAAAATTTATTGTCACGGATTCGGAATGTTTCGTTTATTTTGGATTATTAATGTAATTATGAGTAGATCGTCGTTTAATTTGCTGCAATATGTCGTTTCGTTCGCCTGCAATCCAGGTTTGAAGCACGATGTGGCCGAGTTTCAAAACACGAAACTTCCAATAACCACCCATTTTACCGGTAGTTTCGTGCTCAACGTGTTAGATACATTACCTATAATCATTTTGAACCGGAATTTCAACAAAAAAAAGTTTTCAATTTTTTGAAAAAAATCGTGATGGTTAGCCTTACTTATTTTGAGCGGAAAAAATTTATTGTCACGGATTCGGAATGTTTCGTTTATTTTGGATTATTAATGTAATTATGAGTAGATCATCGTTTAATTTGCTGCAATATGTCGCCTCGTTCGCCTGCAATCCAGGTTTGAAGCACGATGTGGCCGAGTATCAAAACACGAAACTTCCAATAACCACCCATTTTACCGGTAGTTTCGTGCTCAACGTGTTAGATACATTACCTATAATCATTTTGAACCGGAATTTCAACAAAAAAAAGTTTTCAATTTTTTGAAAAAAATCGTGATGGTTAGCCTTACTTATTTTGAGCGGAAAAAAATTATTGTCACGGATTCGGAATGTTTCGTTTATTTTGGATTATTAATGTAATTATGAGTAGATCATCGTTTAATTTGCTGCAATATGTCGCCTCGTTCGCCTGCAATCCAGGTTTGAAGCACGATGTGGCCGAGTATCAAAACACGAAACTTCCAATAACCACCCATTTTACCGGTAGTTTCGTGCTCAACGTGTTAGATACATTACCTATAATCATTTTGAACCGGAATTTCAACAAAAAAAAGTTTTCAATTTTTTGAAAAAAATCGTGATGGTTAGCCTTACTTATTTTGAGCGGAAAAAAATTATTGTCACGGATTCGGAATGTTTCGTTTATTTTGGATTATTAATGTAATTATGAGTAGATCATCGTTTAATTTGCTGCAATATGTCGCCTCGTTCGCCTGCAATCCAGGTTTGAAGCACGATGTGGCCGAGTATCAAAACACGAAACTTCCAATAACCACCCATTTTACCGGTAGTTTCGTGCTCAACGTGTTAGATACATTACCTATAATCATTTTGAACCGGAATTTCAACAAAAAAAAGTTTTCAATTTTTTGAAAAAAATCGTGATGGTTAGCCTTACTTATTTTGAGCGGAAAAAAATTATTGTCACGGATTCGGAATGTTTCGTTTATTTTGGATTATTAATGTAATTATGAGTAGATCATCGTTTAATTTGCTGCAATATGTCGCCTCGTTCGCCTGCAATCCAGGTTTGAAGCACGATGTGGCCGAGTATCAAAACACGAAACTTCCAATAACCACCCATTTTACCGGTAGTTTCGTGCTCAACGTGTTAGATACATTACCTATAATCATTTTGAACCGGAATTTCAACAAAAAAAAGTTTTCAATTTTTTGAAAAAAATCGTGATGGTTAGCCTTACTTATTTTGAGCGGAAAAAATTTATTGTCACGGATTCGGAATGTTTCGTTTATTTTGGATTATTAATGTAATTATGAGTAGATCATCGTTTAATTTGCTGCAATATGTCGCCTCGTTCGCCTGCAATCCAGGTTTGAAGCACGATGTGGCCGAGTATCAAAACACGAAACTTCCAATAACCACCCATTTTACCGGTAGTTTCGTGCTCAACGTGTTAGATACATTACCTATAATCATTTTGAACCGGAATTTCAACAAAAAAAAGTTTTCAATTTTTTGAAAAAAATCGTGATGGCTAGCCTTACTTATTTTGAGCGGGAAAAATTTATTGTCACGGATTCGGAATGTTTCGTTTATTTTGGATTATTAATGTAATTATGAGTAGATCGTCGTTTAATTTGCTGCAATATGTCGTTTCGTTCGCCTGCAATCCAGGTTTGAAGCACGATGTGGCCGAGTTTCAAAACACGAAACTTCCAATAACCACCCATTTTACCGGTAGTTTCGTGCTCAACGTGTTAGATACATTACCTATAATCATTTTGAACCGGAATTTCAACAAAAAAAAGTTTTCAATTTTTTGAAAAAAATCGTGATGGTTAGCCTTACTTATTTTGAGCGGAAAAAATTTATTGTCACGGATTCGGAATGTTTCGTTTATTTTGGATTATTAATGTAATTATGAGTAGATCAACGTTTAATTTGCTGCAATATGTCGCCTCGTTCGCCTGCAATCCAGGTTTGAAGCACGATGTGGCCGAGTATCAAAACACGAAACTTCCAATAACCACCCATTTTACCGGTAGTTTCGTGCTCAACGTGTTAGATACATTACCTATAATCATTTTGAACCGGAATTTCAACAAAAAAAAGTTTTCAATTTTTTGAAAAAAATCGTGATGGTTAGCCTTACTTATTTTTAGCGGAAAAAATTTATTGTCACGGATTCGGAATGTTTCGTTTATTTTGGATTATTAATGTAATTATGAGTAGATCATCGTTTAATTTGCTGCAATATGTCGCCTCGTTCGCCTGCAATCCAGGTTTGAAGCACGATGTGGCCGAGTATCAAAACACGAAACTGCCAATAACCACCCATTTTACCGGTAGTTTCGTGCTCAACGTGTTAGATACATTACCTATAATCATTTTGAACCGGAATTTCAACAAAAAAAAGTTTTCAATTTTTTGAAAAAAATCGTGATGGTTAGCTTATTTTGAGCGGAAAAAATTTATTGTCACGGATTCGGAATGTTTCGTTTATTTTGGATTATTAATGTAATTATGAGTAGATCATCGTTTAATTTGCTGCAATATGTCGCTTCGTTCGCCTGCAATCTAGGTTCGAAGCACGATGTGGCCGAGTTTCAAAACACGAAACTTCCAATAACCACCCATTTTACCGGTAGTTTCGTGCTCAACGTGTTAGATACATTACCTATAATCATTTTGAACCGGAATTTCAACAAAAAAAAGTTTTCAATTTTTTGAAAAAAATCGTGATGGTTAGCCTTACTTATTTTGAGCGGGAAAAAATTATTGTCACGGATTCGGAATGTTTCGTTTATTTTGGATTATTAATGTAATTATGAGTAGATCATCGTTTAATTTGCTGCAATATGTCGCCTCGTTCGCCTGCAATCCAGGTTTGAAGCACGATGTGGCCGAGTATCAAAACACGAAACTGCCAATAACCACCCATTTTACCGGTAGTTTCGTGCTCAACGTGTTAGATACATTACCTATAATCATTTTGAACCGGAATTTCAACAAAAAAAAGTTTTCAATTTTTTGAAAAAAATCGTGATGGTTA
This sequence comes from Nephrotoma flavescens, assembly GCA_932526605.1. Lineage (NCBI taxonomy): Eukaryota > Metazoa > Arthropoda > Insecta > Diptera > Tipulidae > Nephrotoma > Nephrotoma flavescens. Next base: position 10,698,347 of record OW052222.1, read on the forward strand.
GCCTTACTTATTTTGAGCGGAAAAAAATTATTGTCACGGATTCGGAATGTTTCGTTTATTTTGGATTATTAATGTAATTATGAGTAGATCAACGTTTAATTTGCTGCAATATGTCGCCTCGTTCGCCTGCAATCCAGGTTTGAAGCACGATGTGGCCAAGTATCAAAACACGAAACTTCCAATAACCACCCATTTTACCGGTAGTTTCGTGCTCAACGTGTTAGATACATTACCTATAATCATTTTGAACCGGAATTTCAACAAAAAAAGTTTTCAATTTTTTGCGAAAAATCGTGATGGTTAGCCTTACTTATTTTGAGCGGGAAAAATTTATTGTCACGGATTCGGAATGTTTCGTTTATTTTGGATTATTAATGTAATTATGAGTAGATCGTCGTTTAATTTGCTGCAATATGTCGCCTCGTTCGCCTGCAATCCAGGTTTGAAGCACGATGTGGCCGAGTTTCAAAACACGAAACTTCCAATAACCACCCATTTTACCGGTAGTTTCGTGCTCAACGTGTTAGATACATTACCTAAATCATTTTGAACCGGAATTTCAACAAAAAAAAGTTTTCAATTTTTTGAAAAAAATCGTGATGGTTAGCCTTACTTATTTTGAGCGGAAAAAATTTATTGTCACGGATTCGGAATGTTTCGTTTATTTTGGATTATTAATGTAATTATGAGTAGATCATCGTTTAATTTGCTGCAATATGTCGCCTCGTTCGCCTGCAATCCAGGTTTGAAGCACGATGTGGCCGAGTATCAAAACACGAAACTTCCAATAACCACCCATTTTACCGGTAGTTTCGTGCTCAACGTGTTAGATACATTACCTATAATCATTTTGAACCGGAATTTCAACAAAAAAAAGTTTTCAATTTTTTGAAAAAAATCGTGATGGTTAGCCTTACTTATTTTGAGCGGAAAAAATTTATTGCCACGGATTCGGAATGTTTCGTTTATTTTGGATTATTAATGTAATTATGAGTAGATCATCGTTTAATTTGCTGCAATATGTCGCCTCGTTCGCCTGCAATCCAGGTTTGAAGCACGATGTGGCCGAGTTTCAAAACACGAAACTTCCAATAACCACCCATTTTACCGGTAGTTTCGTGCTCAACGTGTTAGATACATTACCTAAATCATTTTGAACCGGAATTTCAACAAAAAAAAGTTTTCAATTTTTTGAAAAAAATCGTGATGGTTAGCCTTACTTATTTTGAGCGGAAAAAATTTATTGTCACGGATTCGGAATGTTTCGTTTATTTTGGATTATTAATGTAATTATGAGTAGATCATCGTTTAATTTGCTGCAATATGTCGCCTCGTTCGCCTGCAATCCAGGTTTGAAGCACGATGTGGCCGAGTATCAAAACACGAAACTTCCAATAACCACCCATTTTACCGGTAGTTTCGTGCTCAACGTGTTAGATACATTACCTATAATCATTTTGAACCGGAATTTCAACAAAAAAAAGTTTTCAATTTTTTGAAAAAAATCGTGATGGTTAGCCTTACTTATTTTGAGCGGGAAAAATTTATTGTCACGGATTCGGAATGTTTCGTTTATTTTGGATTATTAATGTAATTATGAGTAGATCATCGTTTAATTTGCTGCAATATGTCGCTTCGTTCGCCTGCAATCTAGGTTCGAAGCACGATGTGGCCGAGTTTCAAAACACGAAACTTCCAATAACCACCCATTTTACCGGTAGTTTCGTGCTCAACGTGTTAGATACATTACCTATAATCATTTTGAACCGGAATTTCAACAAAAAAAAGTTTTCAATTTTTTGAAAAAAATCGTGATGGTTAGCCTTACTTATTTTGAGCGGGAAAAATTTATTGTCACGGATTCGGAATGTTTCGTTTATTTTGGATTATTAATGTAATTATGAGTAGATCGTCGTTTAATTTGCTGCAATATGTCGCCTCGTTCGCCTGCAATCCAGGTTTGAAGCACGATGTGGCCGAGTTTCAAAACACGGAACTTCCAATAACCACCCATTTTACCGGTAGTTTCGTGCTCAACGTGTTAGATACATTACCTATAATCATTTTGAACCGGAATTTCAACAAAAAAAAGTTTTCAATTTTTTGAAAAAAATCGTGATGGTTAGCCTTACTTATTTTGAGCGGAAAAAATTTATTGTCACGGATTCGGAATGTTTCGTTTATTTTGGATTATTAATGTAATTATGAGTAGATCATCGTTTAATTTGCTGCAATATGTCGCCTCGTTCGCCTGCAATCCAGGTTTGAAGCACGATGTGGCCGAGTATCAAAACACGAAACTGCCAATAACCACCCATTTTACCGGTAGTTTCGTGCTCAACGTGTTAGATACATTACCTATAATCATTTTGAACCGGAATTTCAACAAAAAAAAGTTTTCAATTTTTTGAAAAAAATCGTGATGGTAAGCCTTACTTATTTTGAGCGGAAAAAAATTATTGTCACGGATTCGGAATGTTTCGTTTATTTTGGATTATTAATGTAATTATGAGTAGATCATCGTTTAATTTGCTGCAATATGTCGCCTCGTTCGCCTGCAATCCAGGTTTGAAGCACGATGTGGCCGAGTTTCAAAACACGGAACTTCCAATAACCACCCATTTTACCGGTAGTTTCGTGCTCAACGTGTTAGATACATTACCCATAATCATTTTGAACCGGAATTTCAACAAAAAAAAGTTTTCAATTTTTTGAAAAAAATCGTGATGGTTAGCCTTACTTATTTTGAGCGGAAAAAATTTATTGTCACGGATTCGGAATGTTTCGTTTATTTTGGATTATTAATGTAATTATGAGTAGATCATCGTTTAATTTGCTGCAATATGTCGCTTCGTTCGCCTGCAATCCAGGTTTGAAGCACGATGTGGCCGAATATCAAAACACGAAACTGCCAATAACCACCCATTTTACCGGTAGTTTCGTGCTCAACGTGTTAGATACATTACCTATAATCATTTTGAACCGGAATTTCAACAAAAAAAAGTTTTCAATTTTTTGAAAAAAATCGTGATGGTTAGCCTTACTTATTTTGAGCGGAAAAAAATTATTGTCACGGATTCGGAATGTTTCGTTTATTTTGGATTATTAATGTAATTATGAGTAGATCATCGTTTAATTTGTTGCAATATGTCGCCTCGTTCGCCTGCAATCCAGGTTTGAAGCACGATGTGGCCGAGTTTCAAAACACGGAACTTCCAATAACCACCCATTTTACCGGTAGTTTCGTGCTCAACGTGTTAGATACATTACTTATAATCATTTTGAACCGGAATTTCAACAAAAAAAAGTTTTCAATTTTTTGAAAAAAATCGTGATGGTTAGTTAGCCTTACTTATTTTGAGCGGAAAAAATTTATTGTCACGGATTCGGAATGTTTCGTTTATTTTGGATTATTAATGTAATTATGAGTAGATCGTCGTTTAATTTGCTGCAATATGTCGCTTCGTTCGCCTGCAATCCAGGTTTGAAGCACGATGTGGCCGAGTATCAAAACACGAAACTTCCAATAACCACCCATTTTACCGGTAGTTTCGTGCTCAACGTGTTAGATACATTACCTATAATCATTTTGAACCGGAATTTCAACAAAAAAAAGTTTTCAATTTTTTGAAAAAAATCGTGATGGTTAGCCTTACTTATTTTGAGCGGAAAAAATTTATTGTCACGGATTCGGAATGTTTCGTTTATTTTGGATTATTAATGTAATTATGAGTAGATCATCGTTTAATTTGCTGCAATATGTCGCTTCGTTCGCCTGCAATCTAGGTTCGAAGCACGATGTGGCCGAGTTTCAAAACACGGAACTTCCAATAACCACCCATTTTACCGGTAGTTTCGTGCTCAACGTGTTAGATACATTACCTATAATCATTTTGAACCGGAATTTCAACAAAAAAAAGTTTTCAATTTTTTGAAAAAAATCGTGATGATTAGCCTTACTTATTTTGAGCGGAAAAAAATTATTGTCACGGATTCGGAATGTTTCGTTTATTTTGGATTATTAATGTAATTATGAGTAGATCATCGTTTAATTTGCTGCAATATGTCGCCTCGTTCGCCTGCAATCCAGGTTTGAAGCACGATGTGGCCGAGTTTCAAAACACGGAACTTCCAATAACCACCCATTTTACCGGTAGTTTCGTGCTCAACGTGTTAGATACATTACCTATAATCATTTTGAACCGGAATTTCAACAAAAAAAAGTTTTCAATTTTTTGAAAAAAATCGTGATGGTTAGCCTTACTTATTTTGAGCGGAAAAAATTTATTGTCACGGATTCGGAATGTTTCGTTTATTTTGGATTATTAATGTAATTATGAGTAGATCATCGTTTAATTTGCTGCAATATGTCGCCTCGTTCGCCTGCAATCCAGGTTTGAAGCACGATGTGGCCGAGTATCAAAACACGGAACTTCCAATAACCACCCATTTTACCGGTAGTTTCGTGCTCAACGTGTTAGATACATTACCTATAATCATTTTGAACCGGAATTTCAACAAAAAAAAGTTTTCAATTTTTTGAAAAAAATCGTGATGGTTAGCCTTACTTATTTTGAGCGGGAAAAATTTATTGTCACGGATTCGGAATGTTTCGTTTATTTTGGATTATTAATGTAATTATGAGTAGATCGTCGTTTAATTTGCTGCAATATGTCGCTTCGTTCGCCTGCAATCCAGGTTTGAAGCACGATGTGGCCGAGTATCAAAACACGAAACTTCCAATAACCACCCATTTTACCGGTAGTTTCGTGCTCAACGTGTTATATACATTACCTATAATCATTTTGAACCGGAATTTCAACAAAAAAAAGTTTTCAATTTTTTGAAAAAAATCGTGATGGTTGTTAGCCTTACTTATTTTGAGCGGGAAAAATTTATTGTCACGGATTCGGAATGTTTCGTTTATTTTGGATTATTAATGTAATTATGAGTAGATCGTCGTTTAATTTGCTGCAATATGTCGCCTCGTTCGCCTGCAATCCAGGTTTGAAGCACGATGTGGCCGAGTTTCAAAACACGGAACTTCCAATAACCACCCATTTTACCGGTAGTTTCGTGCTCAACGTGTTAGATACATTACCTATAATCATTTTGAACCGGAATTTCAACAAAAAAAAGTTTTCAATTTTTTGAAAAAAATCGTGATGGTTAGCCTTACTTATTTTGAGCGGAAAAAATTTATTGTCACGGATTCGGAATGTTTCGTTTATTTTGGATTATTAATGTAATTATGAGTAGATCATCGTTTAATTTGCTGCAATATGTCGCCTCGTTCGCCTGCAATCCAGGTTTGAAGCACGATGTGGCCGAGTATCAAAACACGGAACTTCCAATAACCACCCATTTTACCGGTAGTTTCGTGCTCAACGTGTTAGATACATTACCTATAATCATTTTGAACCGGAATTTCAACAAAAAAAAGTTTTCAATTTTTTGAAAAAAATCGTTAGCCTTACTTATTTTGAGCGGAAAAAATTTATTGCCACGGATTCGGAATGTTTCGTTTATTTTGGATTATTAATGTAATTATGAGTAGATCATCGTTTAATTTGCTGCAATATGTCGCCTCGTTCGCCTGCAATCCAGGTTTGAAGCACGATGTGGCCGAGTATCAAAACACGAAACTGCCAATAACCACCCATTTTACCGGTAGTTTCGTGCTCAACGTGTTATATACATTACCTATAATCATTTTGAACCGGAATTTCAACAAAAAAAAGTTTTCAATTTTTTGAAAAAAATCGTGATGGTTAGCCTTACTTATTTTGAGCGGGAAAAATTTATTGTCACGGATTCGGAATGTTTCGTTTATTTTGGATTATTAATGTAATTATGAGTAGATCGTCGTTTAATTTGCTGCAATATGTCGCCTCGTTCGCCTGCAATCCAGGTTTGAAGCACGATGTGGCCGAGTTTCAAAACACGAAACTTCCAATAACCACCCATTTTACCGGTAGTTTCGTGCTCAAAATGTTAGATACATTACCTATAATCATTTTGAACCGGAATTTCAACAAAAAAAAGTTTTCAATTTTTTGAAAAAAATCGTGATGGCTAGCCTTACTTATTTTGAGCGGAAAAAATTTATTGTCACGGATTCGGAATGTTTCGTTTATTTTGGATTATTAATGTAATTATGAGTAGATCGTCGTTTAATTTGCTGCAATATGTCGCTTCGTTCGCCTGCAATCCAGGTTTGAAGCACGATGTGGCCGAGTATCAAAACACGAAACTTCCAATAACCACCCATTTTACCGGTAGTTTCGTGCTCAACGTGTTAGATACATTACCTATAATCATTTTGAACCGGAATTTCAACAAAAAAAAGTTTTCAATTTTTTGAAAAAAATCGTGATGGTTAACCTTACTTATTTTGAGCGGAAAAAATTTATTGCCACAGATTCGGAATGTTTCGTTTATTTTGGATTATTAATGTAATTATGAGTAGATCATCGTTTAATTTGCTGCAATATGTCGCCTCGTTCGCCTGCAATCCAGGTTTGAAGCACGATGTGGCCGAGTATCAAAACACGAAACTTCCAATAACCACCCATTTTACCGGTAGTTTCGTGCTCAACGTGTTAGATACATTACCTATACTCATTTTGAACCGGAATTTCAACAAAAAAAAGTTTTCAATTTTTTGAAAAAAATCGTGATGGTTAGCCTTACTTATTTTGAGCGGAAAAAATTTATTGTCACGGATTCGGAATGTTTCGTTTATTTTGGATTATTAATGTAATTATGAGTAGATCATCGTTTAATTTGCTGCAATATGTCGCCTCGTTCGCCTGCAATCCAGGTTTGAAGCACGATGTGGCCGAGTATCAAAACACGAAACTTCCAATAACCACCCATTTTACCGGTAGTTTCGTGCTCAACGTGTTAGATACATTACCTATAATCATTTTGAACCGGAATTTCAACAAAAAAAAGTTTTCAATTTTTTGAAAAAAATCGTGATGGTTAGCCTTACTTATTTTGAGCGGGAAAAATTTATTGCCACAGATTCGGAATGTTTCGTTTATTTTGGATTATTAATGTAATTATGAGTAGATCGTCGTTTAATTTGCTGCAATATGTCGCTTCGTTCGCCTGCAATCCAGGTTTGAAGCACGATGTGGCCGAGTATCAAAACACGAAACTGCCAATAACCACCCATTTTACCGGTAGTTTCGTGCTCAACGTGTTATATACATTACCTATAATCATTTTGAACCGGAATTTCAACAAAAATAAGTTTTCAATTTTTTGAAAAAAATCGTAATGGCTAGCCTTACTTATTTTGAGCGGAAAAAATTTATTGTCACGGATTCGGAATGTTTCGTTTATTTTGGATTATTAATGTAATTATGAGTAGATCATCGTTTAATTTGCTGCAATATGTCGCCTCGTTCGCCTGCAATCCAGGTTTGAAGCACGATGTGGCCGAGTATCAAAACACGAAACTGCCAATAACCACCCATTTTACCGGTAGTTTCGTGCTCAACGTGTTAGATACATTACCTATAATCATTTTGAACCGGAATTTCAACAAAAAAAAGTTTTCAATTTTTTGAAAAAAATCGTGATGGTTAGCCTTACTTATTTTGAGCGGAAAAAATTTATTGTCACGGATTCGGAATGTTTCGTTTATTTTGGATTATTAATGTAATTATGAGTAGATCATCGTTTAATTTGCTGCAATATGTCGCCTCGTTCGCCTGCAATCCAGGTTTGAAGCACGATGTGGCCGAGTATCAAAACACGAAACTTCCAATAACCACCCATTTTACCGGTAGTTTCGTGCTCAACGTGTTAGATACATTACCTATAATCATTTTGAACCGGAATTTCAACAAAAAAAAGTTTTCAATTTTTTGAAAAAAATCGTGATGGTTAGCCTTACTTATTTTGAGCGGAAAAATATTATTGTCACGGATTCGGAATGTTTCGTTTATTTTGGATTATTAATGTAATTATGAGTAGATCAACGTTTAATTTGCTGCAATATGTCGCCTCGTTCGCCTGCAATCCAGGTTTGAAGCACGATGTGGCCGAGTATCAAAACACGAAACTTCCAATAACCACCCATTTTACCGGTAGTTTCGTGCTCAACGTGTTAGATACATTACCTATAATCATTTTGAACCGGAATTCAACAAAAAAAAGTTTTCAATTTTTTGAAAAAAATCGTGATGGTTAGCCTTACTTATTTTGAGCGGAAAAAATTTATTGTCACGGATTCGGAATGTTTCGTTTATTTTGGATTATTAATGTAATTATTAGTAGATCATCGTTTAATTTGCTGCAATATGTCGCTTCGTTCGCCTGCAATCCAGGTTTGAAGCACGATGTGGCCGAATATCAAAACACGAAACTGCCAATAACCACCCATTTTACCGGTAGTTTCGTGCTCAACGTGTTAGATACATTACCTATAATCATTTTGAACCGGAATTTCAACAAAAATAAGTTTTCAATTTTTTGAAAAAAATCGTGATGGTTAGCCTTACTTATTTTGAGCGGAAAAAAATTATTGTCACGGATTCGGAATGTTTCGTTTATTTTGGATTATTAATGTAATTATGAGTAGATCAACGTTTAATTTGCTGCAATATGTCGCCTCGTTCGCCTGCAATCCAGGTTTGAAGCACGATGTGGCCGAGTATCAAAACACGAAACTTCCAATAACCACCCATTTTACCGGTAGTTTCGTGCTCAACGTGTTAGATACATTACCTATAATCATTTTGAACCGGAATTTCAAAAAAAAAATGTTTTCAATTTTTTGAAAAAAATCGTGATGGTTAGCCTTACTTATTTTGAGCGGAAAAAATTTATTGTCACGGATTCGGAATGTTTCGTTTATTTTGAATTATTAATGTAATTATGAGTAGATCATCGTTTAATTTGCTGCAATATGTCGCCTCGTTCGCCTGCAATCCAGGTTTGAAGCACGATGTGGCCGAGTATCAAAACACGAAACTGCCAATAACCACCCATTTTACCGGTAGTTTCGTGCTCAACGTGTTAGATACATTACCTATAATCATTTTGAACCGGAATTTCAACAAAAAAAAGTTTTCAATTTTTTGAAAAAAATCGTGATGGTTAGCCTTACTTATTTTGAGCGGAAAAAATTTATTGTCACGGATTCGGAATGTTTCGTTTATTTTGGATTATTAATGTAATTATGAGTAGATCAACGTTTAATTTGCTGCAATATGTCGCCTCGTTCGCCTGCAATCCAGGTTTGAAGCACGATGTGGCCGAGTATCAAAACACGAAACTTCCAATAACCACCCATTTTACCGGTAGTTTCGTGCTCAACGTGTTAGTACATTACCTATAATCATTTTGAACCGGAATTTCAACAAAAAAAAGTTTTCAATTTTTTGAAAAAAATCGTGATGGTTAGCCTTACTTATTTTGAGCGGAAAAAATTTATTGTCACGGATTCGGAATGTTTCGTTTATTTTGGATTATTAATGTAATTATGAGTAGATCATCGTTTAATTTGCTGCAATATGTCGCCTCGTTCGCTTGCAATCCAGGTTTGAAGCACGATGTGGCCGAGTATCAAAACACGAAACTGCCAATAACCACCCATTTTACCGGTAGTTTCGTGCTCAACGTGTTAGATACATTACCTATAATCATTTTGAACCGGAATTTCAACAAAAAAAAGTTTTCAATTTTTTGAAAAAAATCGTGATGGGTTAGCCTTACTTATTTTGAGCGGAAAAAAATTATTGTCACGGATTCGGAATGTTTCGTTTATTTTGGATTATTAATGTAATTATGAGTAGATCAACGTTTAATTTGCTGCAATATGTCGCCTCGTTCGCCTGCAATCCAGGTTTGAAGCACGATGTGGCCGAGTATCAAAACACGAAACTTCCAATAACCACCCATTTTACCGGTAGTTTCGTGCTCAACGTGTTAGATACATTACCTATAATCATTTTGAACCGGAATTTCAACAAAAAAAAGTTTTCAATTTTTTGAAAAAAATCGTGATGGTTAGCCTTACTTATTTTGAGCGGAAAAAAATTATTGTCACGGATTCGGAATGTTTCGTTTATTTTGGATTATTAATGTAATTATGAGTAGATCAACGTTTAATTTGCTGCAATATGTCGCCTCGTTCGCCTGCAATCCAGGTTTGAAGCACGATGTGGCCGAGTATCAAAACACGAAACTTCCAATAACCACCCATTTTACCGGTAGTTTCGTGCTCAACGTGTTAGATACATTACCTATAATCATTTTGAACCGGAATTTCAACAAAAAAAGTTTTTAATTTTTTGAAAAAAATCGTGATGGTTAGCCTTACTTATTTTGAGCGGAAAAAAATTATTGTCACGGATTCGGAATGTTTCGTTTATTTTGGATTATTAATGTAATTATGAGTAGATCAACGTTTAATTTGCTGCAATATGTCGCCTCGTTCGCCTGCAATCCAGGTTTGAAGCACGATGTGGCCGAGTATCAAAACACGAAACTTCCAATAACCACCCATTTTACCGGTAGTTTCGTGCTCAACGTGTTAGATACATTACCTATAATCATTTTGAACCGGAATTTCAACAAAAAAAAGTTTTCAATTTTTTGAAAAAAATCGTGATGGTTAGCCTTACTTATTTTGAGCGGAAAAAAATTATTGTCACGGATTCGGAATGTTTCGTTTATTTTGGATTATTAATGTAATTATGAGTAGATCATCGTTTAATTTGCTGCAATATGTCGCCTCGTTCGCCTGCAATCCAGGTTTGAAGCACGATGTGGCCGAGTATCAAAACACGAAACTTCCAATAACCACCCATTTTACCGGTAGTTTCGTGCTCAACGTGTTAGATACATTACCTATAATCATTTTGAACCGGAATTTCAACAAAAAAAAGTTTTCAATTTTTTGAAAAAAATCGTGATGGTTAGCCTTACTTATTTTGAGCGGAAAAAAATTATTGTCACGGATTCGGAATGTTTCGTTTATTTTGGATTATTAATGTAATTATGAGTAGATCAACGTTTAATTTGCTGCAATATGTCGCCTCGTTCGCCTGCAATCCAGGTTTGAAGCACGATGTGGCCGAGTATCAAAACACGAAACTTCCAATAACCACCCATTTTACCGGTAGTTTCGTGCTCAACGTGTTAGATACATTACCTATAATCATTTTGAACCGGAATTTCAACAAAAAAAAGTTTTCAATTTTTTGAAAAAAATCGTGATGGTTAGCCTTACTTATTTTGAGCGGAAAAAATTTATTGTCACGGATTCGGAATGTTTCGTTTATTTTGGATTATTAATGTAATTATGAGTAGATCAACGTTTAATTTGCTGCAATATGTCGCCTCGTTCGCCTGCAATCCAGGTTTGAAGCACGATGTGGCCGAGTATCAAAACACGAAACTTCCAATAACCACCCATTTTACCGGTAGTTTCGTGCTCAACGTGTTAGATACATTACCTATAATCATTTTGAACCGGAATTTCAACAAAAAAAAGTTTTCAATTTTTTGAAAAAAATCGTGATGAGCCTTACTTATTTTGAGCGGAAAAAATTTATTGTCACGGATTCGGAATGTTTCGTTTATTTTGGATTATTAATGTAATTATGAGTAGATCAACGTTTAATTTGCTGCAATATGTCGCCTCGTTCGCCTGCAATCCAGGTTTGAAGCACGATGTGGCCGAGTATCAAAACACGAAACTTCCAATAACCACCCATTTTACCGGTAGTTTCGTGCTCAACGTGTTAGATACATTACCTATAATCATTTTGAACCGGAATTTCAACAAAAAAAGTTTTTAATTTTTTGAAAAAAATCATGATGGTTAGCCTTACTTATTTTGAGCGGAAAAAAATTATTGTCATGGATTCGGAATGTTTCGTTTATTTTGGATTATTAATGTAATTATGAGTAGATCAACGTTTAATTTGCTGCAATATGTCGCCTCGTTCGCCTGCAATCCAGGTTTGAAGCACGATGTGGCCGAGTATCAAAACACGAAACTTCCAATAACCACCCATTTTACCGGTAGTTTCGTGCTCAACGTGTTAGATACATTACCTATAATCATTTTGAACCGGAATTTCAACAAAAAAAAGTTTTCAATTTTTTGAAAAAAATCGTGATGGTTAGCCTTACTTATTTTGAGCGGAAAAAATTTATTGTCACGGATTCGGAATGTTTCGTTTATTTTGGATTATTAATGTAATTATGAGTAGATCAACGTTTAATTTGCTGCAATATGTCGCCTCGTTCGCCTGCAATCCAGGTTTGAAGCACGATGTGGCCGAGTATCAAAACACGAAACTTCCAATAACCACCCATTTTACCGGTAGTTTCGTGCTCAACGTGTTAGATACATTACCTATAATCATTTTGAACCGGAATTTCAACAAAAAAAAGTTTTCAATTTTTTGAAAAAAATCGTGATGGTTAGCCTTACTTATTTTGAGCGGAAAAAAATTATTGTCACGGATTCGGAATGTTTCGTTTATTTTGGATTATTAATGTAATTATGAGTAGATCATCGTTTAATTTGCTGCAATATGTCGCCTCGTTCGCCTGCAATCCAGGTTTGAAGCACGATGTGGCCGAGTATCAAAACACGAAACTGCCAATAACCACCCATTTTACCGGTAGTTTCGTGCTCAACGTGTTAGATACATTACCTATAATCATTTTGAACCGGAATTTCAACAAAAAAAAGTTTTCAATTTTTTGAAAAAAATCGTGCCTTACTTATTTTGAGCGGAAAAAATTTATTGTCACGGATTCGGAATGTTTCGGTTATTTTGGATTATTAATGTAATTATGAGTAGATCATCGTTTAATTTGCTGCAATATGTCGCTTCGTTCGCCTGCAATCCAGGTTTGAAGCACGATGTGGCCCAGTATTAAAACACGAAACTGCCAATAACCACCCATTTTACCGGTAGTTTCGTGCTCAACGTGTTAGATACATTACCTATAATCATTTTGAACCGGAATTTCAACAAAAAAAAGTTTTCAATTTTTTGAAAAAAATCGTGATGGTTAGCCTTACTTATTTTGAGCGGAAAAAAATTATTGTCACGGATTCGGAATGTTTCGTTTATTTTGGATTATTAATGTAATTATGAGTAGATCAACGTTTAATTTGCTGCAATATGTCGCCTCGTTCGCCTGCAATCCAGGTTTGAAGCACGATGTGGCCGAGTATCAAAACACGAAACTTCCAATAACCACCCATTTTACCGGTAGTTTCGTGCTCAACGTGTTAGATACATTACCTATAATCATTTTGAACCGGAATTTCAACAAAAAAAGTTTTTAATTTTTTGAAAAAAATCGTGATGGTTAGCCTTACTTATTTTGAGCGGAAAAAAATTATTGTCACGGATTCGGAATGTTTCGTTTATTTTGGATTATTAATGTAATTATGAGTAGATCAACGTTTAATTTGCTGCAATATGTCGCCTCGTTCGCCTGCAATCCAGGTTTGAAGCACGATGTGGCCGAGTATCAAAACACGAAACTGCCAATAACCACCCATTTTACCGGTAGTTTCGTGCTCAACGTGTTAGATACATTACCTATAATCATTTTGAACCGGAATTTCAACAAAAAAAAGTTTTCAATTTTTTGAAAAAAATCGTGATGGTTAGCCTTACTTATTTTGAGCGGAAAAATATTATTGTCACGGATTCGGAATGTTTCGTTTATTTTGGATTATTAATGTAATTATGAGTAGATCAACGTTTAATTTGCTGCAATATGTCGCCTCGTTCGCCTGCAATCCAGGTTTGAAGCACGATGTGGCCGAGTATCAAAACACGAAACTTCCAATAACCACCCATTTTACCGGTAGTTTCGTGCTCAACGTGTTAGATACATTACCTATAATCATTTTGAACCGGAATTCAACAAAAAAAAGTTTTCAATTTTTTGAAAAAAATCGTGATGGTTAGCCTTACTTATTTTGAGCGGAAAAAATTTATTGTCACGGATTCGGAATGTTTCGTTTATTTTGGATTATTAATGTAATTATTAGTACATCATCGTTTAATTTGCTGCAATATGTCGCCTCGTTCGCCTGCAATCCAGGTTTGAAGCACGATGTGGGCGAGTATCAAAACACGAAACTGCCAATAACCACCCATTTTACCGGTAGTTTCGTGCTCAACGTGTTAGATACATTACCTATAATCATTTTGAACCGGAATTTCAACAAAAAAAAGTTTTCAATTTTTTGAAAAAAATCGTGATGGTTAGCCTTACTTATTTTGAGCGGAAAAAAATTATTGTCACGGATTCGGAATGTTTCGTTTATTTTGGATTATTAATGTAATTATGAGTAGATCAACGTTTAATTTGCTGCAATATGTCGCCTCGTTCGCCTGCAATCCAGGTTTGAAGCACGATGTGGCCGAGTATCAAAACACGAAACTTCCAATAACCACCCATTTTACCGGTAGTTTCGTGCTCAACGTGTTAGATACATTACCTATAATCATTTTGAACCGGAATTTCAAAAAAAAAATGTTTTCAATTTTTTGAAAAAAATCGTGATGGTTAGCCTTACTTATTTTGAGCGGAAAAAATTTATTGTCACGGATTCGGAATGTTTCGTTTATTTTGGATTATTAATGTAATTATGAGTAGATCATCGTTTAATTTGCTGCAATATGTCGCCTCGTTCGCCTGCAATCCAGGTTTGAAGCACGATGTGGCCGAGTATCAAAACACGAAACTGCCAATAACCACCCATTTTACCGGTAGTTTCGTGCTCAACGTGTTAGATACATTACCTATAATCATTTTGAACCGGAATTTCAACAAAAAAAAGTTTTCAATTTTTTGAAAAAAATCGTGATGAGCCTTACTTATTTTGAGCGGAAAAAAATTATTGTCACGGATTCGGAATGTTTCGTTTATTTTGGATTATTAATGTAATTATGAGTAGATCATCGTTTAATTTGCTGCAATATGTCGCCTCGTTCGCCTGCATTCCAGGTTTGAAGCACGATGTGGCCGAGTATCAAAACACGAAACTGCCAATAACCACCCATTTTACCGGTAGTTTCGTGCTCAACGTGTTAGATACATTACCTATAATCATTTTGAACCGGAATTTCAACAAAAAAAAGTTTTCAATTTTTTGAAAAAAATCGTGATGGTTAGCCTTACTTATTTTGAGCGGAAAAAATTTATTGTCACGGATTCGGAATGTTTCGTTTATTTTGGATTATTAATGTAATTATGAGTAGATCAACGTTTAATTTGCTGCAATATGTCGCCTCGTTCGCCTGCAATCCAGGTTTGAAGCACGATGTGGCCGAGTATCAAAACACGAAACTTCCAATAACCACCCATTTTACCGGTAGTTTCGTGCTCAACGTGTTAGATACATTACCTATAATCATTTTGAACCGGAATTTCAACAAAAAAAAGTTTTCAATTTTTTGAAAAAAATCGTGATGGTTAGCCTTACTTAGTTTGAGCGGAAAAAAATTATTGTCACGGATTCGGAATGTTTCATTTATTTTGGATTATTAATGTAATTATGAGTAGATCATCGTTTAATTTGCTGCAATATGTCGCTTCGTTCGCCTGCAATCTAGGTTCGAAGCACGATGTGGCCGAGTTTCAAAACACGGAACTTCCAATAACCACCCATTTTACCGGTAGTTTCGTGCTCAACGTGTTAGATACATTACCTATAATCATTTTGAACCGGAATTTCAACAAAAAGAAGTTTTCAATTTTTTGAAAAAAATCGTGATGGTTAGCCTTACTTATTTTGAGCGGAAAAAATTTATTGTCACGGATTCGGAATGTTTCGTTTATTTTGGATTATTAATGTAATTATGAGTAGATCAACGTTTAATTTGCTGCAATATGTCGCCTCGTTCGCCTGCAATCCAGGTTTGAAGCACGATGTGGCCGAGTATCAAAACACGAAACTTCCAATAACCACCCATTTTACCGGTAGTTTCGTGCTCAACGTGTTAGATACATTACCTATAATCATTTTGAACCGGAATTTCAACAAAAAAAAGTTTTCAATTTTTTGAAAAAAATCGTGATGGTTAGCCTTACTTAGTTTGAGCGGAAAAAAATTATTGTCACGGATTCGGAATGTTTCATTTATTTTGGATTATTAATGTAATTATGAGTAGATCATCGTTTAATTTGCTGCAATATGTCGCTTCGTTCGCCTGCAATCTAGGTTCGAAGCACGATGTGGCCGAGTTTCAAAACACGGAACTTCCAATAACCACCCATTTTACCGGTAGTTTCGTGCTCAACGTGTTAGATACATTACCTATAATCATTTTGAACCGGAATTTCAACAAAAAGAAGTTTTCAATTTTTTGAAAAAAATCGTGATGGTTAGCCTTACTTATTTTGAGCGGAAAAAATTTATTGTCACGGATTCAGAATGTTTCGTTTATTTTGGATTATTAATGTAATTATGAGTAGATCATCGTTTAATTTGCTGCAATATGTCGCCTCGTTCGCCTGCAATCCAGGTTTGAAGCACGATGTGGCCGAGTATCAAAACACGAAACTGCCAATAACCACCCATTTTACCGGTAGTTTCGTGCTCAACGTGTTAGATACATTACCTATAATCATTTTGAACCGGAATTTCAACAAAAAAAAGTTTTCAATTTTTTGAAAAAAATCGTGATGGGTTAGCCTTACTTATTTTGAGCGGAAAAAAATTATTGTCACGGATTCGGAATGTTTCGTTTATTTTGGATTATTAATGTAATTATGAGTAGATCAACGTTTAATTTGCTGCAATATGTCGCCTCGTTCGCCTGCAATCCAGGTTTGAAGCACGATGTGGCCGAGTATCAAAACACGGAACTTCCAATAACCACCCATTTTACCGGTAGTTTCGTGCTCAACGTGTTAGATACATTACCTATAATCATTTTGAACCGGAATTTCAACAAAAAAAAGTTCTCAATTTTTTGAAAAAAATCGTGATGGTTAGCCTTACTTATTTTGAGCGGAAAAAAATTAGTGTCACGGATTCGGAATGTTTCGTTTATTTTGGATTATTAATGTAATTATGAGTAGATCATCGTTTAATTTGCTGCAATATGTCGCCTCGTTCGCCTGCAATCCAGGTTTGAAGCACGATGTGGCCGAGTATCAAAACACGAAACTGCCAATAACCACCCATTTTACCGGTAGTTTCGTGCTCAACGTGTTAGATACATTACCTATAATCATTTTGAACCGGAATTTCAACAAAAAAAAGTTTTCAATTTTTTGAAAAAAATCGTGATGAGCCTTACTTATTTTGAGCGGAAAAAATTTATTGTCACGGATTCGGAATGTTTCGTTTATTTTGGATTATTAATGTAATTATGAGTAGATCAACGTTTAATTTGCTGCAATATGTTGCCTCGTTCGCCTGCAATCCAGGTTTGAAGCACGATGTGGCCGAGTATCAAAACACGAAACTTCCAATAACCACCCATTTTACCGGTAGTTTCGTGCTCAACGTGTTAGATACATTACCTATAATCATTTTGAACCGGAATTTCAACAAAAAAAAGTTTTCAATTTTTTGAAAAAAATCGTGATGAGCCTTACTTATTTTGAGCGGAAAAAATTTATTGTCACGGATTCGGAATGTTTCGTTTATTTTGGATTATTAATGTAATTATGAGTAGATCAACGTTTAATTTGCTGCAATATGTCGCCTCGTTCGCCTGCAATCCAGGTTTGAAGCACGATGTGGCCGAGTATCAAAACACGAAACTTCCAATAACCACCCATTTTACCGGTAGTTTCGTGCTCAACGTGTTAGATACATTACCTATAATCATTTTGAACCGGAATTTCAACAAAAAAAGTTTTTAATTTTTTGAAAAAAATCATGATGGTTAGCCTTACTTATTTTGAGCGGAAAAAAATTATTGTCATGGATTCGGAATGTTTCGTTTATTTTGGATTATTAATGTAATTATGAGTAGATCAACGTTTAATTTGCTGCAATATGTCGCCTCGTTCGCCTGCAATCCAGGTTTGAAGCACGATGTGGCCGAGTATCAAAACACGAAACTTCCAATAACCACCCATTTTACCGGTAGTTTCGTGCTCAACGTGTTAGATACATTACCTATAATCATTTTGAACCGGAATTTCAACAAAAAAAAGTTTTCAATTTTTTGAAAAAAATCGTGATGGTTAGCCTTACTTATTTTGAGCGGAAAAAATTTATTGTCACGGATTCGGAATGTTTCGTTTATTTTGGATTATTAATGTAATTATGAGTAGATCAACGTTTAATTTGCTGCAATATGTCGCCTCGTTCGCCTGCAATCCAGGTTTGAAGCACGATGTGGCCGAGTATCAAAACACGAAACTTCCAATAACCACCCATTTTACCGGTAGTTTCGTGCTCAACGTGTTAGATACATTACCTATAATCATTTTGAACCGGAATTTCAACAAAAAAAAGTTTTCAATTTTTTGAAAAAAATCGTGATGGTTAGCCTTACTTATTTTGAGCGGAAAAAAATTATTGTCACGGATTCGGAATGTTTCGTTTATTTTGGATTATTAATGTAATTATGAGTAGATCATCGTTTAATTTGCTGCAATATGTCGCCTCGTTCGCCTGCAATCCAGGTTTGAAGCACGATGTGGCCGAGTATCAAAACACGAAACTGCCAATAACCACCCATTTTACCGGTAGTTTCGTGCTCAACGTGTTAGATACATTACCTATAATCATTTTGAACCGGAATTTCAACAAAAAAAAGTTTTCAATTTTTTGAAAAAAATCGTGCCTTACTTATTTTGAGCGGAAAAAATTTATTGTCACGGATTCGGAATGTTTCGGTTATTTTGGATTATTAATGTAATTATGAGTAGATCATCGTTTAATTTGCTGCAATATGTCGCTTCGTTCGCCTGCAATCCAGGTTTGAAGCACGATGTGGCCCAGTATTAAAACACGAAACTGCCAATAACCACCCATTTTACCGGTAGTTTCGTGCTCAACGTGTTAGATACATTACCTATAATCATTTTGAACCGGAATTTCAACAAAAAAAAGTTTTCAATTTTTTGAAAAAAATCGTGATGGTTAGCCTTACTTATTTTGAGCGGAAAAAAATTATTGTCACGGATTCGGAATGTTTCGTTTATTTTGGATTATTAATGTAATTATGAGTAGATCAACGTTTAATTTGCTGCAATATGTCGCCTCGTTCGCCTGCAATCCAGGTTTGAAGCACGATGTGGCCGAGTATCAAAACACGAAACTTCCAATAACCACCCATTTTACCGGTAGTTTCGTGCTCAACGTGTTAGATACATTACCTATAATCATTTTGAACCGGAATTTCAACAAAAAAAGTTTTTAATTTTTTGAAAAAAATCGTGATGGTTAGCCTTACTTATTTTGAGCGGAAAAAAATTATTGTCACGGATTCGGAATGTTTCGTTTATTTTGGATTATTAATGTAATTATGAGTAGATCAACGTTTAATTTGCTGCAATATGTCGCCTCGTTCGCCTGCAATCCAGGTTTGAAGCACGATGTGGCCGAGTATCAAAACACGAAACTGCCAATAACCACCCATTTTACCGGTAGTTTCGTGCTCAACGTGTTAGATACATTACCTATAATCATTTTGAACCGGAATTTCAACAAAAAAAAGTTTTCAATTTTTTGAAAAAAATCGTGATGGTTAGCCTTACTTATTTTGAGCGGAAAAATATTATTGTCACGGATTCGGAATGTTTCGTTTATTTTGGATTATTAATGTAATTATGAGTAGATCAACGTTTAATTTGCTGCAATATGTCGCCTCGTTCGCCTGCAATCCAGGTTTGAAGCACGATGTGGCCGAGTATCAAAACACGAAACTTCCAATAACCACCCATTTTACCGGTAGTTTCGTGCTCAACGTGTTAGATACATTACCTATAATCATTTTGAACCGGAATTCAACAAAAAAAAGTTTTCAATTTTTTGAAAAAAATCGTGATGGTTAGCCTTACTTATTTTGAGCGGAAAAAATTTATTGTCACGGATTCGGAATGTTTCGTTTATTTTGGATTATTAATGTAATTATTAGTACATCATCGTTTAATTTGCTGCAATATGTCGCCTCGTTCGCCTGCAATCCAGGTTTGAAGCACGATGTGGGCGAGTATCAAAACACGAAACTGCCAATAACCACCCATTTTACCGGTAGTTTCGTGCTCAACGTGTTAGATACATTACCTATAATCATTTTGAACCGGAATTTCAACAAAAAAAAGTTTTCAATTTTTTGAAAAAAATCGTGATGGTTAGCCTTACTTATTTTGAGCGGAAAAAAATTATTGTCACGGATTCGGAATGTTTCGTTTATTTTGGATTATTAATGTAATTATGAGTAGATCAACGTTTAATTTGCTGCAATATGTCGCCTCGTTCGCCTGCAATCCAGGTTTGAAGCACGATGTGGCCGAGTATCAAAACACGAAACTTCCAATAACCACCCATTTTACCGGTAGTTTCGTGCTCAACGTGTTAGATACATTACCTATAATCATTTTGAACCGGAATTTCAAAAAAAAAATGTTTTCAATTTTTTGAAAAAAATCGTGATGGTTAGCCTTACTTATTTTGAGCGGAAAAAATTTATTGTCACGGATTCGGAATGTTTCGTTTATTTTGGATTATTAATGTAATTATGAGTAGATCATCGTTTAATTTGCTGCAATATGTCGCCTCGTTCGCCTGCAATCCAGGTTTGAAGCACGATGTGGCCGAGTATCAAAACACGAAACTGCCAATAACCACCCATTTTACCGGTAGTTTCGTGCTCAACGTGTTAGATACATTACCTATAATCATTTTGAACCGGAATTTCAACAAAAAAAAGTTTTCAATTTTTTGAAAAAAATCGTGATGAGCCTTACTTATTTTGAGCGGAAAAAAATTATTGTCACGGATTCGGAATGTTTCGTTTATTTTGGATTATTAATGTAATTATGAGTAGATCATCGTTTAATTTGCTGCAATATGTCGCCTCGTTCGCCTGCATTCCAGGTTTGAAGCACGATGTGGCCGAGTATCAAAACACGAAACTGCCAATAACCACCCATTTTACCGGTAGTTTCGTGCTCAACGTGTTAGATACATTACCTATAATCATTTTGAACCGGAATTTCAACAAAAAAAAGTTTTCAATTTTTTGAAAAAAATCGTGATGGTTAGCCTTACTTATTTTGAGCGGAAAAAATTTATTGTCACGGATTCGGAATGTTTCGTTTATTTTGGATTATTAATGTAATTATGAGTAGATCAACGTTTAATTTGCTGCAATATGTCGCCTCGTTCGCCTGCAATCCAGGTTTGAAGCACGATGTGGCCGAGTATCAAAACACGAAACTTCCAATAACCACCCATTTTACCGGTAGTTTCGTGCTCAACGTGTTAGATACATTACCTATAATCATTTTGAACCGGAATTTCAACAAAAAAAAGTTTTCAATTTTTTGAAAAAAATCGTGATGGTTAGCCTTACTTAGTTTGAGCGGAAAAAAATTATTGTCACGGATTCGGAATGTTTCATTTATTTTGGATTATTAATGTAATTATGAGTAGATCATCGTTTAATTTGCTGCAATATGTCGCTTCGTTCGCCTGCAATCTAGGTTCGAAGCACGATGTGGCCGAGTTTCAAAACACGGAACTTCCAATAACCACCCATTTTACCGGTAGTTTCGTGCTCAACGTGTTAGATACATTACCTATAATCATTTTGAACCGGAATTTCAACAAAAAGAAGTTTTCAATTTTTTGAAAAAAATCGTGATGGTTAGCCTTACTTATTTTGAGCGGAAAAAATTTATTGTCACGGATTCGGAATGTTTCGTTTATTTTGGATTATTAATGTAATTATGAGTAGATCAACGTTTAATTTGCTGCAATATGTCGCCTCGTTCGCCTGCAATCCAGGTTTGAAGCACGATGTGGCCGAGTATCAAAACACGAAACTTCCAATAACCACCCATTTTACCGGTAGTTTCGTGCTCAACGTGTTAGATACATTACCTATAATCATTTTGAACCGGAATTTCAACAAAAAAAAGTTTTCAATTTTTTGAAAAAAATCGTGATGGTTAGCCTTACTTAGTTTGAGCGGAAAAAAATTATTGTCACGGATTCGGAATGTTTCATTTATTTTGGATTATTAATGTAATTATGAGTAGATCATCGTTTAATTTGCTGCAATATGTCGCTTCGTTCGCCTGCAATCTAGGTTCGAAGCACGATGTGGCCGAGTTTCAAAACACGGAACTTCCAATAACCACCCATTTTACCGGTAGTTTCGTGCTCAACGTGTTAGATACATTACCTATAATCATTTTGAACCGGAATTTCAACAAAAAGAAGTTTTCAATTTTTTGAAAAAAATCGTGATGGTTAGCCTTACTTATTTTGAGCGGAAAAAATTTATTGTCACGGATTCAGAATGTTTCGTTTATTTTGGATTATTAATGTAATTATGAGTAGATCATCGTTTAATTTGCTGCAATATGTCGCCTCGTTCGCCTGCAATCCAGGTTTGAAGCACGATGTGGCCGAGTATCAAAACACGAAACTGCCAATAACCACCCATTTTACCGGTAGTTTCGTGCTCAACGTGTTAGATACATTACCTATAATCATTTTGAACCGGAATTTCAACAAAAAAAAGTTTTCAATTTTTTGAAAAAAATCGTGATGGGTTAGCCTTACTTATTTTGAGCGGAAAAAAATTATTGTCACGGATTCGGAATGTTTCGTTTATTTTGGATTATTAATGTAATTATGAGTAGATCAACGTTTAATTTGCTGCAATATGTCGCCTCGTTCGCCTGCAATCCAGGTTTGAAGCACGATGTGGCCGAGTATCAAAACACGGAACTTCCAATAACCACCCATTTTACCGGTAGTTTCGTGCTCAACGTGTTAGATACATTACCTATAATCATTTTGAACCGGAATTTCAACAAAAAAAAGTTCTCAATTTTTTGAAAAAAATCGTGATGGTTAGCCTTACTTATTTTGAGCGGAAAAAAATTAGTGTCACGGATTCGGAATGTTTCGTTTATTTTGGATTATTAATGTAATTATGAGTAGATCATCGTTTAATTTGCTGCAATATGTCGCCTCGTTCGCCTGCAATCCAGGTTTGAAGCACGATGTGGCCGAGTATCAAAACACGAAACTGCCAATAACCACCCATTTTACCGGTAGTTTCGTGCTCAACGTGTTAGATACATTACCTATAATCATTTTGAACCGGAATTTCAACAAAAAAAAGTTTTCAATTTTTTGAAAAAAATCGTGATGAGCCTTACTTATTTTGAGCGGAAAAAATTTATTGTCACGGATTCGGAATGTTTCGTTTATTTTGGATTATTAATGTAATTATGAGTAGATCAACGTTTAATTTGCTGCAATATGTTGCCTCGTTCGCCTGCAATCCAGGTTTGAAGCACGATGTGGCCGAGTATCAAAACACGAAACTTCCAATAACCACCCATTTTACCGGTAGTTTCGTGCTCAACGTGTTAGATACATTACCTATAATCATTTTGAACCGGAATTTCAACAAAAAAAAGTTTTCAATTTTTTGAAAAAAATCGTGATGGTTAGCCTTACTTATTTTGAGCGGAAAAAATTTATTGTCACGGATTCGGAATGTTTCGTTTATTTTGGATTATTAATGTAATTATGAGTAGATCAACGTTTAATTTGCTGCAATATGTCGCCTCGTTCGCCTGCAATCCAGGTTTGAAGCACGATGTGGCCGAGTATCAAAACACGAAACTTCCAATAACCACCCATTTTACCGGTAGTTTCGTGCTCAACGTGTTAGATACATTACCTATAATCATTTTGAACCGGAATTTCAACAAAAAAAAGTTTTCAATTTTTTGAAAAAAATCGTGATGGTTAGCCTTACTTATTTTGAGCGGAAAAAATTTATTGTCACGGATTCGGAATGTTTCGTTTATTTTGGATTATTAATGTAATTATGAGTAGATCATCGTTTAATTTGCTGCAATATGTCGCCTCGTTCGCCTGCAATCCAGGTTTGAAGCACGATGTGGCCGAGTATCAAAACACGAAACTGCCAATAACCACCCATTTTACCGGTAGTTTCGTGCTCAACGTGTTAGATACATTACCTATAATCATTTTGAACCGGAATTTCAACAAAAAAAAGTTTTCAATTTTTTGAAAAAAATCGTGATGGGTTAGCCTTACTTATTTTGAGCGGAAAAAAATTATTGTCACGGATTCGGAATGTTTCGTTTATTTTGGATTATTAATGTAATTATGAGTAGATCAACGTTTAATTTGCTGCAATATGTCGCCTCGTTCGCCTGCAATCCAGGTTTGAAGCACGATGTGGCCGAGTATCAAAACACGAAACTTCCAATAACCACCCATTTTACCGGTAGTTTCGTGCTCAACGTGTTAGATACATTATCTATAATCATTTTGAACCGGAATTTCAACAAAAAAAAGTTTTCAATTTTTTGAAAAAAATCGTGATGGTTAGCCTTACTTATTTTGAGCGGAAAAAAATTATTGTCACGGATTCGGAATGTTTCGTTTATTTTGGATTATTAATGTAATTATGAGTAGATCAACGTTTAATTTGCTGCAATATGTCGCCTCGTTCGCCTGCAATCCAGGTTTGAAGCACGATGTGGCCGAGTATCAAAACACGAAACTTCCAATAACCACCCATTTTACCGGTAGTTTCGTGCTCAACGTGTTAGATACATTACCTATAATCATTTTGAACCGGAATTTCAACAAAAAAAGTTTTTAATTTTTTGAAAAAAATCGTGATGGTTAGCCTTACTTATTTTGAGCGGAAAAAAATTATTGTCACGGATTCGGAATGTTTCGTTTATTTTGGATTATTAATGTAATTATGAGTAGATCAACGTTTAATTTGCTGCAATATGTCGCCTCGTTCGCCTGCAATCCAGGTTTGAAGCACGATGTGGCCGAGTATCAAAACACGAAACTTCCAATAACCACCCATTTTACCGGTAGTTTCGTGCTCAACGTGTTAGATACATTACCTATAATCATTTTGAACCGGAATTTCAACAAAAAAAAGTTTTCAATTTTTTGAAAAAAATCGTGATGGTTAGCCTTACTTATTTTGAGCGGAAAAAATTTATTGTCACGGATTCGGAATGTTTCGTTTATTTTGGATTATTAATGTAATTATGAGTAGATCAACGTTTAATTTGCTGCAATATGTCGCCTCGTTCGCCTGCAATCCAGGTTTGAAGCACGATGTGGCCGAGTATCAAAACACGAAACTTCCAATAACCACCCATTTTACCGGTAGTTTCGTGCTCAACGTGTTAGATACATTACCTATAATCATTTTGAACCGGAATTTCAACAAAAAAAAGTTTTCAATTTTTTGAAAAAAATCGTGATGGTTAGCCTTACTTATTTTGAGCGGAAAAAAATTATTGTCACGGATTCGGAATGTTTCGTTTATTTTGGATTATTAATGTAATTATGAGTAGATCATCGTTTAATTTGCTGCAATATGTCGCCTCGTTCGCCTGCAATCCAGGTTTGAAGCACGATGTGGCCGAGTATCAAAACACGAAACTTCCAATAACCACCCATTTTACCGGTAGTTTCGTGCTCAACGTGTTAGATACATTACCTATAATCATTTTGAACCGGAATTTCAACAAAAAAAAGTTTTCAATTTTTTGAAAAAAATCGTGATGGTTAGCCTTACTTATTTTGAGCGGAAAAAAATTATTGTCACGGATTCGGAATGTTTCGTTTATTTTGGATTATTAATGTAATTATGAGTAGATCAACGTTTAATTTGCTGCAATATGTCGCCTCGTTCGCCTGCAATCCAGGTTTGAAGCACGATGTGGCCGAGTATCAAAACACGAAACTTCCAATAACCACCCATTTTACCGGTAGTTTCGTGCTCAACGTGTTAGATACATTACCTATAATCATTTTGAACCGGAATTTCAACAAAAAAAAGTTTTCAATTTTTTGAAAAAAATCGTGATGGTTAGCCTTACTTATTTTGAGCGGAAAAAATTTATTGTCACGGATTCGGAATGTTTCGTTTATTTTGGATTATTAATGTAATTATGAGTAGATCAACGTTTAATTTGCTGCAATATGTGGCCTCGTTCGCCTGCAATCCAGGTTTGAAGCACGATGTGGCCGAGTATCAAAACACGAAACTTCCAATAACCACCCATTTTACCGGTAGTTTCGTGCTCAACGTGTTAGATACATTACCTATAATCATTTTGAACCGGAATTTCAACAAAAAAAAGTTTTCAATTTTTTGAAAAAAATCGTGATGGTTGGCCTTACTTATTTTGAGCGGAAAAAATTTATTGTCACGGATTCGGAATGTTTCGTTTATTTTGGATTATTAATGTAATTATGAGTAGATCAACGTTTAATTTGCTGCAATATGTCGCCTCGTTCGCCTGCAATCCAGGTTTGAAGCACGATGTGGCCGAGTATCAAAACACGAAACTTCCAATAACCACCCATTTTACCGGTAGTTTCGTGCTCAACGTGTTAGATACATTACCTATAATCATTTTGAACCGGAATTTCAACAAAAAAAGTTTTTAATTTTTTGAAAAAAATCGTGATGGTTAGCCTTACTTATTTTGAGCGGAAAAAAATTATTGTCACGGATTCGGAATGTTTCGTTTATTTTGGATTATTAATGTAATTATGAGTAGATCAACGTTTAATTTGCTGCAATATGTCGCCTCGTTCGCCTGCAATCCAGGTTTGAAGCACGATGTGGCCGAGTATCAAAACACGAAACTTCCAATAACCACCCATTTTACCGGTAGTTTCGTGCTCAACGTGTTAGATACATTACCTATAATCATTTTGAACCGGAATTTCAACAAAAAAAAGTTTTCAATTTTTTGAAAAAAATCGTGATGGTTAGCCTTACTTATTTTGAGCGGAAAAAAATTATTGTCACGGATTCGGAATGTTTCGTTTATTTTGGATTATTAATGTAATTATGAGTAGATCATCGTTTAATTTGCTGCAATATGTCGCCTCGTTCGCCTGCAATCCAGGTTTGAAGCACGATGTGGCCGAGTATCAAAACACGAAACTGCCAATAACCACCCATTTTACCGGTAGTTTCGTGCTCAACGTGTTAGATACATTACCTATAATCATTTTGAACCGGAATTTCAACAAAAAAAAGTTTTCAATTTTTTGAAAAAAATCGTGCCTTACTTATTTTGAGCGGAAAAAATTTATTGTCACGGATTCGGAATGTTTCGGTTATTTTGGATTATTAATGTAATTATGAGTAGATCATCGTTTAATTTGCTGCAATATGTCGCTTCGTTCGCCTGCAATCCAGGTTTGAAGCACGATGTGGCCCAGTATTAAAACACGAAACTGCCAATAACCACCCATTTTACCGGTAGTTTCGTGCTCAACGTGTTAGATACATTACCTATAATCATTTTGAACCGGAATTTCAACAAAAAAAAGTTTTCAATTTTTTGAAAAAAATCGTGATGGTTAGCCTTACTTATTTTGAGCGGAAAAAAATTATTGTCACGGATTCGGAATGTTTCGTTTATTTTGGATTATTAATGTAATTATGAGTAGATCAACGTTTAATTTGCTGCAATATGTCGCCTCGTTCGCCTGCA
This sequence comes from Nephrotoma flavescens, assembly GCA_932526605.1. NCBI lineage: Eukaryota > Metazoa > Arthropoda > Insecta > Diptera > Tipulidae > Nephrotoma > Nephrotoma flavescens. Next base: position 10,726,091 of record OW052222.1, read on the forward strand.
ATCCAGGTTTGAAGCACGATGTGGCCGAGTATCAAAACACGAAACTTCCAATAACCACCCATTTTACCGGTAGTTTCGTGCTCAACGTGTTAGATACATTACCTATAATCATTTTGAACCGGAATTTCAACAAAAAAAGTTTTTAATTTTTTGAAAAAAATCGTGATGGTTAGCCTTACTTATTTTGAGCGGAAAAAAATTATTGTCACGGATTCGGAATGTTTCGTTTATTTTGGATTATTAATGTAATTATGAGTAGATCAACGTTTAATTTGCTGCAATATGTCGCCTCGTTCGCCTGCAATCCAGGTTTGAAGCACGATGTGGCCGAGTATCAAAACACGAAACTTCCAATAACCACCCATTTTACCGGTAGTTTCGTGCTCAACGTGTTAGATACATTACCTATAATCATTTTGAACCGGAATTTCAACAAAAAAAAGTTTTCAATTTTTTGAAAAAAATCGTGATGGTTAGCCTTACTTATTTTGAGCGGAAAAAATTTATTGTCACGGATTCGGAATGTTTCGTTTATTTTGGATTATTAATGTAATTATGAGTAGATCAACGTTTAATTTGCTGCAATATGTCGCCTCGTTCGCCTGCAATCCAGGTTTGAAGCACGATGTGGCCGAGTATCAAAACACGAAACTTCCAATAACCACCCATTTTACCGGTAGTTTCGTGCTCAACGTGTTAGATACATTACCTATAATCATTTTGAACCGGAATTTCAACAAAAAAAAGTTTTCAATTTTTTGGAAAAAATCGTGATGGTTAGCCTTACTTATTTTGAGCGGAAAAAATTTATTGTCACGGATTCGGAATGTTTCGTTTATTTTGGATTATTAATGTAATTATGAGTAGATCAACGTTTAATTTGCTGCAATATGTCGCCTCGTTCGCCTGCAATCCAGGTTTGAAGCACGATGTGGCCGAGTATCAAAACACGAAACTTCCAATAACCACCCATTTTACCGGTAGTTTCGTGCTCAACGTGTTAGATACATTACCTATAATCATTTTGAACCGGAATTTCAACAAAAAAAAGTTTTCAATTTTTTGAAAAAAATCGTGATGGTTAGCCTTACTTATTTTGAGCGGAAAAAATTTATTGTCACGGATTCGGAATGTTTCGTTTATTTTGGATTATTAATGTAATTATGAGTAGATCAACGTTTAATTTGCTGCAATATGTCGCCTCGTTCGCCTGCAATCCAGGTTTGAAGCACGATGTGGCCGAGTATCAAAACACGAAACTTCCAATAACCACCCATTTTACCGGTAGTTTCGTGCTCAACGTGTTAGATACATTACCTATAATCATTTTGAACCGGAATTTCAACAAAAAAAGTTTTTAATTTTTTGAAAAAAATCGTGATGGTTAGCCTTACTTATTTTGAGCGGAAAAAAATTATTGTCACGGATTCGGAATGTTTCGTTTATTTTGGATTATTAATGTAATTATGAGTAGATCAACGTTTAATTTGCTGCAATATGTCGCCTCGTTCGCCTGCAATCCAGGTTTGAAGCACGATGTGGCCGAGTATCAAAACACGAAACTTCCAATAACCACCCATTTTACCGGTAGTTTCGTGCTCAACGTGTTAGATACATTACCTATAATCATTTTGAACCGGAATTTCAACAAAAAAAAGTTTTCAATTTTTTGAAAAAAATCGTGATGGTTAGCCTTACTTATTTTGAGCGGAAAAAATTTATTGTCACGGATTCGGAATGTTTCGTTTATTTTGGATTATTAATGTAATTATGAGTAGATCAACGTTTAATTTGCTGCAATATGTCGCCTCGTTCGCCTGCAATCCAGGTTTGAAGCACGATGTGGCCGAGTATCAAAACACGAAACTTCCAATAACCACCCATTTTACCGGTAGTTTCGTGCTCAACGTGTTAGATACATTACCTATAATCATTTTGAACCGGAATTTCAACAAAAAAAAGTTTTCAATTTTTTGAAAAAAATCGTGATGGTTAGCCTTACTTATTTTGAGCGGAAAAAAATTATTGTCACGGATTCGGAATGTTTCGTTTATTTTGGATTATTAATGTAATTATGAGTAGATCATCGTTTAATTTGCTGCAATATGTCGCCTCGTTCGCCTGCAATCCAGGTTTGAAGCACGATGTGGCCGAGTATCAAAACACGAAACTGCCAATAACCACCCATTTTACCGGTAGTTTCGTGCTCAACGTGTTAGATACATTACCTATAATCATTTTGAACCGGAATTTCAACAAAAAAAAGTTTTCAATTTTTTGAAAAAAATCGTGCCTTACTTATTTTGAGCGGAAAAAATTTATTGTCACGGATTCGGAATGTTTCGGTTATTTTGGATTATTAATGTAATTATGAGTAGATCATCGTTTAATTTGCTGCAATATGTCGCTTCGTTCGCCTGCAATCCAGGTTTGAAGCACGATGTGGCCCAGTATTAAAACACGAAACTGCCAATAACCACCCATTTTACCGGTAGTTTCGTGCTCAACGTGTTAGATACATTACCTATAATCATTTTGAACCGGAATTTCAACAAAAAAAAGTTTTCAATTTTTTGAAAAAAATCGTGATGGTTAGCCTTACTTATTTTGAGCGGAAAAAAATTATTGTCACGGATTCGGAATGTTTCGTTTATTTTGGATTATTAATGTAATTATGAGTAGATCAACGTTTAATTTGCTGCAATATGTCGCCTCGTTCGCCTGCAATCCAGGTTTGAAGCACGATGTGGCCGAGTATCAAAACACGAAACTGCCAATAACAACCCATTTTACCGGTAGTTTCGTGCTCAACGTTTTAGATACATTACCTATAATCATTTTGAACCGGAATTTCAACAAAAAAAAGTTTTCAATTTTTTGCAAAAAATCGTGATGCTGTTCCGTTCAAAATCCGTTTCGTTTCAAAAAAATTTCCTCCTGACTCAAGTAAAAATTTTATAAAACCATTTATTTATTTGCATTATCATGTCTAATTGCTAAATCCCTAACGTTTTGACCTATTTTCTCCGAACAATTTGTATAGCGCATACTTATAATGATTAGATGTTTTACTACTGATAAGGTCCCGCAAGGAATCGCCAAAATTTAATTCAAATGAACGTTTAACATTCTGCAGATCATCACATTGTAAAAGTACCATACCAACCAGTGTACTATATTTGGAGTTGAGGCCATCAAACAAACATCTTGCTAAATAAAAATATTCATCTTCACTGTACTCCACGATCGCTTTAAAGCCTAGCACATCTTCTTCTTTGAACACTGCTTGAATTTTACTTTCAATTGGGTCACCGGTAATTTTTTTAAATTCCTCAACTATAAATTTGATTTGTTCAAAATTTCGTTTTGTAAATATCTCAATAAAAGCGGATATATCATCATCCTGGTACGGATTTGTTTCTAGAGATAATATTCTTGCATCATCCACAGCCGACTCCAATTGAGCAGTAAGATTTTCTTCCCGAAGTGATTTGCATATAGTTAACAAGAGTTCTTTCAGTTTAAGTGACAAGTTGTCTCTGATATCTTTTTCGAGTTTATGTCCATGTCTGGCCTCGTATACCGATTTTAATTCATCGATTTCACGATTCGATCTAGGACATAAAACATTTGCGATCGTATTGTACTTTGGCTGAGCGAACATATTGAAGATATTCAAAAATCCGCTTTGTAATTCAACAAAAGCTGAATGTAAGGCATCTGCGAGGTATTCGGTAGGATTCATGATCAGGGATAGCATAATTTTTAAAAAATCTCCATCAAAATGTGATTTCAATTGGTGTTCTAGAGAGATGTCGGCTGTTTGGTTGAATTGGGTCACAATTTCCTGTAACGGTAATTTAATCATTGATACGGTATCTGGCTTAAAGGATTTAGTATGAAGGCACCACTTACCACGCGCTCTTTTCTATTTCGACCACATAAAATATTTATAAGTTCATCTTTGTTTGGTGGTGAAGTATTTAGAGCATCACGTAAAGCGATGGCATCGTTTTCGGCATCAAAATGACCGGCTTGACTCATATTTGATAACGTCTTTCTAGAAACAAAATTTTGCTTTCAAATGAATAAATCGTTAACAAAAATGATAATTGCAGTGAATTTTATTTATACAAAATTTGTATTTGCATGTATGAGTAATAGATAAGAAATGCTATAAAACGTAAGAATTCAACCGGCTTTGTGTTTATATTTCTTGCGGTCACGGTAAGCAAAAACGACGACGTTTTAATAAAAAAAATCTATTTTTACATTTTAGTCAGTATCAAAATATAACAAACACACCACTTACAATTAAAAATACGTAAAAACTACGAACAATTTTTATAATAAACTACAGATGTCTTTTATGACTCACTTTTATATTTTATAACAACAACAATTATCAAAAATTTATTTAATTTTTTATACACTTAGGAGTTTATATTCTTTAAAATTATTTGATCGACTGACTTGCAAACGAATTTTAATTTACTTTATATTGCTTTCGGTTTCTACTCAGTTTCTTAAAAGATTATATTTTGAGGGGAAAATAATTTGTCATTAAAAATAAACCTTTTCAAATAAGCATTTTAGTTGAGACTCAAACCTGAAAATCGATTTTATAGCTCGAAAGCTCTAAAATGTGTTCTAAAATTTAAAAATAAATATTCGCCTAAAAGCAGTGCTAAAATAATTTTTTGTTGCACTTAGTCAAGTAAATCATTTATTCCGATAAAAATTGATGGAATTTTTTTTAACTAAAATCAATTTTTACAGAAGTAACTGCTATAAATTGTTTAGCAGAGCTTTCTAGTTATAATATCGATTTTATTTTAGGTTTCAATCTTAACTAGAATTATTTTTTGAAGGGTTTATTTGAATAAAAAATTATTTTCCCGTCAAAATAAAATCTTTTAAGAACCCGTTTTTAAAAAGTTATTGAATTTACGGCAAAGTTGGTTTAAAATTGACTTTTCCCCGACTATTGGTATGCAGCCTCAGGCTTAAGATAAATCGTTTACTATGGTAAAAACTGGTTTTGGAACAAAATTTTCGATTAGTTTGTCATACAGTTTGCTCGCACGGATTGTCTCGTTTGCTGCGTTTGTATTGAGAGTAGCAGGATCCACAGCCATACCGACTGTTTCACTAGCAACATGTCTAGATTTTAGGATAGGTTTCTATAGCATTAAAAAATCAGCCTGCCATATTTAGATCGTCTGTGGCACTATTCTGGTAATTCCCCGGGGATAGGGAACTGGTGAAAGAGTTTACATATAAATTATATTTAAATATTTTTTTTCTGACATACTAAGGTAAAAAGTTAGTGGCAATTTTTTTGAAAACAAAATAAAATTGGGAATAAGTTTCCCTGATAATTTCGCTATGGAAAAATTATTCCCAATCTACTAATATTTACATCAAACTTTTTGTCTCAGTAGGCCAGAAAAAACTGATTTATAGATAAAAGCTATGTAAAATCTTTCCCCAGTTCCCTATTCCCGGGGAATTACCAGAATAGTGCCACTGGTGGATAGTGTGCTGTATTGGACACCAACTAATATGAGAGGAAGTAAGCAAGAAACCAACGGCCGCTTCTTCAACAAAGCAAATTAAATAAGATCTGGAAATCAATTTCAAAATTATCAATAAAACTTGACGAGCGAAATTCAGGAGAATAAAAAAGAGGTCATATCAAATAAAAGGATGTGGTTATTCCAGACTTTCCATAGATGTTATGTTTGTATGAATATTACACGCCAAATTCAAATTGGAAATAAACAAATCTTATTGGAAATTTTAGTACAATCATATACGTTTGAGTGTGTTTTTTAGAAAATGGCTCAAACCTTGATTTAAATAACAACTGTATAATATTTTTAAAAAGCAAATTTATAAATTTATTAATGAGAATTTTAAAACTATTACAATAAAACTTAACTATAAGTGAAATTGTGAAAAATCAAACTTGAGTTAAAATAACAAAAGAACCGCTAGAAAATAAAACTTCGTAGAAAAACACTCGAAGACATGACCAACTCCATGTACTAGCCAGACCTGAATCACGATATCCGGGAATGGCCGATAATGACCATTCAAATTTGAGTTCTACGTGCCTGTGACGCATTGATGTTATAAACTCAACAAGAAACGTTGATAATTCGGAATATGCAGGAAGTGTTTAACCCTTAATGAGGATAAACTCCATGCAGTACATTTTAAATGTTTTATTGAGATATCCGGTGTCTCTGTGGGCAATCATTTAGGGACAATATTTGTCCATTAATAATGTTGAATGCATTATCAAAAACTCGAATATTTATTTATACGCCGACGATTGCAAGACGATCTAAAAAACTGTGCCATTTGCTGCGGAACCACCAGTAAATATCAATTCATAATATATTATCCTAAGTTATCACACTGTTAGCTTAATGAGTTTTCTATCAACACTGACGTCATTACCATGATACAGTCCTCAAAGAAGATGGGTGTTATCTGCGATAGAAAATATTATTTTTCGAACCATCAAATTCCGCTATTAAATCCGCATCGAATTTGATTCGATGGCCTTGTGGTTGTCAGGCCAATTTTTTCTTGGAAAGTACGTTACATTAGTTAGAATAATATAAGAACGCATAGAAAATAAATTTTATAGCAAAAAATTTTATAGCAAAAGGCCAATCTAGAAAGTCCTCCAATACTGGAGCAATTTAATAAACGTTTCAGTAATTTCAATGTTTGCGATGGCAGTTTTTTCGGCGACAGTTTCTTCGATGACAATATCTTCATTCATAAATCAAAAATCATCAATGGAATATAAAACAGTAGCAACGTGCGAATGAGTAAAATTCTCGAATGATAAAATGTCAGCTTCTGAAATAGTTGTTGTGTTGAGGGAAACCTTATTCTTGATCTTTGGGATAAAATCGTCGGATTGAAATTCAAGAAAAACTTTATCCAGCATTCATCTGACCAATTGCAGCATCAACTTAGGATCCAGCATTCATCTGACCAATTTGCAGCATCAGAATTGCCTACACTGCTAGCATCGTCAAATTGTTTTAGTTTGTGAGAACCTACCAATTGTGAAAATGTTTGATAAGATACATGTTTATCCATCTTTTTAACAGGTTCCTAAACATCTGGAAAAATCAAAGGCATTACAGTTGAATGGAAAAATTCCACATGCTCGAAATCCATGCTTAATTATAACTGGACCAATACTGGAATCTATCACTTGGGCAAGCAAAGAAGCACATTTTTGTTTGGTCAAGAATTCTGCCGGATTTTGTAGCCGCCACTCAAAAACTTTTTTCTTCCAAGTATTTTTTAGAGAATGCGGGTTGCGCTAGGGTACAAAGCAATTAAAATTATTCCTAGCTGAACGCACAGTTTACTCACAGGTAATGTTTAATGAGTTGTATGCCCGTTAACAAAAAATATGATCGACAAATTTGTCCCAATCTTGATTAGATATGGGTGGAGAACTTTTGAAATATATTCGTAGAAGACCTCTTTCGTCATCCACCAATTATCGCTAGCGCCCAAACCCCAATCCTCTGGCACTGAATTCCTGATCATATCATCGGAGGACCTGTTGTTGCATCCGCGCCAAATGTGAACATCACAGTAAGGTTTGCTTTTGCCATACCTCGGTCAACCTCGAAAATATTAAAAAAATACATCACATTAAAAAATTTGTTTCGTTCCCATTGAAAATTCCTTTTGGGCCCTCCAAAATATCAAAAGAATTGTTTTCTATTCAGAAAATTTTTAATAGATGAAAACAAAGATTTAATATCGCTAGCACTTACGGTTGCACTAGCAGAGGTTACAGGATCTGGTGTCGTTAACGAAATACACGGATGTCTATCCAGGACAGCTCGAAACCAGCCAATTCCTGGCATATTACAATATCTGGAGCAAATGGATGGTTCCTCTTATCGTGATCTAAAAATTCCTTGACGGAATGTAAAACATCATCAACAGATTTAGTTAAAATTGTTTAATTTTGGCCTAAACGAAAAATTAATGTTGATCGTGGAATATTAAAATATTTTGATGCAGCTTTTTTTGACATTTCTTGACTTTTAATAGCTGTAAGTGCCTTTTGAAGCAATTCTTCAGAATAGTTTCCCTTGATTTTGAGAGTTTTGAGAGTGCTAGAAATTTATTTTGAAATTTTGACAATTATTAACACCATTTAAAATACAACTATAGTACTGCAATTGGACATAATTATTGACACTATGTGTCAATAGCTGTATACAGAAGATAATTCGAACCAATTATTGACACCACAATTATCTCTCTTACTTATGTAAAAAATATTTTTTTAATCTTTAAAACATATATTTAAACGGAAATAACATAAATATTCATTTAATTTATTAACAGTAATAGAAAACAAAACAAATATGATGCACTTACTTAACCTTAACAAAATATGGGCTGATTCACACAAAAAAAAATCAACTGAATGTTAAAAAACGTAGCAATCGTGGAATGAAAAATTATATAGACTATCGAAAGAGAGAGAGAGAGAGAATGCAATAATCCAAAAATTCAGTTTATGTAAAAATTTTATGAAATGCAGCGGCGCCAATAACTATGTTAAAATTTTAGGGTGTGAATAACTACATCAACTACGCTAAATCAGAGAAATAAAAATAGGCAAAGAAAAAAAAAATTTGAACCATGAAAATCTTCAAACCTAACTGGTTGCGTACCAATTGTAGGGTAAAAGTCAATTTTAAGTAAATTTTCCGGTAAATTCAATTATTTTTCAAAAACTCTATGGCAAGCTGATCGAAAAATTTGTTCTAAACCAGATTTTTATCGTAGTAAACGATTTACCTGCCCATTGGTACGCCAGTTTACCAAAAAGTTTGAAAACACAACTTACGCTGTTTCTGAAATGACTGATTCGGTCTAAAGTCGGTTTATAAGATTGAATACTAATCGATATCTAAAATAAACATTTTTGTGCTGCGCCTGTGATCTACACCCAAAGTAAATAATTCTAACCATAAGCAATAAGCAAAACATACACATACGCAAGCGTGCAATTTTTTATCTGTATTTTTTCGTACATTAAAAAAGTATGTCTTATTTGTCTTTCTCATATCTACCTCTCATTTTGGGGAAGAGCAAACATGTCAAAAATTAAAACTTATGATTAGATTTTTATGTATTTTGATTGTCTTATTACAATAAACATCTGACAATAGAATAGCCATGTTTAATATTTAATTTTAAGTTTTTTTAAAGACCGCGCACAATTCAATTTAATTTTTAAGTTAGGTTTCATAAATTTTGTAATTTTTCGGAACAATTTTTTTAAGTTATTCTTATTCTTGGGCGAGAAATTTCGATGTTTTAAATGACAGCTAAAATTTAAAGCAGAAACATTGAAATGCCATTTATCTCATTCTTATTTTTTTATTAAAGTTTTTATTTTTAACTGGTTCGAACTTGCCTCTCAGACATTATCATTTTTTTTGTTTCGCAGTTTACGACTGGACGTTCAAGAAGTTGTATCGTATGTATTGTAATTTATGTGCATCGTGTTTTGTTTGCCTCAATTTTGTGTGTCATACATAAACATTTTTTTGTTTCGATTCAGTTTTCGTTTGGACGTTCAAGAAGAAGTTGTGTTGCAATTTTATTTTTGGTGTGTTGTAGATTTAAAATTTGTGATTCAGACGTGTAATAAAAGAGTTAATTAGAAAAATGTATGTACATTTAATTTTGTTGCTTTTGTGGTATAGTTTGTTTGTATGGTTGAGTATTAATTTATTTTATACTCATTTTCATGGAATACAAACTAAAAAAATATATATAAACACGTTTTAAAATAGAACTATCAAATATATAACCAGAATAACAAAGTGTGGGTGGTACAATGTTTTTGGAGAAAAAACATAAAATTTAAATACAATTTTTAATAATAATAATAATTCTTAACGGCCTATTACCCCTCTCAACTGGGCGAGGGGAGTCTCCATCTGTATTATTATTATTTTTTGAGTATAATTGTAAACAAGGATATTGAACTGCTTAACTAGTGAAATTCAAGAAAATTTGACTGTTAACGACAGGTTCGCTTGTTAACAGCAAAATAAATGTTTTAAACCTGCACCGACCAAATTTGCCCGCCTCAATGAAACCTGTACTATAATTTGTTGCACATTTATTACAATTTATTACTTCAAATCCCGATTTTAGTACAGTTACCGTTTTCCAGGAATGAGTGGTCGGTTTAGTGCGGAACTTTTATTCGTAACATTGAGCTTAAATTAAAGTGCAGTAATAAAGTGTGATAAAGTGCTTTTATTTTCGTGAAATTACAATGGAGATATTAGAACGACTTCGTGATCGCGCTTACAATCAAATAATTCAAATTCTGCGATTTGCAGAAGAGATAAATGCAGACGCTAACATCGAAGACATTAAAGGTCGGCTTGACATTTTGGAGGTTAGATATCAATCTTTCAATGAATATGAGGTCGAATTATTTGAATTTCCCACGTATAAACCAATCACCGACAAAGTTTAAATTCAACCTTGGAGCAGTTTATCGACCAGTAGCACTATTCTGGTAATTCCCGGGAATAGGGAACTGGGGAAAGATTTTACATAGCTTTTATAGCTTTTATAGGGGATTATAGATATTGGGCCACGATTCTACGATTTGTTTAATTCCACCGTGCATAGCAACAAAAATATTAGTGATGTGCACAAACTACAAATGTTGAAAGGGCTGATATCGGGTGATGCTGCCTCTTTTATACGGCATATTACCATCACTGAATATAATTATTCAAAAGCATGGGACAAATTATGTAGTCATTACAATAAAATGACTCCAATTGTGACATTGCTCACTCAAACATTTTTCGACCAAAAACCATGTGTGCAATCGAATGGCAAGGATTTATGGCGCATTACCGAAACAACTGACGAGGTGATACATGGACTTCGCGCGCTAGGACCAGAATCTGAAACTCTCAACCCTTGGCTTATCCACATCCTGCTTAGTAAAACGACAGTGAATCTAAGAAATTGTGGGCAAACGAGTCAGTCGGTACGAATTTTCCTACGTTCACAAATTTTGACAACAATTCAACAATGTAGAATATTTCGTTTGATTCATGTGTAGACTGTTTGAAAATGGGTCACACAACGAGTCAATGTTTTAGCAAAACATGAGGCCTGATTTGCAATAAACGTTACCATACTCTGCTTCATCCAGGTGAAAGTGAAATACAATCAGAGCACAAATCTGAGTCCTCGAGTCATCATGTGTCAATTAATGATCATGACGGTAATAAATCAATACTTGATTCTTCTAAAGCTCAATCGACAAATGAAAATCACCATCCTGTTAAACCACCACATTCGTCCAATAAGCAACCAGATGCACAACTTTTACATACGCTGTGCTGTATTCATCGCCACACACGGTACTGCCAACTGCTATTATATAAATTAGATCACGTACCGGAGATCTCCAGTCATTTCGAGCACTTCTTGATTCGGGATAGCAAACTTCATGCATAATCGATCATTGCGCTCAACGTCTGGGCCTTAAGCAAAGTTAAGCTTCCATTTCCATATCTATTTACGGGCTAGCATCTACATCGACTGATAATTAGACGTGCTGCTAGGAGCTGATGTATTTGTTGATATGTTAAGCCAAGAAAAACGTACTGCTGACGCCGAGCCAGCCATTCAAACGTTGAATGAGGATCTACATCAACTGTTGTAAAAATTCTGGGAAATCGAGAAAGTTTCATATCAAGCAGAAGTGCCAGTCAACATATGCGAAGAACATTATAACCAAACATCGAGAGAGGGTAGCGGTAAATTTATTGTGGGACTGCCATTTAAGGAACCAATGTCGATATTGGACAGATCATTCGAGGGATCATTCGACATTGGGCACATCACACGGTTTTCAAAACCAGTAGCAACACTACCAAATTGAAGGTGGATTTCGATGGTTCTTGCAAGACCAGCGCACGAAAACATCGAGTGAGCGTGAAGTGAGCGACTTTTATGCAACTCAGTCAAATATTGCACTAAGTCCCTAGCATACAACGACATAGAGGTTTTCGCTTGAACCGACTCGATAATAGTCTTATACTTGCTATCTGATTTTCCTCGGAAGCGGAAGGGCTTCGTAGGTAACCGAACATTCCTGATCTTTGAAACTATTCCGCGAAATAAATGGTACTATATTGAATTCAAGCATAATCCCGCTGGTGTCATCTCCAGAGGTTCAAAACCGAAGGTGGATACAAAATCACAAATTTGGTGGCACGGGCCAAATTGGCTATAGTCGATGACGAACAAAATTGGCCAAAATCAACTAAGGAAAAGGAATCCTTCGATAACGTAAATTCAGAGGAAGTACACAAATTTACAAACGTATTAACATTAACCACCGATGTTGACGACGCAGTTTTCAATTTAATAAATAAATTTTAATCTTGGTCAAAAATTAAAAAAATACATGGTGTTCATATTACGATTTGGTTTAATGAAAGGTAGTTCCCAACATTACAACAGATCGATAACATCAGCTAAAATGAATGAAGCGGAGACTATACCTAAGGCTCCGTAATGCGCAAAAATCTGCGTATCATATTGTTAAAGTTAACCTACTCGCTCCAGCCGACAAATGTCGGTAACGCAGATTCGGATATAACGGGTAAAATACCAAGTGAAAAATGTCGGTAATGTAGATTCGCGATAATAACAGGAACCCGTCAACAGAAAATGTCGGTAATGCAGATGTGAATCCAGTAATTTCCTTTTAAAACCAAAATGTTCATTTCGATTCATTAACGTATATTACTAAAATCAAACTTTTTTATTAAATGCATTAAAACTATAATAAAAAACTATTTTATTACTGAGAAAACTCGATGGCACATATCAAACAAAATTTCAAAAATTGCAGGTCAATTTCCATGTGAAGAGTCCGGGAAAACTCAATTGAATATATCGCTTGAAATTTCGGCTTGAACTTTATTCCAAATATGGGCATCATTAAGACCTTTCATTTGAATCTATTTCCAGCCATAACACTTTAAAATGTCAACTTTTAGTAATGTTTTCCCGGACTTTCAACATGGAAATCGACCTGAACATTTTTCCAGGTGTGAGCATCATTAAGACCGGACTTCCTAATTAACATTTTTAGTTGATTTTTGGAAACAAGAAAATAAAATTTTCAAATATAAATAATTATTAAGAATAAAATTTGTATCTGCATTATCGACATTTTTTGTTTGGAGTGTTACCATGAGTTTTTAATCATGAACTAACTATTCTAAGTAAGAACCACCAACTCCCTGTAAGAAATCAACTGCATTCACTTGATCCGTTTATTGATCAAAAAGGGCTTCTTCGAGTGGGTGCTGGGTGGTCGATTAAGAAAATCATCATTACCGTTTGCAGTAAAACCTCCAGTTATTTTAACAAAAAATAACTTAGCATGCCAATTGATTATTCGTGAAGTTTATCTAACCAATATGGATCCTGGCGGCACTTAAATGTTTTGTTGCTTTGGCGGTTTATGGGAATCCTCGGTGAAATCCTTCAAACTCCACTTAAATGTTAATCCTTGAACCTTGTGGAGGGCAAGTTAACCTTATCCAGGTGTGTAACAAATTATTTTTTGTGTCAGATTACACGAAATTGGCTTTAAACCAACCGTAAAGGCTTCAAATATGTAATTTTAAATTCGTAAAAATTTATTACACTAGGCCGCCACCAGGTTTTACTTTAAATGTTGCTTTATTGGCCTTGTGGAGGGCATATGAACCGTATCCAAGTATCCAAGTGTTTATTGTATTATTTTTGTGTTACTTACTACCTTTACCTTCTGTTGAAGCTCTGAAATGATAAATCATTTATTATTTCAGAGCTTCACCAGATAAGCGGTCGGGTCGAATTCGCCTTGTTAGCTTTTGTAGAGGTCATCTTGACCACGTTCAGGTCGAATTAATTGGCATTGCACACGTGAAAACTATTGTTTCCTGCTGCCACTTTATAAAATATTCCTTATAGTGATAATTTGTATTTCTGTTTGGAGAAATCAGTTTCGAATATAATTCTTTCTCTGGAATAAGAGAGAACCAGAAGAGTTGTAAAGAAACTGCTATATTTAATGAATAATTTTAAGACTTTACTTAACCAAATTTGTCGGGAAATGGATATTCTTCAAATCAGTCTATGGCAACAAAAAAAAATGACATCGATTTAGTTCTTGTTTAATTGCAAAGCGAACTAAATTTGCAATGCGTGGTTTTGAAAAAAAAAATCAAGATACATTTCAGGACACCCAACAGTTGGGAACATGTTGAGTAAAATCGTAGCCAACGTTATGAAAATGTTTAGCACTATGAAATTTTTAAATCAAATTGGCGATGATTTTACTAATCATGATAGGAGACCTGAAAGCGCCCATTAGAAATTATTTTCAAGTTTAGTGAATTTAAAAAAAATGTGTTTGATCTTAATTTAAAAAAAATGTGTTTCCACCTATTTGAAGCCATTACAGTTTTTTAAGCCAATTACGCGTATCGGTGTCGGTCTTGAACTAACTAAATCAATGTAATTAATTTGTAATAAATTCTAGTCCAAGAACCATCCCGATATCATAACTACATGAAAAGTTGCATCTAAGTTGAACTGCTTCAATCCTCTGTATATGAAAGTCATGATAAGGCGACCACACCTGGCTAGCACACTCGAGCAGGAGACGAACCAAAGTTGAATAAAGAGCCTTCATAACATACATACATTGTCAGTACAAGCGTTTTCGGGTTGAAAAACTCTTTCATCTTTTGGATAATGACGTCGAAATTAAATTCGGTTAAGATCAAGTTATTCAAAACCTAAAAAAAATGATGACGGTTCAAAACCATTTGTCTCAAAATTTGAAGGTCCATGATATCAAAAATGCAAAAAAAATCCCTTTCATTTGAATATCTGAAAAAGCTTATGGCACTTCTGCCTCAAGGTGAACTGGAACCTCCTATAAAAGTCGCCAAAAAAAAAACATCCAATAACACGAAATAGGTTTACATTATTTCGATATACTCCACTTTAGTTCATAAATCCATCGTTTTAGCGCCAGCAGATAATTTTTCGTTTATTACAGAATACATATTTGTCGTATTTCGTTGAAAACGTTTTTAAAGAATGCACTAAATTTTGATGAAGCTCCCTGGTACCTAAAATTACCGTCGTGGCGCTGGTAGCAGTTACAATTTCTATCATATTCATATAACTGTGATGAAAAGCAAACAATTTTTAATCATCACTCTAATTTATAAATACACCGTTTCGGCGCTGACCAAAAACCGGGTTGCAATGTTAAATTAGACATTTTAATGGATTCGAGGAGCAATATTTTCTAAGGGGAAATATTTGATTGATTTCGTCTGGAAGCAAATTTATTTTTACATGTTTTGAAATTAATGTTACTATAACCTAAAAATTTTCATTGACTTTTTTGTTCGCTGCTACTAAATTCTAAACAGAAACTTAAGATTTGCTAATTTTCTAAGTGTTCAATCTAATTTTGGAGGACACTGTTTTGATTACCAATTTTGAACCAGTAATTTAATTATATTTTTTCAAGTTACATTCTGTGCAACCTACTGAGCAACAAAGTTCCCAATAGAACTACGTTGTTTGTTGTCCATTTTACCATATTAATGCAAACCTTCCACTGTTTAGAAAATCAGAATTTAGCCTTAAAGTGTTTTCGGATTTTTTCAATGTGCCGTTTTCAACACTAAAGATACTCGCATAAAAGACAAGTTGAACAACTTCCGATGCGTTTCACTAAGTCTTCACTGAGATAGTTTCGACAATATAATTGGTAATCCTAATAATCTTGGTGAATAATATACCGTGCCGGTAGAATACATGTAATATGGTGCGCCGTACTAGTAGTATGGATGCAAGACCCTGTTGATAAGTCGGTCTATTTAACATTATAACCTTTTGGCTGCCTGGTTGTGGTTAGAATAAGGGAGCTTTGAGTTGACGATTACAACGCATATAACCAACACTTAATTTTGTTGAAACTCAGGCTCTTGCCAAAAAAAAATAGTTCTTCCTCAATTACCTAATATTTCGTCATAGTGGCTGGTAACTTGAGCTATTCAATAACTTAATTTTCAGGAACTTTGATGCAGAACTTCAGTTTTCCTTAAATTCTGTAGCCCTAAAGGCGATTTATTTTTCCTTTTGCCTTTCAAAAGTTATCGAAAGTCACTAATTCACTATAATTTTAAATTTTGCTTTTTATCATTCTAGAAATACATAGAAACATGGAACAAAATGACCGCTTTGACCCAGCACCCAAAGTAAAGGAATTACAAAACGCTATTTCTGAATCAACCCTGAACAAAGAAGAAGTCATTAATATTTTATTTAGTGGAGAATTAAGAGAGCGCGATGTAAGTAGAACTCGCTTACCATTAATTTGAAATTTGCTTTATTATTTTTTTGTTCTCAGCAAATTGTGATTCGATTTAATGAAATGGCAGACGTACCACTAAAAACGCAACTAGAACCACATTTTGATGAAACCGAGTTAAAAATTATGTTACCTCAGGCCCAAGAACCAATCGAATATTACGCAGCCGAATTGCATGCAGCTTTTGTTGAAATCAAAAAAATTAACTTTTTATCCCATATGTTTAGAAATATGCTTGGACCAACTGAGGCTTGTTACTATAACATTGCATATATTTTATGCACGCGCTCAATTCCTGAAATTCGTCAGTTGAAAGCGGTATATCAACAGAAATACGGACATTCAATCGACGAGGATATTGATGCTAATCTTTCAGAAAAGTTTAGAGATTTGATGTGGATTAAATGCAATCCAAACGATAATGAGAGTGCACCATTCAGTGAAGTGGAAGAAGCACAAAAACTGACCAAAGAAACTAGACAGGATGATATATCTGAATTTGTTCGAATATTTGGAAAAAAGACCGATCGAGAAATAAAATTGATAGTTACTGAATTTGAAAAGCTGTCGGGCGAACCGATAGAATCGAAAATAAATTCTGTATTTGTTCAAGAAGATAAGTTAGGCTTTAAAGTGATCGCAATGTACTGCAAAAGCGTAGATTTATATTTGGCAGAATGCTTATACGACGGGCTAACCACAAAAAATAGTACATTGATTCAGTTGGTGCTCATCCAATGTACCGATTTACAAACGGTTAGAAAGGCATTTGAGTCAAAATACGGTTCTTTGCAGGGATATGTGCAAAACAGTAAATTTACTAATTATAATAAGTATGTCCTGCACAAATTGTTTAGTATCGAATTTACAAGAAATAGTAATAATTGTAATTTGATGTAATAATTTTAAATATTTAATTATTTTTATATAATCTTCGTATGCAGCTTTTGTACTCTACATAGTTATTTAAAGTACTACTTACTTTATAAATTATAATACCTACTTTACGTTTACTTTATAAATTATAATAAATATTGTAAATTTTTGAAATTTTGTTTGTAAAAAAAAAAGAAAAAGTATAAAAATAATAAATCTTTATTTATACATAATTAATGTATTTATATAAGGACATAATTAATTTAAATATAATAAATTATACAAAAAAAATAAAATTAATTATTATTGGTAGCTTGAAGTTTCCGACAGAAAGCCCACAAAAAGCCCGCAACAAAAGATAAAAGTGTAAATTAATAAATCTCCTCATTAAATATGGCCTAAACCAAACATGTGTAGTAAGGGTCAGAAGTATTTTCAGCTCGAAAAGGCTTTTGAATTTTGTGTCTTGGCTAAAGAAAAAATTGAAAGAAATTACAACAAAAAATTAAACAACATTACATAAAATACATAAGAATAAATATTAAATTGTAAAATCATATTTATACAATTTGAGATCGAAGCTAGAAAATTACAAATTTACTGCAATTCATAATACGCAAGTGGTAGAATGATTCAATAAATTATTTCTACCAGTATTCCCCATGATATCGTAATGAGATTTTGTTGTCGTGTTATCTAATGATTTAGAAGCCTGAAACTACTACCCGTTTGGTCCAGACATTTCTGAGATCAGAGCTAGAAAATTCTAAATTTACAGAAATTCATAATACGCAAGTGGTAGAATGATTCAATAAATTATTTCTACCAGTATTCCCCATGATATCGTAATGAGATTTTGTTGTCGTGTTATCTAATGATTGAGAAGCCTGAAACTAGTACCCATTTGGTCCAGACATTTCTGAGATTGGAGCTAGAAAATTCTAAATTTACAGAAATTCATAATACGCAAGTGGTAGAATGATTCAATAAATTATTTCTACCAGTATTCCCCATGATATCGTAATGAGATTTTGTTGTCGTGTTATCTAATGATTGAGAAGCCTGAAACTACTACCCTTTTGGTCCAGACATTTCTGAGATCGGAGCTAGAAAATTCTAAATTTACAGAAATTCATAATACGAAAGTGGTACAATGATTCAATAAATTATTTCTACCAGTATTCCCCATGATATCGTAATGGAATTTTGTTATCGTGTTATCTAATAATTTAGAAGCCTGAAACTAGTACCCATTTGGTCCACACATTTCTGAGATCGGAGCTAGAAAATCCTAAATTTACAGAAATTCATAATACGAAAGTGGTAGAATGATTCAATAAATTATTTCTACCAGTATTCCCCATGATATCGTAATGAGATTTTGTTGTCGTGTTATCTAATGATTGAGAAGCCTGAAACTAGTACCCATTTGGTCCAGGCATTTCTGAGATTGGAGCTAGAAAATTCTAAATTTACAGAAATTCATAATACGCAAGTGGTAGAATGATTCAATAAATTATTTCTACCAGTATTCCCCATGATATCGTAATGAGATTTTGTTGTCGTGTTATCTAATGATTGAGAAGCCTGAAACTACTACCCTTTTGGTCCAGACATTTCTGAGTTCGGAGCTAGAAAATTCTAAATTTACAGAAATTCATAATACGAAAGTGGTACAATGATTCAATAAATTATTTCTACCAGTATTCCCCATGATATCGTAATGGAATTTTGTTATCGTGTTATCTAATAATTTAGAAGCCTGAAACTAGTACCCATTTGGTCCACACATTTCTGAGATCGGAGCTAGAAAATTCTAAATTTACAGAAATTCATAATACGAAAGTGGTAGAATGATTCAATAAATTATTTCTACCAGTATTCCCCATGATATCGTAATGAGATTTTGTTGTCGTGTTATCTAATGATTGAGAAGCCTGAAACTAGTACCCATTTGGTCCAGGCATTTCTGAGATTGGAGCTAGAAAATTCTAAATTTACAGAAATTCATAATACGCAAGTGGTAGAATGATTCAATAAATTATTTCTACCAGTATTCCCCATGATATCGTAATGAGATTTTGTTGTCGTGTTATCTAATGATTGAGAAGCCTGAAACTACTACCCTTTTGGTCCAGACATTTCTGAGATCGGAGCTAGAAAATTCTAAATTTACAGAAATTCATAATACGAAAGTGGTACAATGATTCAATAAATTATTTCTACCAGTATTCCCCATGATATCGTAATGGAATTTTGTTATCGTGTTATCTAATAATTTAGAAGCCTGAAACTAGTACCCATTTGGTCCACACATTTCTGAGATCGGAGCTAGAAAATTCTAAATTTACAGAAATTCATAATACGAAAGTGGTAGAATGATTCAATAAATTATTTCTACCAGTATTCCCCATGATATCGTAATGAGATTTTGTTGTCGTGTTATCTAATGATTGAGAAGCCTGAAACTAGTACCCATTTGGTCCAGGCATTTCTGAGATTGGAGCTAGAAAATTCTAAATTTACAGAAATTCATAATACGCAAGTGGTAGAATGATTCAATAAATTATTTCTACCAGTATTCCCCATGATATCGTAATGAGATTTTGTTGTCGTGTTATCTAATGATTGAGAAGCCTGAAACTACTACCCTTTTGGTCCAGACATTTCTGAGTTCGGAGCTAGAAAATTCTAAATTTACAGAAATTCATAATACGAAAGTGGTACAATGATTCAATAAATTATTTCTACCAGTATTCCCCATGATATCGTAATGGAATTTTGTTATCGTGTTATCTAATAATTTAGAAGCCTGAAACTAGTACCCATTTGGTCCACACATTTCTGAGATCGGAGCTAGAAAATTCTAAATTTACAGAAATTCATAATACGAAAGTGGTAGAATGATTCAATAAATTATTTCTACCAGTATTCCCCATGATATCGTAATGAGATTTTGTTGTCGTGTTATCTAATGATTGAGAAGCCTGAAACTAGTACCCATTTGGTCCAGGCATTTCTGAGATTGGAGCTAGAAAATTCTAAATTTACTGAAATTCATAATACGAAAGTGGTAGAATGATTCAATAAATTATTTCTACCAGTATTCCCCATGATATCGTAATGGAATTTTGTTATCGTGTTATCTAATAATTTAGAAGCCTGAAACTAGTACCCATTTGGTCCACACATTTCTGAGATCGGAGCTAGAAAATTCTAAATTTACAGAAATTCATAATACGGAAGTGGTAGAATGATTCAATAAATT
The DNA here is from genome assembly GCA_932526605.1 of Nephrotoma flavescens. Classification (NCBI taxonomy): domain Eukaryota; kingdom Metazoa; phylum Arthropoda; class Insecta; order Diptera; family Tipulidae; genus Nephrotoma; species Nephrotoma flavescens. The sequence goes on from OW052222.1 coordinate 10,746,745, forward strand.
ATTTCTACCAGTATTCCACATGATATCGTAATGAGATTTTGTTGTCGTGTTATCTAATGATTTAGAAGCCTGAAACTACTACCCGTTTGGTCCAGACATTTCTGAGATCGGAGCTAGAAAATTCTAAATTTACAGAAATTCATAATACGAAAGTTGTAGAATGATTCAATAAATTATTTCTCCCAGTATTCCCCATGATATCGTAATGAGATTTTGTTGTCGTGTTATCTAATGATTGAGAAGCCTGAAACTACTACCCTTTTGGTCCAGACACTTCTGAGTTCGGAGCTAGAAAATTATAAATTTACAGAAATTCATAATACGAAAGTGGTAGAATGATTCAATAAATTATTTCTACCAGTATTCCCCATGATATCGTAATGAGATTTTGTTATCGTGTTATCTAATGATTTAGAAGCCTGAAACTACTACCTGTTTGGTCCAGACATTTCTGAGATCGTATGTGAGATCGTGTATGACAATTGTTTCATTTTCACACCATCAATAAATATGATTTTTAAATCAAATTACGTATTTTTATTTCCTTAATTTATGAAAATTTGGCCAACACAAGCGAAAAACAAAAAAAAAATTGAGTGTCAAATACTTTCATAAAATATTGTAGAAAAAATGTTGCTCATTAACTTTTTAAGCAAAATATTTTATATCTGTAGGTTGCTCATCTGCGGACCAAGTAGCGTAAAGATAAAAATATTTTAACTCGCGGGGAACTTTTATATGGAAAAAAATTAAGGGGAAATATTTTCAAGCGTTTTGATTGGTTATACATTTTTGCTCGCACTCCTGCAGTCGGCTTTAAGCGAGTTTTTAAATGGCCAATTCCCGTTACTTTTTTGACAGAACGTATTATAAATGTGATAATTAAACGAATTTGACACTTATTTATTTATTCATTTAACAAGCATTTAGTGAACCTTACCCCATTTTAAATGTTTATTCGTATAATGAACAAAGCGCATGCCCCAAAAACCAGCTTCACAATTTTCCGGAATATTAGGAGCTGTTAAAACGAGCACAGGTACTCGGACCCAGACATTTTATGGACTGTTGAGAACAAGCATAAAATGTCAGATAGAATTCGTCGTTCTGCATACACACGCAAACGCCGCAAAAGTCAAAGAGAAGCGATGGAATATTTAAATTGTACATTGTACGTTTCCACTCGTCGATAGTGCCAGGTTCCAAATTTTCCAGCTTAGAGGAACGAAGATTTATTGGCTAGTTCTAGAGAATTAAATTTGAAGGAGCGAATTACCCACACCATTTTTATTAATTTACCTTACCTCGATATTTAGTGCCAGTAAAAATTTTCACCAACTAATAAATTAATTTAATTTTTAATTAGCGTTGTTATTTTTCTATTTTTTCACATATGAACTGAGCCGGCCGGCATTTGTTTGTGTTTTTTTCCGACTGGACTAAATATCGCTAATCGGATTTCAAAATTTAATAAACTGCATGAACTTTGTGGATTTGAGCTCTGTAGGTCGGTAATCTACCTAAAAAAGGGCTCAAAGAAATCCTTATGTGACCAATGTTACGCGTCTACCCGTACTTCGGAATTGTCGATATGTACGCAACGTAGACCTAGTAGATTTTTGCTGTTTATGATGTTTTTTCTGATGTTTTTCACGATTTCACATTTTTGTAGTTCAAATTGCAAATGTTATTTTGAAATTGTTAAAGTGTCAAGTGTTCGGCATTTTTTTATTCGCCTCCTTCAATTGGTCTGCTACAATACGTGACACCACGTTCAGCAATCATTTACTTACTCAATATCGGGCATCTGAACGCAAATTGTACGAAATGTTCATAGAAAACTGTTTACTAAAATTTGTCCCTGCCCATTGAAACACTGAACTGTGTTACCAGTACAAATAATCACCACCAGTACAAATAATATCAAGCTGTTGAACTAAAAAAAAATAATTTAAAATTTGAGAATAACGAGGGACTTTAAAATGAAATGAAACGGAAAAAATATTTTTTAATTATTAGAGAAAATTGTCATTTAGGTATACTTAGTGCAAGAAGATTGGAAAGTATGAAACGCCAATAATGAAAAAAGTGAAACAAAAAAAATAAAATAAGTAAAAATTCAGAATTCATAATCATAAAAACAAAAGTTAAAATTTAAAGTTTAAACAATGAAGAAAAATCACAAAATTAGGATTAAAATATTTTATTGATATCAAAACAAATCGGGATTATCCTTCGGTTGAACGTGACTCCCCAATTAATCCGTACAATATATGTTTATACGTGCCAGATGTATCCCCTTTAATCCAGCTGCGCAATGATTTGCCAAATTGCTGCTGAAATACGCACTTGATATTATATAAATCAATTTCGCATCGCGTGATTAAAATGCGGTTGAGCACTACTTTATCCGTGCCCAAGCCCTCCATACTCTTTTTGAGGCACCTTGCAAAAAATTGATGTTTTGACATCGCAAACCGGATAATGTACGTGTAATAAGGTTTTACATAGTAGGGGATTATATTTTTGATCAATTTCTCGATTCCAATTTCACTTTGTTTTCCATAAAGCGTAAACAGCTTTTGTAAATGTTTAAAACTGCGCAGTGCCCAAATCTTACGTAGTGTCGGTTCATGGCGAAAGCCTTGCGCCTGATTATGATGGAGTAAATATTTTAAATCTTGGTTGATTAAATCGTCGTCTAATTCACCATTTTCATCCCGCTTCCCTTCGCAAAGTATTAATATTTCATCCTGAATTTGGCGATACTTCTCCGCCGCCGCTTTGCCTTGAACCGAAATTTCAAACTCTAGAAATTAATTAAAAATTTATTCAAATTTGTTGTGAAGTATAAAACCATTTTATTTACTATCTTCGAACGCTTCACGCAGCGCAAACATCTCATCGTTAGACAGTACTATAAGTATTTGAAAAATACTATCGACATCGTACGAATCCATTGCGGTCGCTAACTCATCGCAATAGAACTCCATAAGCGGTTGGAAGAGAGCGACCATCACTTTACGAAAATCGTAATCATCGAAGCCCAATTCTAAATTGAGACCGCCAATGCTCAAGTACGCCTCTTTGATTTTTGTGCGCTGCTCATTCGACCGAAAGCAGACCAGTTTTATTACATCTGCTGATTTTATACCGGCGTTTAGCGAAGCAAGTAAAAATCGTGCGTCTAGAATTGGATTAAATGTGCTAATCTTAAACACAGTTGGGGTGGCCTGTAATAAAAAACAATTTACTGTTTTTGTGTAAAATGGTAATGTAAATATATAAATGGACGCTTACCTTCTCGTACCGCACATTACTATTCTCACTCGGGATTATCGAGTTCGGTGAGTATAACAGACGTCCACTACGGTCTGGCGATGGCGTTCTTGACGTGGGACGCGAATTAGCTGGTGATCCGCCACGAGATGATGGAGCTGATCGCGGTAGCGGAAGTAGTGAATCGGTTGGTGCTGATGGCCATGGAAATGGACGATGAAGGCCAAATGAAGATGCTACCGAGGCTCCCATTACCTCATCGTAAGTTGGAGGGTCGTCGAGAATTGCTTTTGTTTTCTGTTCGAAAAATTATTATTATTATGGTTTACCCTATAAGCCATTTCATTTTCGAGAATAATTAGTTTAGGAGTAATTTCATTGTTAGTAAATTACAGCAAGGACATAAAAACAATTTTTATAGCAGAAAATGTTAGTGAAATTAGGATATCTGGGGGTTGACTGAGAGTTCCGAAACGAAAGTTATTCTATTAGAATTTGGAGATTCGAGTCTTTGTTACGAAATTATTTTTAAAAATTATTAAATCCAACTTATTTTTGGAATACTCATCCGGTTCGTTGCATCGGATCAACCGAATACGCAGCTAGAAAAATTTGGGGAGCAAACCAGATAAGAACGCCATGTACAAATTCAACTGACATTCGATAATTGCGAGGCTGAGTGGGAAATCCTACTCAAATGGTATACCGACAAGAAACTATCTCAACAACTTTAAGCACTTTGTTTGAATTGTGTCAAGTTATTCCAGTATTTCATCCCAGACAAATAAAAATATTCATCAAGTAATCATTCCAGAAGGCTTCAAATGACACAAAATATGATTAAAATAAAAGCCGTTACGTGAGATTAATATAACGGGCTGGAAAACCGGGATTTTGAAAATCGGAATTTCGAAAACCGAGATTTTGAAAACCAGGATTTTGAAAACCGGGATTTTGAAAACGGAGATTTTGAAAACCGAGATTTTGAAAACCGAGATTTTAAAAAACCGGGATTTCGAAAACCGAGATTTTGAAACTCAAGATTTTGAAACCCGAGATTTTGAAAACCGAGATTTTTAAACCGAAATTTTGAAAACCGAGATTTGAAAACCGAGATTTTGAAAACAGAAATTTTGAAAACCGTGATTTTGAAAAACCGGGATGAGATTTTGAAACCCAAGATTTTGAAAACCGAGATTTTGAGAACCGGGATTTTGAAAACCGAAATTTTTAAACCGGAATTTTGAAAATCGAGATTTTGAAAACCGAGATTTTCAAAACCGAGATTTTTAAACCGGGATTTTGAAAAGCGGGATTGCGAGACCGAGGTTTTGAAACCCAGGATTTTGAAAACCGGGATTTTAAAAACGGATATTTTGAACACGGATATTTTTAAACCGGAATTTTGAAAACCGACATTTTGAAAACCGAGATTTAAAAATCCGAGATTTTGAAAACCGAGATTTTGAAAACCCAGATTTTGAAAACCGAGATGATTTTTAAACCGGAATTTTGATAACCGAGACTTTGAAACCCGAGATTTTGAAAACTGAGATTTTGAAAAACGAGATTTTTAAAACCGAGATTTTGAAAGTCGAGATTTTGAAAACCGAGATTTTGAAACCCGATATTTGGAAAACCGATATTGAAACCCGAGATTTTGCAACCCGAGATTTTTAAACCGGGATTTTGAAAGCCGAGATTTTGAAAACCGAGATTTTTAAACCAGGCTCTTTAAACCGGGATTTTGAAAACCGAGATTTGAAACCCGATATTTTGAAAACCGAGATTATGAAAACCGAGATTTTTAAACCGGGATTTTGAAAACCGGGATTTGAAAACCGAGATTTTGAAAACTGAAATTTTGAAAACCGTGATTTTGAAAAACCGGGATTTTGAAAACCGAGATTTTGAAACCCAAGATTTTGAAAACCGAGATTTTGAAAACCGGGATTATGAAAACCGAGATTTTTAAACCGGAATTTAGAAAATCGAGATTTTGAAAACCGAGATTTTCAAAACCGAGATTTTTAAACCGGGATTTTGAAAAGCGGGATTTCGAAACCGAGGTTTTGAAACCCAGGATTTTGAAAACCGGGATTTTAAAAACGGATATTTTGAACACCGATATTTTTAAACCGGAATTTTGAAAACCAACATTTTGAAAACCGAGATTTAAAAATCCGAGATTTTGAAACCCGAGATTTTGAAAACCGAGATTTTGAAAACCGAGATGATTTTTAAACCGGAATTTTGATAACCGAGACTTTGAAACCCGAGATTTTGAAAACTGAGATTTTGGAAACCGAGATTTTGAAAACCGAGATTTTTAAACCCGGATTTTGAAAAACCGGGATTTCGAAATCCGAGATTTTGAAAACCAGGATTTTGAAAGCCGAGATTTTGAAACTCGAGATTTTGAAAACCGAGATTTTGAAAGCCGAGATTTTGAAAACCGAGATTTTGAAAACCGAGATTTCGAAACCCGAGATTTTGAAAGCCGAGATTCCGAAACCGGGATTTTGAAACCCGAGATTTTGAAGACCGAGATTTCGTAGTACACCCAAATGAAGGATGTAGTGGTGGTAGTTCCGAATCCATTTGGACTATTCCAGTCCCAGAAATTGCCGTTTGGAAAAGCTACGAATATTTCAGCGCTTCGTTGAGCAGACAGATGACAACGAATGCAGAGTTTGTTACTTGGACAATATAATTGTAACAGGTCGAACCGAAGATCGAGCCGACATCTATAAATTCGGAAGAGATTTTGCAAATTTTTCCACACTATGGTGGATTATTTAGGGCATATTATTTTGGATAAATAGGAAATCCGCAAGAGCTCGAACGATTGAAGAACTGACAATTATCACCGCATTGCGTACGAAAAATGTTCTGTTTGTTTGATCAAAAGAGCAAGTAGATCTTTTGATTTACTGTGATGAAGAGGAATATCCGACAGCTTTTTCATTGAAAACGCTTGATGTTGATCAGAACTAATATACCCAGATTGAGAAACAAGCATGTTCAATCGTCTATGGCTGTAAAAAATTTCACAATATCTCTATGGCAGAGAATTTATTCTGGTGACGGATCATAAGCCCCTCGTATCAGTGTTTTTCACCAAAGTATGAATTCCATATCTGTTCTTCTTTTCCAGACTGTGTTTTCTCATATTTCCTCTCAGTTTGCGGAAGAAAATTTTAGTACTGTTGCATACTGGACATTGATGCATTGCCCGAATGAAGCAACTAACCCGTGGAGACTGCTGGTGACGAGCATGTCCAGAAGATTGGTTTTCGAAAGTTAGTGAATCGCAAGGAAGACGTGAGAGCGCTGACAAGTTTGTTGAACCGTTTCTAGTTCATATGTAGATGTTTTTGAGCAGCTAGTTTCTCCTCATATGTAAACATCATGAAGATGCATACATACATTACTACCAAACCTACGGTTCGCGCGCTACAAGAGTTTTTTGAAATGGTATTGTTGCCTACTGCAATAATTAAGGCGGTGTCGGGTAATGGCCGGCCAGTCATCTTAAGGGCTCTGATAGACGTGGGATCCCGAGCCACATCTCAAAAGAAGAAAGATCAATGTCAACATTTCGTGTATCGGAGGAAACCAAGCCGGCGCGCAATCACTTTATACGTTTAAAATTAGGACCAAGGTTCGATGGTGAATTCCGTCTAAACGTTGATTTTCGAGAAACTCATTCAAATGCTTTCCGAAATCAGCATCAACACAAATAACTGGAATCTTTTTGAAAATTTACAACTCGCTGACCCACTTTACAATCAATCACAATCAATTGATATTTAGCGTTAGGCGCCGATTAGTATCCGTTCATCACCACCAATGGTCTAATACAGGGCAAGCAACATCAACCAATAGCTCCAAACACTGAGCTCGAATGGATAATTATTGGGAGTCCCAGGCCTATCGATAATCAGAACATAACAACCACGATAACAACCAAGACAATGGAAGAACAACTCAAGTTATTTATCGAAAACGACTCGATTCCAGACGAAAGAAATCGTACTGAGGAAGAAATTAGATTAGAAAAACACTTGCAGACAAATTTAGGACATAGCCCTGATGATAAATATACAGTAAAGATTCCCTTTAAATCGGATACTTCTAATTTAGGCGAATCTAAGAAGGTGGCTGTAGCCAGACAAGGTCTTAAAAAAGAGCTGCGATAACCCCATGATAATGCTACCAAATGACATAGCGACTATGACGATTGACGGATGGAACCAATTGGCCTTTCAATTTACCTCTCACTCCTCACATCGGGGGCGTTTGGAGGCAGGCGTCAAATCAATCAAGTTTGATCTCAAGCGAATAATAGGAGAGTCAACACTGATTTTCGAGGAATTATATAGTGTCACAGCCCAAATTGAAGCATGTCTCAATTATCGACCGTTGACACAACTGATAAACAATCCTGATGATTTAACAGTGTTAATACCAGGGCACTGCCTAATTGACGATTTTCTCAAGGCACCAGTCTGCAGAGACATTGAGTTCTTACGACTAAAGTGCGCCATTTGGTTGATCAAATGGTAAGATGCTACTGGAAACAATGGTCATCTGAATAAATCCATCAATTTCAAACCCAGCTAAATTTGCTGGCCAACGACTTAGTACTGCTGAAAGACGAACAATTGCACGCCACACGCTGGAAGTTGGGATGAGTCATCGACACCTATACTGGATAGAATGGCTAAAATGCATCGAGTCAGTGTATAAAAGGTCCATTGTGAAAATAAGGACAGACGAATGTTTTGTTTATGTATCGGAACACACTAACTATTCATGCACCGCTCTCTTTTACAACAACAACAAATTTTCTCTTTCATCATCAATTGTTCTCGAACAATTTAGTTCATAGCCAGTCAATTAAAATAGCAAAAGGACTTTTGGAGATGCCTCTCAAAAAACTGATTTTATTATGCAAAAAATAATTCATAACTACATTTGAGGACAGAATAATTTTAAGAGCTTATTCAGTATATCGGTCAGTCATTTCGAATGTATCGTTGGCCTGGCTTTCCAAGCCGCCACTTTACTAGAGTTAACCTTTGTCTCGTGTCAGTATTTTTACAGTGTCTGCCTTTTGTCATTGTCAATGGTTTGTCCCCATCCGCATTTTTTATTTATCGGTCGATCTTTACTTTCTTGGTCATTTATCGGTGACCTTGTGTCTGCCGGCCATTCGACTGTCGACCTTCTGACCTATATCAAATTTAAATTTCCTTTGTCTCATTTATTTTAGAAGAAGTTATTAATTGCCAACACGTTGCAACAAATTATTTGAATTTAAAATCACTACCGGACAAGAAAGAAATCATCTTCCAAATGTCTGAAACCAATCTTTACAAAAAAAAAAAAAAATTGAAATCGGAGAAGGAAGTGTTAATTATAGTAAAAAAATAATATAAAATTAGTAAAGCAATAAATAGCATAATTTAGCGATAAAGAAGAGATAAATAAAATAAATTAGCAAACAGATATAAAAATTCTAAATAAAAACTTACTTTTCCGCTCATTTTCGTTTCCGATCTGAAATTAACGAAAAAAAAAAACAAAAAATTAAAATAAAATTAAAATTTAGCCGCCATTTTTTATAAATTTTGAACAAAATAGAAACCATAAAGTTTATTATTTTTTTTTTTTGAAAATATAATAATTTTATTTCAAATTAACAATTCAATAGTTTTTGCCTTAAATTAAATTAAATATTTTATAATTTTTTATTGATTTGGTTTTTCCTTTTTTAAAAAGTCTTATTTTATATATAGTTTTTTGTGTGTAGTAATAAAATTTGTATAGATTTTTGTTTGTAATATAATTTTTTGTTTATAATTAATAATAATTCTGTCATATAATTTTTTTTTTATTTATTTCTTTAATAATTAATATAATTAAATTTTTTTTAATAAATGTATTTCAATTATTTATTTGTGTGTTGTAGATATATGCATTTTAAAATGGTTGGGGTATAATTTAATATGAGGAATTAAATTTATTGTTGATTCTTTTATTTTCAGATGGCGCGCGGTACTAAAACACAAACTTCAAATAGTTATAAATTATTTGGTTCGATTGAAATGCCATCTATTGACAAGAAATTGAGTTTAAATAAGTAGTATAAATTTAGGGGGGGGGGGGGGAAATGAAACCAATAATAACTATGGAAATAAAGAAAGGGCTCACATTAATTTTCGTATCAATTTATAACCCAACCAGATCTATTTAGTTTTTAAAGTACTTTTAGTTTTTTTTATGTCTATATAAAGAAGAACAATTTTTGGGGAAAGCGCTTAAAAATGTTTTTTGTTCGAATTTTTTATAATAAAATTAATTAAATATTATTTTTTAATATATTATTTGTTGATTATTTCATTTTTGTTTTTAAATTTATTTATCGAATTTTCTGATCTGAAATAGAAAAAATTGGAAAATTTTAATTACATAAAATTTGATACAGTATATGGTACGTCAAAATCAAGTCGTTAAGTCTTATCCCCACTCTTACATAGCCAAATATCACAAACCTGTGTACGTCGTCGGATTATACTAAGAATTTTGAATGAATAAAACATTAAATTTGTACATTAAAAATGGTAAACAGGTTATTAACACCAGGGTCACATTATAGGATTGAACATATGAAAATGAATAATTTTCCCGTTAGCATATACTGATATCGTGGCAGAGTCCTTTTTATTCGAGAAATATTAATTTATGTTAATGATGGAAACGAATGTGCTATAGACTACTGTAATTTTATGAATTGTTGATGTTCTGTTTTCTTAACTGTAAAGACACAGATCCTGTTCTGTAACTAGTCTGTAAATATTATTCTTTAAAATAAATTTGGAGTAAATTTATTGACGTAAGAAAATAAAACCATTTAAAGATTTTCCTGCTAAATTTCAAACAATTACACAAAAATTAACAATTATTCCAATCCAAATCAAATACGCCCCACACCTTCGGTCGAAAATGCCATGTATCGAAACAAATCGATACGTTTTCCAGAAATGTATTGGCAACTAGAGTCTCGCAAGCTTCCTTTTATCGACGGGGCAGCTTAGATTTATCGCGTTATTATAAAAAATATATTTACTTTATATCACAAAATGATGCAACCTCTGTTAGACAGACTAATTACAGTATCGGAAAGTACATCTTTTTCGTTTGCATGTTAGTTGAAATCTTTTTAAAACTGAAATCAAGAAAGCAAATCCAAGTCATACAGTCTGATAAGTAAACCGACTGTTTAAATTAAGGTATTCAAATTCTTTTTAGTTCAGAACCAAACTGCCTCAGCACTAAATTTTATGATGGGTGATGCCTCAGTAGCATCCATATACATAAAATACCAGATGAGAAACGGCGATAAGATTAGAGTCTTGATTGATACGAGTGTCAATAAAAATTTCATCAACACCCAATTACAAATCGAGATAAGCAGGAAAATACGCGGACAATTTTTTAAAAGTATCGGGAATAACACAAACATAGTTTTTTTTTTTTTGTTCTGCCGGGATTAAAAAAATTAGAAGGCATAATCGGCGACGACACACTAAAAGAGCTGCGTCCAGTTATTGATTGGAAAATCTAAATCCTGACACTGAACTCAAATATTAATATAAGAGAATGGTCCTGTGAATAACGTAACACAAATCGAAACTACCGCTAGAGCGGAAATCACGCTACAGATGAACCCGTCTTCACAAAATCCTATTCTTATTCAGTCAATGAAACGAGTTAGAGGAACAAATTGACAAACTTCTAAAAGATTGGAGCACACAACTTTCAAAAAGCCCATATAGTTCACCAATCTGGAAAGTGAAAAAGAAACCGGACTCTTCCAATACGCCAAATACAAGATGTCACCATCTCAGATACCTATCCAATTCCGGACATCTTTAACAAGATAGCGGATCTCGGGAACTCTAAGCTCTCCACCACAATCATCAAAATGAAAGAGTCTCATATACCAAAGACTTCTTTCTCACCCATAAATAGGAAGTATGAATTTTTGAGACTTCTCTTTGGTCCTAAAATTGCACCTGCTACGTTCTAGAGGATGATAGACTTATAGCAGTTTATTGGCAAAACTTGCTACGTCTACATCGATGACACTATTATTATTTGTAGAGGACAAACCGGAGAAGAAGACCTAATAAATGGTGAATAATATTCTCCAAACTTGAAAAAGCCAACCTACGGATCAATTTAGATAAAACGGAATTCGTAAAAACATAAACTGAATCTCTAGGTTATATCATCACGAACGAAGGCATTAGGGCTGACCTAAAGAAGGTAGCTGCCATTTATAATCTAAACAAGACTACCGACGATTCGGACGCGGCAATAGAAGCCGTACTATTACAGGGGAGTATTGGCAAAGATAGACCAATCAGGTAAATATAATTTAATGATTACATTCAAGAAAACTGTAATCATCAATAAGTTTGCGTCTTAACCAGGTAATATTACTAACACAAACACAATTAATGAAACTTCGTATCTCTCTGACTCAGTTAACTATGTTCCAGAAGTTCATAAATTATTTATAATCCAATTTCTATATTCAATGTCCCATTTCACCGTGATAGATTAAGATACGGCTTAGTTACGACCCAGTTGGCCGTATATTCCAGAACTTTTTCCAAAAAATATTTTAGAATACCATTTTTTATTCTACCAACCAAACGTCATCATATCGGTTATGAAAGAATCTACTTCCGTTCTAGTTGACCATATTCGAGAACTGCTTTCAAAAATCACTTTAGAACAACATATGTACGACTATTTATCCTTTATACCATATTTTATCATGATCGGTTGAAAAATGACTCATTCAAATTGGACGATTTTCGATTTACAATCGAAATTCAATTTTCATTTGACTTTGACCAAAAAACAAAAAAGAACAGGGTTCTTGAGAGTGTGATTTTGAACGCGATGGAAAAACTTGCATTTGTTTTTAGCGATATACAGTAAACCCTCGATTTGACGAACCCCGATATATCGGACGCTCGATTTAACCGACGCTCGATTTAACGGACAATTTTTGTTATCCATTTTTCGGTTACCGATTATGATGGATGGATCCGGGGATTCTTAAATGATTTTTAGAAGAAATTCAGAAATATGGCCACCTGAAATGGAACTCGATCACTTCTTAAGCGATTATGATGGAATTGGATATGCTAGATTAAATGATTTTTGGAAAAGTTTTGGATTATGGCCATCTGGAGTTTGTTGGATGTAAATGGGATTCTATATTGAATTTTGAAAGACGTTTTGGAGTATGGCCACCTTGGACGGAACTCAGGCAGTTTTTAAACGATTACGATGGGATTCGATTTGTTTAATGGAAATGAGATTCATTAATGATTTCTAGAAAGTTTTTTAATATGGCCACCTGGAACACGGCTATTACTTAACCAATAATGATGGAATTCGGCACGTTGGATAAATATGAGATTATAAAATTATAAACTGCTGTACTCGCCAGAGGATTAGAAACCGAATAATAATTTTCATCTTTTCTGATTAATGCTGTAGTGGAGAATGTAATTATTAGTTTTTTATGGAATTAACTCCCAGACTATTTACGCTCTTATAATTCAAGTACCTCAAAAGTATGAATTACCGCTTGGTTCGAAAGGTTCTGGAAATCTTAAGGTTTTTGAAGACATCATATTCCATGTTCCCGGGAATAGTTTTCGAGGTCGTTGTTGATAAGAACACTATAAAATTATCCGAAACCTCTGTGTAGGGTTCATAACGTGATTTTTTGTGAGAGTTGGTAGTTGACACACTAATTACATGAGTGGGTTACGTACTGGTGATAGATGTCAAGGCATCCAGCCCTATCAGAAATATGTTAACATCACGAACCGCTTACTTCAAGAAAGCCGCCTGCTTATTACCGAGTTCAGTCCTAGTTTAAATTACTGAGTTCCATCGCAGGTGGCCATATTCCACAACTTATTCCAAAAATCATTTAAGAATCCTACTTCTATTCAACATACCCAATCCCAACAAAATCGGCTAAGAAATGCCTGAGTTCCGTACCACATTAAATTCCATCAAGTAGAATAAATTAAACATGAACCCAAAACTAGTCCCTTAAATGCTTTACCAAACATAAAAACAAAATAATCCTCCGTAATACAAATTTTCAATAAATTTCACCGAAAAATGTAATTCATCGAAATTAAGTCAACGGATTTATGAGATTCTTCACGAATTATATGTACGCTCAATGATTTGTTTTCTCTAGTTTCTAATATTTTTCAAGGGGTAGGTAAGAATGAGAACATTTCTAGAAAATGAACGGAACTCAATGCGGGTTTTATCCCTAAAGTTTTATCCCTAACATATCACAATATCATCCATTATTACGAAAACTAAACGAATATAGGGTTGGGGATGTTTTATTCCATTAAGAGTGTAACAGCAGTAGTCAGGTGTCAGGAGAAATAACTGTATCCTGCAATTTTCCGTAGACAACTTCATGATAGACGGTCAAGCAGCGTTTGGCTCTCAGATGCTTGCTGAGCAAACAGGAGTTTCAGTATTTGTTATAACAGACGTTCGGCGAGTACGCTGGACATTGAAAGCATCCCACGCTGTAATTGGAAAACGAGGTGAAGGAACGCTTTATCTCTCGTCTATCCCTCCAAAATGAAGGATGGTCATAAATTAGTTTTCCTGTGAAGAAGGTATGTTTAGCGCACAAAAGTCACAAACATTTGGTTAAATACAGTGAACTAGACAATGGAGCAACATTGGCCTAATACATAGATTATTACATAAACTTGTTAACATTCTGTAAATTTACGTACTCGTACCTATATCGTATACAATTTTTGATTAAATGTCCCTCATTACTAAGCACGTGCCATTGATCGCCTTATGCTAAATAATCTCGAAATTATCCGTCGTATCGCTATTTAGGTATGCTATACGCAACACCGATGTTAAATGACCAAAATCAATAGTTAATATACCGAAGAGATGTATACGCTTTCAAGAAAACGAATTCGAATTTTCTTAATTTTTTGTGATTCTTATCAATTCTTCCGCATCACTTTCTCACACACTGTGCGTGTACCTCATGATATTTATATACCACCACCATCATCATCATCATCATCATCATCATAATAATAATAATCATTACGATGATGGTATATAATCATCATTAAACTCACTTATGGTGATATATATACATGGAATATTGGAGGACACCAAAATTCTCAATATTGACGGAAAATTAAAAAAGGAAAAGATGAAAATCGGAAATTTAATTTTGTTTATGATGAATGAAATGAGTGTATGTGTGTATGTGAATGTTATGTATATTAAGGCGAGAGTAAATTTATATATGTATGATGTGGATACAATGAGGTAATTTTTTGGGGATGGTTCGGGGTTACAAAAAAAAAATTTTTTTTTTGTTAATTTTCTTTGCTTGTCATCATTGCGATAAGGACAGTGCCCTGGGGTGGGATACTAGATGGTCCATATCATATACAACGTGTTCATATACTTAGAGATACATTTTCTTATCTGCGTACGCGTAACAATTTTTTTTTTTTTTAGATATTTTACTTTAAGGATTTTCTTCGAGTTATTTATATGGAAATTTTCCGAAAGGTTAAGACGATTAAATTAATCATTAGTGATGATGATCATGACGATGTAGATTTTTTTATATACTCGTACTATGTATTCGAAGTACAGAGGATTAGAGACTTTGACATATTTTCCTCGTTTCCAACTGTCAAAGTGAATAGTTAATTGTTTGGAATTTATATATCGTTAAATCCAAATAAATTATTACTGTGTATGTAGAAAATGTATGTGTAGATATAATTTGCCACCCTCACCCTGATACGTATGCCCACTCGACATAAAAATAAATTCACTCTGCTTGTTGTTACATATAGTTTCAATTGGATTATATAACAACTATTTAGTTGTGGTTGTGTTTCTAAAGTGTCGTTATCATAATTATCATTATGATAATCAGAATCATTATGTTTCGACATCGCACATACCCCTTCTGTTGTTTTGTGCTATATAAGGACTTGAATGGTTCACGGGAGAAACAATAGGGACCATTAGCAAGAAAACTGTTGTATTTTAAGTTTTAAACATGTACATAAAAAAATTACTTTGCATATACAAGGCGCGGGGCGAACAAAAAACAAACCGAACGAAATTATCTTTTACACAAAAGAAATGAAAATAAAATATTCTTTAATTTTTGTTATCAATGTTTTTTTTTTTCTTGCGGATCTTATCTTTCTCATTTATTTCTCGGGTAATTAAAAATCATTTATATTTTTATGAGGGTACTAATTCGCGTCCTAGTTTTCTTATAATCTATATATAAATATTTTAATTCGTGTTGTATATATAGGAGAACGGTGGAAGAGTTTTTATGTTTTGTTCCGTTGCTTTCCGCAGATTAAATATTGTAATTATTGCTGGTGGTTGTTGCTAGTAGATGCGGATAATAAAATATTAGCTGTTGAATTTTATATGGGAAGAATAATATATGAATCGTAATTTTATAGCGATAAAGCTGATCTAAATCGCAATGATGAGGAATAATGAAGATCCCGTATGAAATAATTACTATTTTTTGAGGTAAGGCTTAAAACTATCTACTTAACAGTAAAAATTTCATGAATGCCGAGATAATCAACAATTTATACTCGAACAACTTACCGCAAAATAACTCAGAACTACGAATTTTCGCATATCTGTGTGGATTTTCAGGGTTGGTTTACAAGAGAAATGTTCTAACTTATTCGTTAATGAACAAATTGTTGCCACCAGCGCCAAACCCGTGGGTTTATAAACTAATATACTGATAACAAAATGTTTGCTTGGTCGAAAACCTTTAAAACGATATGCCACATGGTTACACCGGAATTCAAAATAAATCTGCCACCAGCGCCATAACGGTAGTTTTCAATACTGATATGATTCAGCTAAATTTATTATATTTAATATAGTGACACCTACATATTCAGGAGCAGTCCTACAAATATGAAACGAGACGACACGATGATATTGGAAGAAGAGAAAATTTGATCGCTTCTGGCACTACAAAAGTAGTTTTACTAGGTGCGCACCTGATTTTTTTTAATGCAAAATTTAAAATTTTAATAGAAATATAAAAAATGGTTTATTCAAAGTATGGTCCTTCCCTATCTACACATTTTTGCCATCTCTCTGGCAATACATTAATATACCACGACGATAAAACAACGCGTCTTTGAACCGAAACCATTCATTCAACCAAGCTTGCAATTCTTCGAAACTGGCTACGTGTAGCCCTGTCAAGCCATGCGCCATCGGGGATAATCCGAGGGGAACCAGGTTTAGCGAATAAGGCGGGCGCGTAACAGATCCCATCTCGGCGTTTTCACGGTATCCTGGATGATGGGAATGCATGGTATGGAGCTTTATCGTGCTGGAGTATCACTTGTTTGTGTCCCGTGTCCCATTCTGGCCAGTTTCGCCCTGTTTCAGAAGCTCATACATAGTACACGATTTATTTCTGGTCCTAGCAAACGCAGAGCATTGTTTTATTTCGGAAGCGATTTGGTCGTGCTGTCGACGTTGATGTTTCGCCAGGTGAAAGCCACTACCTTTATGCTTTTGGGATTCTTAAAAAAATCCACTTCTCATCTCCCGTAACCATCCGTGAAAGTAAAATTTTGCAAGTGGCCCTTCGGTTTTCCTTCTGTCTCTCAAAACAATGTAAAAATTATTTAAAATCTTGTTATAAAAAGCAATTGGTCGTTATAATGCAATTAGTAAACTAATGACCTCACAATGATAATAAAAAAAAAATACGAACTTCGATATGAAAAAACAAAAATTATCCCCATTTTAATACGATGATGAAGACCCATTTGTAATTAGCCCCGAACTTGATCAATTTTTGCAAGTTCGAGGTCAATAACAAATGGGTCTACCTCATCGTATTAAAATGGGGACAATTTTCGTTCCCTAAGGATGTCTTAAGCTAATTACGCATGTATACCATGTCCGTTGGAAATCTCTGTGAGCTGGCCAATCCTCGATACAGTGAACGTCTAAATTCCATTTATTTTAGTTTTGTAAAAATTCATCAAGTTCGGGGTCAGTAACGAATGGGTCTACCTTATCGTATTAAATTGGGGATATTTTTTGTTTATTAAGGATGTCCTAAGCTAACTACGCATATACACAATGTCCATTGGAAATCTCTGTGAGCTAGCCAATCCTCGATACAGTGAACGTCTAAATTCCATTTATTTTAGTTTTGTAAAAATTGATCAAGTTCGGGGTCAGTAACAAATAGGTCTACCTCATCGTATTAAATTGGAAATAATTTTTGTTTATTAAGGATGTCCTAAGCTAACTACGCATATATACCATATCTGTTGGAAATCTCTGTGAGCTGGCCAATCCTCGATACAGTGAACGTCTAAATTCCATTTATTTTACTTTTGAAAAAATTGGTCATGTTCGGGGTCAATAACAAATGGGTCGCACTCGCGCCTTTTCTGTTCAATTTGGCGCTTGAGCACGTAGTGAGAAAAAGCAACATCGAAACTTTGCGCTGTATATTTAATAAATCCGGCCAAATTCTTGGATATGCAGATGATATCGTGCTTCTTGGCCGAAGACCTAGCGATATCAAAGACAGTTTCATACCGCGAAGACTTGCTTTGGAGGTGAACAGCAGTAAAACCAAATATCTAACAACACCCAGGAACATCTCTATGGAAAATCTCGGAATTGGCGACCACAATTTAGATGGTGTCGAAAACTTTAAATACCTCGAGTCAGTTATAACATTACTGAATGAAATGCAGGCAGAAATAAAAGCCCGAATCGCTGCCGGACAACGAGTTTTCCACGCCCAATCAAGATTATTGTGATCGAAACATTTATCGCAGTCGTGCAAGCTCGCACTTTATAAAGCACTAATAAGACCTGTGCTGACTTTCGGAAGCGAGAGCTGGACCATGACCTCTAACGATTGTAGATTGTTATCTACATTCGAAAGGAAGGTCATCCGTTCAATTTTTGGTCCAATTAAAGTCGCGAACAACGAATATCGGATTCGTATGAATCACGAAATAAAGCCACTCCTCGGAGGCAGCGATATCATCGGATTCATTAAATCCAATCGAGTGAGATGGCTCGGCCGCGTTACAAGGTCTCAACAACCAGGGATGATTAATAAAGTGTTTCACCAACAACCAGCCGGAGTACGTCGTAGAAGAAGACCCCGACTACGCTGGCGTGACGACATTGAACAAGATCTGCAAGCATTAGGATGCCGAAACTGGAGCACGAGACAATGGATCGGGATGGATGGAGGGCCATTGTGCGGGCGGCGAAATCCCTTCATGGGATGTGAAAGCCAGAGAGAGAGAAAAAAAAAACAAAAAAAAAATATATATATATATATATATATATATATATATATATATATACATATATATATATATATATATATATATATATATATATATATATATATATATATATATATATAATATATTATTAAGGTTATTTTGGGAAGTGTCGGAGAGCAGTGCCGAGCAAAAGCCGTGAGAAGAACGTTCGGCATAAAACACACCCTATGAAAGGCTTCCACGAAGGAATTTGAAGGAGCGGCAGCGAAACTAAGTGGAACGGACTGGACCCCATGTCACTAACATTCGAGAAGAACAGACGAAGGCGAAAAGATCACTTACGAATGCTGGTCAAAGAGAACGGTCGCAATGGGAGCGTTTGCAAGGATGACGGTATGGATGAAAAGATGAGTGAACAAGAAGAACTGGAAGATTTGCGAAAATCTTCGTTTTTGAACGAAATGAAATATGAAAGCTTATTTACCTATTTCTCCCGATTTCACGACTATCTGGGTGCTGAATTATCTTCCGGTCAGTGGATTTCAACTGACCGAAGCAAATTGCAAAAATATTCAAAACCATACGATACATTTCTGGATTACTTCATAATTAAGCTGAAAAATTCGATTCCTCATTGCTTTATTTCACTACGACAATCCAGATCCATAAAAATAAAAGTTAACTTTGGAGCCCACAGAGGTACTTGTTTCCTGTGACTCATCCGTTTGTAATTTACAAAAATGAAATAGAGAAATTGCAATGCGATGGAGTAAGAGATACTATTAAGGGAATGGCAGACTGTCCCTGATGGAAAAAAACTCGAGACACCAGAACTGCATGTGTATGTGCCGATCCTATAACCAAAATTAAACCTTGAAAACTGATATTATTTTTGAGTTTTGTTCAGATACTAAATATAAATTAAAACAAATCCAACTAGCCAGTATATTCGAGAACATGAAAACTTTTAAAGGAATCCAGCAGAATTTGCAGAATTACCAGGTTATTTTATTTACAGCGGAAATTTTTATTCATTTTCACAAAATGAAACACCCCTAATAAAATATTAAAACTGATCCTTAAAATGATAAACTGATTCATTTCTGAAGTAAAGGAAAGGTATATGAAATTTTGAAATTTAAAAATATTCCGCCTTTTCGCCATTTCTTAATGAATCACGATGAGGTTTGAATAGTAGTGTTGGTTAGGGAGTTTAAAGTGTGTTTTGGACAAAATTCTAGGATCTGTTCATGCTGGACTAAATTTTGCTAATATAGATAGAATTTTAAGCTGGAGAGAACTCAGCTATTTCTTAATTAATAATTGTAAAATTTAAAATATAATAATTCGGACAAAATCGAACAACTACTGAGACTACATTTAAAATTTGGTGGGAATTTATGGGTTAGAGTTTTTTTCTAAATAATTCATGTAGTCTCAACATGAACTGTTAATAAAAGAGCGGAAAGTATTGTTACTAGTTAAAGTTTTTGAGATATTGGTCAAAAACTGAAAAAAACTTAAATGGCCGCAGAAAATCAAAAAATTATAGTGCAAATTCTAATCGATAAATTTTGTCCAAATTATCGGCCATGAATGCGTTTCAAATTTTTCAATTATTAATTAAGAAATAGCCGAGTTCTCTCCAGCTCAAAATCAGTTTTAATCGTATAGAATGCACAGATACCATATTTTCATATAAAATAGTTTAGTCCAGCATGAACAGATCTTAGAATTTTGTCCAATCCTCGGTTTAGAATCTCTAACCAATACTACTATCCAACTTCATTGTATTCGTTAAGAAATGGCGGAAAACGGAATACTGTTAAATTTCTTATACTTCCTTACTTTGCAGATCAATAAATTTGTCATTTTAAGGACCACTTTTAATAATTTAAAAAATATCCGCTGGTAATTATATAACAAATGATATTCTCTTTTGTGATAGTGCTGCCATTTGCGGCGAGTGGCGCAATCTCGTTTTTCCGCTGGCAAAATTTCACTATCATATACAGCATGATTTTCACACAGTTATAACTTCAAAGGTATGTTAAATTTTTACTGTGTGAATATCTTCAAATTTGTTTCTTTATTTTGTAAAAAATTTTTACGATTAATTTTTTTTGTTTTAAATTTATTTTTGAATCACAAAACCGAGTAGACCAGTTCTTCCTAAACAGGTTTGGTAAGAAAGCAAAAATATTCGTACATAACTTTTTGTTGTGTCAAAGTGACGAAAATTATAAAAATTTAAAAGTTTTTCATTCAAAATTGAGATAAATTTTAAAAAATACCAAAAATAATGGATTTGCAAGAAAACAAAAATTTACTATAGGTACTCTAATTTTTTAGGATGTTAAATAAAACTGAATAAGGAATAATGATTTGATGTATTTAAAACCGTTCCACAACTGTCATTTCAGTACACTGTCAAAAAATATAAAATTGAAAAATATTTACCTAAAATTATTTTTATGTAATAGTTTCATATATAATATTTCATTTGTTTATCTTTTTGTTTAGTAAAAATCACAATTTCTAAATTTTTTTTTATTAATTATTATTATTATTTAAATTTTTGTAACTAAGTTTGTTTTATTAATTTTATTAAATTTATGATGTGCTCGATTTTTTTTTTTTTTTTTAGTTGTCGTTTTATTCATAAGGAGCCGCAACGAAATGTTTTGTTTTTCATAATATGTTTTTTATGTATATGTATATAATAAAAAAACTAACTTATTTTGATTTATCTAAAAATAATTTATTAATAAAATTTAATAATATACGAGCAGTTTCTTTATTAGTCACGGTGTTTATTATTTCAATCACGTTTCAACAACATTTGCAACAAATTCCACTGAAAATAAATATTAAAAAAAGGAAAGAAAAGAGATAGAAAATAAAATATTATTTTTAATGCATGTATTTATTAATAGATGTCACTGATTACCAATGACATATTATATTGTTATATAGATAGATGTAAAAATGAAATAAATAAATTATTTATATTAATTATAATTAAATAAATTTTATTTATAATACATTAAAGAGGTGTTTATGCAACATAAATATGAATTTGGTGTTTTTACGGGGAGTAATTTGTGAATAGAAATAGGTAAGCGTATATATAAGATCAAAATAGTTAATATCTTAATCTAGATATCTAGAAGAGTTTTTTTAGTATACAAACTTGGTTGATTGGTTATTGTGGTAAAAAACAATTCTGAATTAAAATACACAACAACAAAAAACAAACAAACAAGGAAAATAAATATAAATAAGAACATGTAATCCATCCGTATCTCCTGTCTATTTTATAATATGTACGAAACTGTCGTGCACACCTGTATGTAGGTATAAAACCTAAATAATTTTTATATGGTTTTTATTTATATGGCCGCCTCCTCCGCTCCATTTACGTGCGTGCATTACTTGTACATTTTGTTTCCGTCCTCCCACACCCGGTTGGCTTTGTACTAAATAGAGCAGAGAGAAAATGGAATAATCGAAATCCCTGATTGTCAGTCAGATAAGAAGCTAAAATTAAAAGAATTTTTTTTTCTTACATTTTCATTTCATATAAATACGTTCGGTTTCTCTTTACATTCGGTTATCATGATGATGTTGATTGAAATGAAAAGAAAAATCAATATATTTTTCCTTATTATGTGTTTTGGAATCTATCGGGATGTAAAAAATAATTCCAGATAGGTAAAGACTTTAACAATATAAAGGTACCCCATAAAATGGCAACAAAACTAAATTATAAGAGTTTTTCCAAGTAAACCAACGTAATGCAGGGATTGCAAAAGTTTGATATCTCCTAATTTTCGGTCATCCAATATACGTTCTACATTTGGGTAATTATAGGTGTGAAGATGTAGTGTAGAAGCAGAAGACGTGATATATACGTCGCCACTGATCTGTTGGGGTAAATAATAAATTTTATGGCAACCACATTGGTTGATTCAAGGCCTTTCAAACCATGACTATATCGGATTGAAAACAAACGATCAACAAATATTCAACGCTATAATGTTAGGTTTGAGTACTATAAGGTAATTTATATAAATTTTTGAACAGCGCCAAACCGGTGAGTCTGTCAACTAAAATGACACTGTGATTATTGTGCAAAACATCTACACCACCAGTGCATGGTGATACCAACAGAAGAAGAATAATGTCAAAAATTTCAAAACGGACGAAACAGACATTTCTAGGTAGGTGGACGTTTTTTGTTGCTCTTTCAGAGTAAAAAACATTCAAAACTGTCTAAAAAGGTGATTTTGGACCTAGGTAAGTAAGTTTTGATAAAATATCAGTATTTATTTAACAGCCGAATTCGAAAAAAGCCCCGGGGTAGCCTCAACCAAGTAGTTCGGAGTAACCCTAATAGTCCGAGCTAAACCAGCTTTAACATGGTTGGTTTCGGGTGGAATAAACCGAATGATTAAAATGAGCTCGATTCAATCTCCATCATGATTCCAGTATATCAAAATTCAGCCGTCACCAATAAAATGATAGTCAGGCCCTTTAGAAACCACTACCTTGGCCAGAATGAATTGCCATCCAGAATCAGCAAAGAAAAAACCATTTGAAGAAAGTGGAAACCGTTCAGATAATTCAGACAACTACCTATCATCCGAACCTGAACCACACTACTGTTTGTCAAAACCATTGCGATGCTAGTCGAAATCATATGATGTCAGTAGGAAATATTTAGACCAAAGTAACAGCCGAATTCGAAAAACATAATAATTTAGTTGCGTATTTTTAGAGGCAGATGAACGACTCGAATAACCGATATGATTAATAATTTGGTTGAATTTTCGATTTGTTCAAAGGCTCTAGCAAACACCACTAAAATTAAACCAATAAAGAAGGCAAGGGCCATACTTTCAAAATTTTAAGGTCATCAAAATTTATCCAGCCGAAAGTGATTACCAGCAAACTTTCACATCAACTGAGTTGGAATCCGGGATTTTATCCGGTCGTCTATTTAAGTATCACGTTCAGCTATCTCAAAATCATATATAAAAAGAAAAGCAAGGCTTAATATCGATTCTACAACAATTTATCGAAAACCTCAATTTACAGAAAAACAATTCAATGAAACACAATTAGCAAAAAATGACAATTCACCGAACTGTCATTCCGCGAAAACAGAAATTCACTAAAAATATAATAAATAAATAGAAACTCGCGGATTCTATTTTGTATCATTTTTGCATTGAAAGATTTTGACGGAAAATGCAGAGAGAGAGTCTTTCAAGTGCAAATTCTTGAAAATTAAATTTGAATATTGAGTTCCAAAAGTAGTTCTGAAAAACGCCAAATTTGAAAGAAAATAAATAGCTCTATAAATAGCATTACCATCCTACACAGTAGGCCAGAAAAATACAATTTAGACAAAAATGCTATGAAAATATTTTTCCCAATTCCCTATGCCCAGGGAAAGTCAGAATAGTGCCACAGAAGTTCTTTGCTCGGCTCTCTTCAATGTTATCAGAACGTCCTAAAATTAAATTTTAAATTTATAAATAAAGTCATATTAGATGCTTGGATAGGATCATAAAATCTCTGTAATCGGCCTGAGTAATAATGAGGGTAACCAAGAAGTAAAAATTGAATCTACCAGAATAGCTATCAACTTCTAATCGGATTCCACATTAATGAATCAAACTCATTTTATAATTAAATTTTAAAATTTTGTTTTACACAAAAATCATTTCAGAAACTATTGTTTTTCCAGAACTATATTCAACACAAAGACAGCAGGAACCATTTAAACATGGGAATCACCTGGACCAGAGCATGAAGAGCACGATATAATCAAGTCCATTTTGAATTTCCTAAGAATTCTTGTACTGATGACTTTGTAATGGACTGGTTCCGGCTTAAACTGTATATTTTGTGCTAAACTGTATATTTTGTTCGCCCTAGTTGACATTGATTTTGCTCCTCAATAATGCTCTATCCTCCAGAGTACGCAAAGCACAACTAATAATTAGGTGGAAGAGGCTTCAAAAGTTATTGGTTTCCTCTGATTCGAATTAAAATGGATAAAATATGACTATTCCAGGAGATAGGAAAAGAGCATATAGACAGCTTATCTCTAAATTTTGACCCCTTTTGTAGTTCCTGAAATTCTCTCAAATTTTGTAATCTAGCTTTGATCATTACCACTACCTGCCGGTAGTTTGAGTACTACAGTGCCTCAGCTGTATGTCTCCTTCTTGGAGATTTGTTCAATGGTACACCGCATACAAATTTTTTAACGAACGAGTAATTAGTCACTAGCTCCAAAACAGAAAATATTTGAACTAAAGCCTTTAGTCGCTTTATCCCATAAAATTACATGCGGATGAATAATTTTGAACTGGTTGAGTCATTTTATTTTTATTACCTTTTCTAGAAAAGCTAAAGTATGTTGTGAAAGAAACTGCTTTCGACATCAAATATATTGCACAGGTTGGAAATGTTGATTAACAATAAAATGTTTATTGGTTTTTTTCTTTACTCTCCTCCTTAATGCTCTCAGTAAAATTTAGTGGGTCAATTTTGATGCAGGTTAATATAAGTTCAGCTTCAGAGAGAGTACATATCTGGTCTTTCCCAAAATCGTAAACAAAGAATTTGACACACTACTAGATAGAGGCATATGATAGCACTAACGAAATCACCGATTGGAGGTCAACAATACCATAAAATGAATAAACAAAGTAATGAAATGCATCAACATTATACTGGGGCAGAGAGGACTAAGAAATTAAATTGTATATGGTATTTTTTTATGTTAAGGGCTTATGCTTGGCTTATGTAGAATAAGATTTGAAGTGATTTCTGTGGTTTCCGCAGAATTTTTCTATGAGGTGTAGCTGATTTGTGCTCCTCTGAGTTCGTAAAACTATATAACGACTATATATTTCACAAAAATTACTTTAAATCTTCCTTTACCACCAAAAATATGCCGATGGCCAACGAATAGTCGAGGAACTATACCATCAATTCCGCCTTTTATAAAAATTACAGAAATTTCTATAAATTTTCCTCTACCATCAGGCATAGCCCGAATAGTTCCAAATATTGGGAAACTACACATATATACTATGTTTGTCGGAAATCTTTGGCTAGTGGCCAATCCGATACAGTGAACGTCTAAAATCCATTTATATTAGTTTTGCAAAAATTGGTCATTTTCAGGGTCAATAACAAATGGGTCTACCTCATCGTATTAAAATGAGGGTAATTTTTGTTTCTTAAGGATGTCTCAAGCTAACTACACATATATACCATGTCCGTCGGAAATCTCTGTGAGCTGGCCAATCCTCGATACAGTGAACGTCTAAAATCCATTTATTTTAGTTCTGCAAAAATGATCAACTTCGGGGTCAATAACAAATGGGTCTGCCTCATCGTATTAAAATGAGGGTAATTTTTGTTTCTTAAGGATGTCTCAAGCTAACTACACATATATACCATGTCCGTCGGAAATGTCTGTGAGCTGGCCAATCCTCGATACAGTGAACGTCTAAAATCCATTTATTTTAGTTCTGCAAATCAACTTCGGGGTCAATAACAAATGGGTCTGCCTCATCGTATTAAAATGGGGGTAATTTTTGTTTCTTAAGGATGTCTCAAGCTAACTACACATATATACCATGTCCGTCGGAAATCTCTCTGAGCTGGCCAATCCTCGATACAGTGAACGTCTAAAATCCATTTATTTTAGTTCTGCAAAAATGATCAACTTCGGCGTCAATAACAAATGGGTCTGCCTCATCGTATTAAAATGGGGGTAATTTTTGTTTCTTAAGGATGTCTC
Organism: Nephrotoma flavescens; assembly: GCA_932526605.1. Classification (NCBI taxonomy): domain Eukaryota; kingdom Metazoa; phylum Arthropoda; class Insecta; order Diptera; family Tipulidae; genus Nephrotoma; species Nephrotoma flavescens. The sequence goes on from OW052222.1 coordinate 10,773,313, forward strand.
AAGCTAACTACACATATATACCATGTCCGTTGAAAATGTCTGTGAGCTGGCAAATCCTCGATACAGTGAACATCTAAAATCCATTTCCATTAAAATCCATCCGGTCAACAACAAATGGGCGTACATCATCGTATTAAAATGGGGGTAAATTTTGATTGTTTAGGATGTCTTAAGCTAACTACACATATATACCATGTCCATCGGAATTCTCTGAATAATCGCCAATCCTTGATACAGTAAATGTGTAAATTCCATTTATTCCAAATTTGCAAAAATTGAACAAGTTCGGGGTCAATAACAAATGGGTCTACCACGTCGTATTAAAATAGGTATAATTTTTGTTTCTTAAGGATGTCTTAAGCTAACCACACATATATACCTTGTCCATCGGAAATCTCTGTGAGCTGGCCAATCCTTGCTATAGTGAATGCTATATCTAACTTCCATTTTACAAAATAACTCTAAAAATAACTTTAAATCTACCTCTTTCACCACATACGAATATAAGCCAATAATCTGGCCAACGAATAGTTTCCTGAGTTGAGAATCTTTAACTCAATTTTCAATCGTAGAAAAGATCTGAAAAAAATCATAGAAATTTGTATAAAACTATCTCCACCAGCACGAACTTGCATAAAAGCATTCGAGCCAAAAAGCAGAATGAATTTTTTTTTCATTTTTGGTAGCAAGAAATACAAGGATATTTGAGATGCCAGAAACAGTTATGGCTAGAATTATCGGAGTCTAACATAATAAATCAGCTAATAAGTTCCTTTATTGAATCTATTGTAAAACTCTTCTTATAATAAATATTAGTACGTCCTTTCTTTTTTATACGATTAAGGCAGAATTTGCTTATGGCAAAGTCACTACTAGACTAATTCCCAGAATTTTTGAAGACGAATAATCGTTTCCGTGCTTCCGTTACACCGCCTTAAAAACAAAGAAGTTCACTCAATTGAAAGAATTCCTTTATTTGTAGTTTGTAATTCTTATTTTTTTGAGGGAATTTGAGATAATTTAGAAATATTATCAAAGAAAAAACTTTATTAACATTTTTTTTTTATAACTAAGCAGTGTTTCTTTAAGTGAAATTTTTAAGTCCAAATTACAGGACAGAAAATTTTTTAGTGAAAAAACGAGATAGATTTTTTCGATAAATTACCGATTTCAAGGACTGTCGTGTCATCAGAAAAACCATTAAAAAAATTAAAATCCCTAAGTAAAATTTAGTCTATAGTGTCACCTAGAGGTAATAATATAATTAATAATTAGGTACTATGCGTGCGATTTGTGTATATAAATAAGCGCTCTATGATCTATTCGACTTCATAGATTTAAATAAAAAAAAAAACACTGTATCTATATAATAGAAGCAAGGTTCGTATTATACAGTGGATTAAAAAAGCGTCTAAAATAAATTTAATACATAAAAATATAAAAAATAAATAACCAAATACTAAAAAGTACAGTACCAACCACCATTATCGAAACACCAATTTTTTTCTTTTGACATCTTTTAATTTTTCAATTTGTTTACCTTTCAAATTCACAATATTTCATTTCAATTTTTTATTTCGGTTCAGGATAAATTTTCCTCATCAACATATAAAAACACAAGAAAAAGAAAAAAACAATATAAATTTTTAAAAAACAAAATTAAAAAATTAAAGAAAAACCATCTTGAAGAATATAAATAAATAAACTTAACATTATTAAATTCATAATTAACAAATAAAATTATATTACCAATATAAAACTATTTTAGAGTGTATGTTTGTGTTTTGTTATGATTAAAATAAAAAAAAACTAATTAAAATTATTTAAAAGTTTTAACATAAAAAATTATTATTTTTTTTAATTTCACAAAGAAGGAACACAAGTAGAGAGAGAGAGAGAGATAGTACAATAAATAATATTTTGACTACAAAAACAGTTTTGACTACTAAAACAAAATGCTGGCAAAATTTATGTCTGTTAACATTTTTGAAACATGTGTCTGAGTAATACTCATGATACATAATAGATGGCAGAATTACTGACACACATGATTCGTACTTAGTAAAACAACACAAATTTCTATATTTAACAGGGCCACGAATTAAAAATTAAGATCTGAAACGCGTCATGTTCAAATAAAAATTAATGAAATAAAAAACTAAATTTAGGTTTGTATGTATGTGTAAATAAATTATCTTTATAGTTTTTTGTTTTTTGCTATTTACTATTTGTTTGATCTTTTCTCTCCAATCAATTCATAAAGGCAGTATTTGTAGTGACCTGATGTGTCACCCTATAATTAGAAAAACAAAATTTTTATAATTATATATCTGTAATTATTTAATCAAGTGCTTTAAAGTTATTTGAGTTATTGAATAATTTTGAATAATAAAATGATCAACATTTAGGCTCTGTATTTATATTCAAGTGCAGTGATTTTTCAACTCACGATAAAGTAAACGTTTCTGTTAAAGGTAATGAAAGTTGTAGCAGAAAAATCAAAATAAGGATATTCCGGATATCATGATGTCCTAATGTGTAATTCTTAATGTTTGGTTCACTACTTTAAATATCTGAAAGTCAAACTGTCTGCCAAGACCACTTGAAATGTTTTCTGATACTCCAAAGTTATGTATCCACACTGATATCAAATTGGTAGTCCCTAGTAGACCAACGAGTGAATTTGTCTATTACTCGTACCATTCAACAATAGCGATTATTCACTGTTACTTGGTGTTTGTTCACGTTTTATGTTTCCTATCACTAAGTTTTAGAGGATCTTTTGATTTTCTAAAGTCGTTGAAATTAATAAGATTTGTGATTAATCAAATTTCGGTTTCCTAGTCGATGATGATCTTTTACCATCGTATCGCTCTGTAGATGAAGATCGTGAGCGAGTTAGGCATTCGATTTTATGGCAGAATAAAAACTTTGCCAGATAAATCTCCGTTTTTATTGAGATTTGGAAGGGTGTTGAATGATGATGATTTATGAAATTTTGAATTCGATGTTTTCATTCGAAGGCGGTATGCAGGGTGTGAGATCCTAAATCGAATATGTTTGTTTTGTAAATTTCTGATTGAAAGGTTATTTGTTTTTGGCTATTGACTGAGAACTAAATGCAGAAGGACTTCACTATTACATAAACTATCCTAAGTGCTGCATCAAAAAAACTATAACCTAGTTTTAATAAATGAGGACACAAATGAAAAATACTTAACGATAGTTTAGAAAGAAACAGATTTCAATCCAGCAAGAAAAGGCGGATAAGCTCTACAAAATGTGGGGTAGCTCATAGGCATACAAAAATTATTTACAGAAACAAAATAATTAACGGACTCATCTTAATTTATTTATATAATCTATTTCAGGAATTGGCAAATAATAAATGAGTTGGGAAAATGAAACAAAGACTGACTACCGCTTATCTCATCAACATGAATTTAGATTAGGTTTTGAATAAAGAGTGGAATTGAAATCAATCTAGATTTGAGCCAATTTTGAAAATTTTATTTTTAACGAATCTAGTGAAGAAGGACATCATGAAAATTAAATTCGGAAAGGTTATTAAGAAAGCAACACACGTAAGAAAATAAATCGGTATATTAAATCTGGATATGTGGTTTACAGTAAACTGTGATGTGTGGTTTACAAAAGATGCATTAATAAATGAATAGGTAGTGGAATATGGCCATCCAACACAATTAGCTAGAAACCAACCGTCAATACTAAATTAGCGTCAACATGTATCCCAAAAACCGGAGTCTATTTCGAGATGTAAATAAAAATTTAAAGACGTCTGACCACACAGTAGCGCTACCCAATGAATCCGGAGAATTTAAAATAGGCACCGACGTCATACCCGAATAGGCTGAATATACATTTTATAACTAGGTATATTTTATAACTAGGTTCAAAAACCTCTACCGAACTGGCCCTATTGCAACCATGCGACATCTACGCCATAATTGAAGGTTTCATTCAGCTCAGAATTATCAATCTATAGCCGGTGAACGGTCGCCGGTAGGTGAATTCCAAATTTCTATCTAACAAGTTCCAGCTGTTCCCATGCTAGAATACCATCAGAAACGATATAGATCTAAATGTAATCTATCTTTGAAGCACAATGTTATCCAGGGCAACAATCCAGCTACCTAGTTTTTAACGCCGATAAGCATTACTCAACATAATGAACATCTCAACAAATCTAATTTCTAATCAACGAAACAAAAAATAGTTTTATGGTCACTTAGTGATTTCAAATAGCGTCATTTGGTGGTAACAAGACAAGTTTCTTTGAACCAAAATTTTTTTATGGGTTAACCCTAGTTTTGTAGAGCTTCAAAAATATCGATTAGCCGTATTCTCTTTCATGACCGGAATTTTTATAGATTGAATATCTGTTTTTTGGTTTAAAATATAGAAAGAAAATTTATAAAAATCTTATTTTAAAAACGGTCCTTTTCATTTAAATTGTCGTTTAAAAATATCGGTAAACTAGTTTTTGAGAGATCAGTCAAAAAAAATTCCAATTTTTGCCAAAAACTAACTTCCAATAGACTAACTTCCTTCACGCACTGCGTTCACGGTTCTTTCTTATTTCTGTTATGTGTCAATTACGGGTAATATCCATTAAAATGCTTGTTATGCTGTTACAAAGTTAGGTTCCTTTTCTTAATTACAACTAAAAATTGCAGTCCATGAGAAAATATCAAAGATTTCTCTCACTTCAAGGCACTTGAATAAAAATAATTTTAAAATATATTAGAAGTTACCTTAATCCAACTACGCAACGATTTTCCAAAATTCCTTTGAAACGTATCCTTAATATCTTGTAAATCGATCTGAAACGATATAAAGCCAATAAAAATTTGCATTTTAAATAATGGACGGATTCGCGTATCAACTTACCTCGCACCGCGTAACCACCAGCCGTATCAATTGATTATCATTGGTACCCATACCAGCCATACTTCGATGCAATCGTTTTGCAAAAAAGCCATGCTTATCCTGACTATACCGAACGATACACAAATAACCTTGTTTATCGTCCATTATAAATTTACTTTTGATCGTTTTTTCGAGCGTTTGCCCCGTAACTTTGTGATATTCTTCACTTATCTGTAATTCCAAAAATTTTATCAACTTTAGTATATTAAGGGCTGCGAACCCAATATATTAATGCAATACCAATTTTATTTGGGCAAAATTTCGCGTTGAAAATATATCCTTATAGTAACAAAATTGCTCATCATCGTACGGATTCTCTTGCAGTGCCAATTGTCGTGCATCGTATTGTGCCGCCGCCAAATTCGTAATACCCGTCTCGTCTCGGGTACACGCACATATTGCTAATAGTAAACGTTTAAGGTGTTCCGAAGTTTTTGATCGCACCTCTGTTTCGAGTGGAATTCCGTATTCTGTTGTATGACAAAAAATAAGAAAAAAAATCTTCAATCACGTATAACGGTAACTAGGGCATCACGTGACTTACTTTTTTGATACACATATTTTAAGGTGTACATTTCATAATTCGACAGGGGGCACATAATATCGATTGTCGAATCATGATCATAATTTTCGAGTGACTCGTTTAATTCCTGAACATAGAAATCGATTAGGGGTGTTAACAGGGCTAGGATAATTTTTTGAAAATTACAATCGAATTTTGTTTTAATGTCGCCCACCAAAGTCTCGTTTGTCAATTCATAATATTTGTTCGCGATCACAAATCGTTGTTCCAAACTTCGATGACACAGTATATTAATAAGGACATCTCTGTTCGGTGTTGAGAGTTTAAGGGCATCGCGTAACTCTTCAGCATCGGTTTGGGGATTAAAATTTGGTGCTGGTTTTACGGTTGGGTTGCCCTAAAAACCAAAATTTGTCATATACATACAAAATTTAAATGCTGTGTTAGATGATCGTATAACTTACCAATTCGACCCGTTTTGATGGTGCACCTTGATGATGACGGGCATCGGCTGCGGCCGTTGCTTCCGCAGACATACCAATAGCTGGTGGTATAAGTCCGGCGGCTTGATGTGTTGGTGAATGTACTAGAGCTGGAGTATGCGGTACAATCGGCGGTTGATTTGGGGTGTTTGGTGGATACGAGGCCGACACAGGTGGATAATGATATGATGTGGATGGGGGATAAGCGGGAATTTGAGCGGCAGGATATATTATGTGATGTGATGGGGTATGAGGGGTTGTATACGTTGCTGTTGCTGCACCTGTTACATATGGCGGTACCGTCGGATCGGCAAAACTTTGTGGTGGTGGATATGGAAATTGAGTGGCATACGATGCCACCCCGGGTGGAGGCTGATTTGCCGGTGTGGTTGTAGTTATCGTTCCTGAGTATGGCGTGATCGGCGTTTGTGATGGATATGGGTAACTTGTCACTGGGTACGCTGTTGGTGGATATCCATAAGGGTATTGCACTGGTGGGTATACCGCTGGATTATGATGATTATGATTTCCGCTCAAATATGGGGATGAGGGCGCTTGCATCGGTTGAGCAGGTGGATATGCACTACCAGCTGTCGAAACAGGAGGTATTACGTATGGCTGTCCGGGCGGCGCGGCATTAGGCACCCCGTTCTTGGCTGCATCTTCATGAGGCGATGATGCATTTGGTCCTTTTGACTGATCATCCGCATTCTAGATAGTTAAAAATGCCGCATACATAAAACAAACAATATAATCATAAAAGTGCAACAAACTTACCGATGAATCCATATTCCGAATTTAAAAATTTTCTTTAATTTTCACTTTCGTATTTATTTCCAATAAACTTCCGCGAACATAAAAACAAATTTCCCACACAAAACTGTAGAAAGCAAAAAACGTTCATAGGTTAAGAAATTTAACGTGTAAAAAGAAAATAAAAAATTTTCTATTTTTTCGTATACACAAAAAAATTCCACTTTCATTTTCAAACATCAAAAAATAAAAATAAAAAATTAAAGAAAAAGTCGGAAAATGAAAAATCTAATTTATGCTTGTTGCTTGTTATCGTTTTGATCGTTACTCAACTGACGTAATTTTTATACTCGTACGTTGGTTTGATGCTAAAAATTATAAAAATTCTGAAATGTTTTCGCGGTTTTAGTGGTTTTATGATGCACGCGTGCTTATATGATAAACTCTCGTTTGGATGACGCAAAGTGGTTTTCAGGTGGTCGGTTTATTATTCAATATATGCGGTTTTTGAAAACTTAATAAAATTCTTATGACCTTCAACTAAATTCTTTATACACAAAAACTATCCGTGTACCATTAAATCATATGTTAAAATTGTATGCACATGTTGAATAAAATCAAAACCGGTTGGATCTAAATTTAGAATGTCTAATTCTGAAGCAATCCACATAAACAGAGCACAATGAATGAAAAGCTATATGTACATAAATGTTATAAACAAAACACACCACAGCACATAAATGAAAGAACGCCACTGCGATCCATCAAATATTTTCAAGATAATTTAATTTTGGATACAACAACAACAATGTGTATATCTAATAGAATATCAAACAAATTCTCAATCGACATATATGCAAAAACACAGACATACGTGTTTTTCAAAATTACACTGTAAAGTCGCTATAAAAACCCAAAAAATAATTTAGAGATCTATACACTTTGGCTGACCGTAAAGAACTAAACAAAACTGAAAGTGAACGCACGAGCGACGATCAATAAAAGCATGCGTGCGTAACATAGCATACGCGAATAGATAAATAAGTATTCTTCAGAACAGTAGAAGATCAATGTATAACACAGTATGAGACCGATAAATATTTTTTTTATTTTTTTTTTTTGAGATTTCTCGCATAGGATCTGGGGCCGTATTCTTGAAATCAGTGAGAATTTCCCCCACTCAGAATACAATTTGCTTTGAAATTCTCTATATTATTCAAATTTTTCGCAGGCTACTTTAATCACTTTTTTAAATTTATTTTCTTTTTTTAAATTAAGAAACATAATTCCCCCCCTCCCCAAAAGAAAAATTGAGACAACTACGATAGTACTCGGCTACCAAGAATACAATCGGAAACGTTGGATTAGTGATGATACATGGAAAAAGGAAAACCGCAAGGGAACAGGAAAGCAGGAGAACAATGCTAGCTGAATCGAAACAACTTGGTAAATTATGGGAAGATATAAAACTTGTAGCCCCCAACAGAGTAAAATGAACCAGCCTAGCAGACACCCTATGCTCTTAAATTGGATTTACAGGGAAAAAAATTCAGTAATTAAGCTACTCGCAGTAATCTTAAGTACTATGAAACAAAAATGACTGTGGGAAACAACCTTATCGCATATTTTTAGTTTTGTACAAACAATTTTCACTTTTAGAAAATGTTATCAGTAGTAGCCTCGCGTTCGAGCAATTCATGTTTATTTACAGATAACGAAAATTATATATACATGGTGTCCCAGAAGTGATCGATCAAACGAAGCAGGGTGATAGAGGAGCTCATTTGCAACAAAAGCAGCCAAGTAAAGTTGTTTCGAAGTGTTGATGGTGCAAAAGTTATTTCACTTTTAGTGTTTTTTAGTGAAATCGCATCCAAAAAACTAATTTAAAAAAAAACAAAAAGTTATTTTGTTTAGCTTTATTTTTTAATACGATTAAATACTAGTAAAAAATAAAGTCTTTTTGTTTCCCAAAAATTGTTGTTGATGTTTAAGTGACAACAGCAAGAAAACAATGTACTACAGAAAGCTGACCCACTACCAGAAAAATATGAGACACTAATGCAGATTTTAAAATGGTATCACTCCGAGCTATTCACACCAGAATGTTTTTCATCATTTTTTTTTCAAAAATTAAGCTGGGTTTATTAAAAAATGCACTTAACAGAATTGGAGTTCTAAAATAGATGCTTTGTTTTTTAAGCAAATCTAGTAGCCCGCGAATTAAACAAAATGTGTGGTATAAAAAGTAAAAAATTTGTAATTCATATTAGTGATTCCACGGAACGCCCGAGCTGCAGCAACAGAATACTAGAGACGATATCCAAATCGGGAACGCTTTACTGATTACAGAGTATTTCAAAACGTGCATTAAATGTACAGTGAAGGCGAACTCCCTGGTTATCCGAGAAGAGAAGGAACTGCAGGTCAACAATTGGAATGGTGACAGACGACCGTTCTATAAGTGTCCGTTGTTTATCAAGACGTTCGAAAGTGTCACGATTCACGTTGCATCGTATTTTAAAAAGAAATCAGTAGCACCCTTACCATGTAGCACCCTTACCCTTACCAAGAACTTTTACCTGCTGACCGTGAAAAAAGGGTGCAATTTGGTCAAGAAATACTGCGTCAATGACAAGAAAATTGGGAATTTTTAAACAACATTTTATGGGGTGACGAAACATGTTTTAAAAGAGAGGAGGTACTCAATATAGTTGATGTGCTATAATTTGCACTATTGAGCCCACGTAAATCCAAAAGCGTAGTTATGTAAAGGCGAATATGTAAATGCTACGCACCAACATTAACGGTGAATGAACTTCGTAGAAACTGAACCAATCAGTAAACCACTCTTCAAGATAAAAATGAAGTTATTAAGCGCCCGGTGGATTACCTTCACACACAACAATGAAGAAATATTGGACAATGCAACCGAGGAAGAACTTGATAATCAGTATTTTGGTAAAAATACTTATGAGAATCTTGAACAAGATTATGAATTCTCGCCAATGAGAAAAAGTTGCACTACTTGCTGCCAGTATTTCGAGAAGAAGTAGCTAAACTCATAGGCTAACTGAACGTATCACAAGAAAATTACTCCACTGCCTGAAGTACAATAAAATCTAGATTCGAGGAAACGCGATTATGGAATTACGTGCCACCAAAATAGGACCTGTAAACCAGTTAAGAATGTTACAGGACATAGTTTTAAAATGCCTGCATGCCCTAAGGAATCAAAAAATTGGATACAACAACAAAAGGGACGTCCATCAGCAATCTGCCCCAGTTCGGCCACACACATTTTAAAATCACTTAGTCCTCATCCAAAGCATTCCATGTTTTAGCGAAATCATTTCATTTTTATCGAGCGAGATGGAAATTTTTTGTAATATGGCATATAATTTACCATTACTATATGCATCTAAGAATCTTACTCAAAATCTTCTCAGGTGGTTTGGGTTTTAATTTGTTTAATTATATGAAAAAACACAAATCGAATTTAATAAGTTTGATAATTTTTCGTTTTTTCATTAATTTTGATAAAATTTCTGGGCTGGGTTAACTTCGCACAAAAGCCAATTGGTTATTGATATGTTAGTGTTACCTGATGGCAAATCTTTTTATTTTCTGGAATAGAATTCTAGGATAACGTCAAATACGTATCAAAGCACTAGTTTTTAAAACTTTGACCTGAGACATCCTCTATATCCTTGGGAATGAACAGACTAAAAATATTTTATTGGCAAATCACACCACATTCCCGGTCCGATCGACACTTTACTTGTTCCAAACCCTTTATTAATCCAATCCCTTGAGCTGCTCACGCAATTTAGCAATATGGCACACTTACTTCAGGTATAAAAACGCCTTGCACTCAGTACATACAACTAAATAAACTGGTTAATATTACCTGCCGCATCATGCAATACTAAAGGATTAAAGCACAACCATAAAATTAAGGTTGGTTTTCGATGGTTCTGCCAAAACCACAACTGGAATATCATTAAATGATGTAATATTAACTGTTCCTTCTTCTCGTCAACAATGCTGTTCTTTTGACATCCATTTTGGTTCACATTAGAATCCAACAAGCAACAGAGATATTTAGATTTAGCATCTCGCGGTCCATTTCAAGTAACAAGTCAACTAAACAAAACATGCTTTCGGAAAGTGCCAAACTTTTCGATGTATTAGTCTGACTATAGCACGAATAACAATAGTCGCAAAGCTAATCATGCAAGAATTCAAATTCTCTTTGCCTCTTTTTAAAGAAATAACTCTCCTTAGATTCTGCGATGCATCTAAAAAGGCATATGCTGCTGTGATCTACAGAGAACACAAGTCAATGGGAACGCGAACGTTCGGCTTCTCATTTCAAAAAAAAAAGATTGCTAAAATTAAAAACTAGATTGCGCTACCACGCCTTGAACTTTGTGGAGACGAGCAAAACCGATTCTATGATAACATTGCACTGGATTAGAGGACGATCGGGGCGGACGAACATTGGGACCCTATGAAATCGATTCAGAATCCTGCCGATTATGCTTCTTATGATCCTGATCTTCTGGATTTCTTTATATCAAGAATTATCTCTGAAAATTACTTAGTAGTTGAAAATGAAGTCAGACCAGTCTCTAATTATAATGACAATAAGTGATACGTTAATAAGGAAAAGAAGCGCTCTAAGACTACTGGGAATACTTTCGGCAGCTAGTCGTAGCGTCAAAACCTCATTGAAAGTATACAAAAAGCGGCCTGGGAATGTACTCCTGATGAAGTGAGGGAGTTGATTAATAAGAAAAGAAGAGCTTGAGCCGCTGAATACAAAACATTCCTAAACAACTTGTTCAACAAACCTAAACTTGTTACGACTCCCTGGTCATATAACATTTTTTTTTTCGTTTTCAAATTTTTAATTTCTTTGTGATTGTTTGAAAAAATACCTTTTACTGATAGCATTGCCATCTGTGTTATGTCATTGGTATTAAAACAGGGGCCTTAATGCTCTGTATTAATATTTTGTATTACGTAAACGACGAATGATTTTGAGAGCGAAACCTGTGTGTACCCCTATGCGTGTGTACGAGCGACTAAGACATAGAGGAATATTTTGGTTGTATTTTCTTGTTTTGTGCGTGCAGCTGATGCGCGTGAGTGGAAGTATGCAAGTGACATGCACGAAAACACAACAAAAATATTCTTTTATATTTTTTGAGTAGTAAAAAAGTCGAGTTGGTAAGCTGATAAAATAAAGTCGATGAAAACTAGAATATTTAAAAGACATAAACTCTTAAAAGTTTGAAGTTTAATTTGTAAATTTCTTTTTATTGGAAAATTCATGACAAAATTTATCAACAAAAAAACATTGTTAATAAATACAAAATAAAAAATTATTTTTATGAAGAAAGAGGAGAATAGAAAAGAGTTGTAGTGCTAATTTTCCGTGGTTCGTTCATTTTCTATTGAGAAGAAAATGTATATTTTGAGAAAATAATCCAAAAATATAAAGATCAATGAGGACAAATCTCTATGTATTTAAATATACGGAAGAAAAGTGAGAATCCCAAAACCAAAAGGAATACATTAACAACGGTACGATATCACTAGAGGCATCCCGCATTTTTCAACGGGTGTCGCATTTTTATAAAGCGAGCACCGCAAGTTATCCCGAGCGTAGAATTTTTCAACAGTACCGTATATTCAACGAGTGGCCGCCACGTGGCTACCCAACATTCTGGTGCGTATCGGTGATAACCGCGACATACAGGTGGCAAGCCGAATCCATTTGTAATTTCTTCGGTGGCCAACCGGCTATATGTAAATATTTTTGGAATTTTTCTACGGTTAAGGCTGGAAGACGCCCAACGCTAAAGAATATACGGGTGGCCAACCGAAGCCAGTCGTTTTCATTCATCAAAGACGGAGCTACGGCCAACATTCCAGTGGGAGCCCAACCGGGACTCAAGGTACAATTTTTTTTAATTTAAATTTTTCGATTTTCAATTTTTGTATTTTTTTTTTATTTTCAAATTTTTATGTTCAATTTTTTTCAAGTTTTATTATTTCGATTTTACTTTGTAATCGAGCGCCGATTGACGTCCATTGTGCGCGCCACAGTGTCACATTGGGTTTCATTTTCAAAATTTTCCTTTATTTTTTGGGTTTGTTTAATGAATAATATGATCTACTAAATTTTACACCGGTCGCTATGTTGGAAGGCCGCCCATGCTGGGACGACCGTAAATTCCACACGGTCTCCCCATGGCACTTCGGCGTTCTCATGCGGTCGAGGTGTGAATTGTGGGGAACTAGCTAGAGGTCTCTCCGGGTGAAGAAAGGCCTTTTATGTTGAGGACACGTTCCTACTCTATTATGCTGCTTCGTTGTGGCTGAGCATCGGCCTATTGGGGCCGATGGGCCATTCGGGTGTCTCTTCAGCAGACTGGGTACTTGTCACTCGGAGATATCCGATCGCCGCCGGATGGACACATCCGGTTATCATTAATTATATTACGTTCCTCAAGTTTCGTCCAACGAATTATGGTTTCTTTCATTTAATTTCAGTTTTGTTTAATTTACTTTTGATATCTGTCTATTCTGTTCCACGGCGTAGGCCAGGAGCACACAAGCCTCTATTTCCCCGCGACCCATGCCATTACCCTGATATCTAGCTGGAAAAACATCACCGTAAGTCAAACTGCGGGATGGCTGCGAGCATTTAATAAGGTTTGGCACCGTGGTCTGGAATCTAAGCTCTAAAGAGATTTCCCAAAACAGTATTTTGAATTTCTAAAGTCTTACATCAACGACCGTTACTTCTAGGTGATACAGAAAGGAGAATACTCAAAACCAGAGACAAGATTGGCAAAGGTTCCACAAGGTAGTACTCTGTATTATACCTTCTGTGTACAAATGATCTACCAAACATATACTAGGAACATTTGCTGATGACACAGCTGTTAGGACTGATGCTAGTGTTCTTGAGTCAACAAGGAAACTACAAAGTGCTATTGATCTAGTGAATACTGGACAAAAAATGGAGAATAACACTAATCGGATCGAAATCAACAAATACAATCTTTATAAATAGAAAATTAGAATATATTCCGATTAGACTGAATTCGCAACAAATTCCATATTCTGGTAACGCTAAGCACCTCGGCATGACGCTAGGTGGAAAGCGCATGGGAAAAAGAAAAATCATGGACTGAAATTAAAATTCTGAACAATACAGTGACGTATTAGAAGAAACTCCGAACTGACAATGCACAACAAACATCTCCATATTACATTAGAAACGACAACCTCCATCGAGACTTAAACACAGAATACGTCAGCGATGAAATAAAAAATGTTCAAGGAATCATTTACTGCAACTGCAGTAGCATGACAACAAGGAGCTGCGGAACCTACTGGATCCCACCAATGGACCGAAGCGCCTAAAAGAACAAAACCTTTAGAATTGGTGGTTCCCTAAGTCGTTGAGATCAAAGGACTGGCAGAGCTGGAATGAACCGATTGGTTTCATCCAATAGTCTATTCTTAAAATAACAATTTCACAAATTTCACTCATTTCTAAGATATTCGAATCAAATGATACTCAATAATTTATATGTTTATTATTTTGTATCAAAACACTCCCTTATGTAGTTTTTTCTAGCAAATAAGGTAAAATTCCATGTGAAAAATCACTCAATTCGCGAAAGAAATTAACATTCTAGTATATTGGAAACTATCGTAAGAAAATTTGCAAAATATTAAAGAATTATAAAAATTAAGATCCGATTGAAGATGTAGGAATAGAAAAAAAAATATTTTTTTAATCAGAATGTATTTTTATTTACGATTGTGGAACTTTTATCGGAGTGAAGTTTATACCAAAGTAACAAAATATACACTGTGTCCTATAAATAATTAGAATTGAAAAAACACTCAAATATTGAACTTTCATAATGACATTCAATTTTTGTGAAAAGTTTCGTAGTGTGTTTTGTTGTAAAAAATTTCCTTTTTTTAAGTGAATTTAAAAAAAGGAAATTTTTTACAACAAAACACACTACGAATCACACAGAGATGATCGAAGTGGTTCTGAACTAGAATTTGATATAATAAACAAATCGTATTTATCCACATGTATTCTTAAACATTTGAAATTACTTATTTCGGTCCCTACGGATTGCACAAATCTCTGATTCTTACATCAAATTCTAGTTCAGAGTTCAGGACCACTTCGATCATCTCAGTGCGAATTTAAACAGAAATTATATTTAAAACTTTTTTCAGCTCTCTATTCTCGGGGAATTAGACCAGAATAAGACCAATGGTCTCCAAAATTTACCAGATAAATTATTCAGTGAAAAATTTGTTTGTCGATTTTCGTAAAATTTCAGGTTCATGTTGAATTATTATTTAGAATAATCGACACATAACACAACAATAAATAAAATTGTTTTCTGAAATGCCAAAATTTAGCTTACTTCATAAAAAGGCAGTGTCACCAATTTCATTAACTAAACGCCGTATGGCGTGTGGATAACTTAAACAATATTTGCATTTAGGGGTGTTTTACGACCATTTTCGTAATCTAACTAAAGATTTAGCAAAGGCCAAACAATTAATAGGCTTGGGTCAAACTATTCCAAACGTTTTAAATTTTACTGTTAGTCTTTTGTTGTTTTAGAGAGACTCATTCTCCAACATCTCCAGCATTTTAAGGTGCTAGCTCATTGCAAATTTCCATTTTAAAACTAACACGTGATAAGCTCGTCACCTTAAATACCGTCTTATAGAACTGATTAAATCATTGCTGTAATTGAATGGAATGGGGTCTCCAATTAAATAATTATATAATCATCCACTGATAACCCCTAGTTGAACAAACCGGTTGTTATAAATACAATATTTATGGACAAGCCTTACTTAGAACGCAACAATTTATTTATTGTGCGTCTCCCATGAATTATACACGCGATAGAATATTATCACAAATAAAAAAAAAATTACGTAATTTTTACGTGATAAGCTTGCCAACGAAAAAATTTCTTCTCATATCAATTTTCGCATACTTATATATACTTATTTATATACGCTATCCTCCTGTTTCTTTCAAGATTCACTTTTAGTATTGCGTCATGTAATAGATAAAAAACAAAATATAAAATTGGAACTAACTCCTTATTTATATTGATGACACAAAAATCTATTTTATGTACTCTAGATTTTTAGATGATCTCATAAAAGCGAATTTTAGTAATCTATTAAGGTGTGTGTATGCTTGTGATGTCAATAATGATACGTGACATGTTGTACATGTGCGAGTATATAACATAAAGGGATTTTCAAATTTCATGACTAACAAAAATTAATAAGACTTTTATCTTTGAACTAGGAGTCTGCTGATTACATTTACGTTTCGCTCGCGTATAATAAGCATTTACGCGCGATAACATTTTATTTATAAAATTTTTATTTTAAACGCCAGCGGTCATTAAATGCTTGATAATGGGCCCCGGTTTAATGAATTGTTGACGTTATCAAAATTCCGGTAATATATTGTGGGAACTAGAGAATGTTTGATTAAATTTGGGTCTGATATATTTCCGTAGTTTCACATCAAAGTACCACGTGTATATGCGGTTTTGCAGGAAAATTGAGTTCTTCCTCAAGAATGATTTCACTGGAGAAGGATTCACGGGAAAAATTCATTGAAAATTAGGAACCCAAAGTTTGATAGTTTAAATTTAGTCAAAGTCCATAATTTTGATAGAACAGTGCAAGTCACGTAAAAAGTACAGTGCGGAAGTAAAAGTGAACTGCGAAAGTGAAAAAGTGAATTAGTGAACAGTAAAAAAGAATGGAATTAGTGAATGACTGAAGTCATTAAAGGTGTTGGAAAATAAACTTTGTAACTTTACATGCTGAGTATTTTATTTGCAAAATCCAGTATGAATCGAAATTTGTAACATTTGGTGCCAGAAATGGGATTTTGCAAATAAGCATGAGATGCTTTCGAGACTGCAGAGTACCATGGAAGATGATACTGGAACAGCATGGTGAAGATCACGACAATCAGCACTAACGCCAAACCCATTAAGGATGCTGCCGGGTACCTCACACGATGAGTTGAAAGAAAGTTCAGTCTTACGAAGACGAAGTAAAAAATGGGAGACCGGAGCGATGGATCAAACCGAAACAACCATTTTAGTACAGACGCCTATTTTCAAACAACAGAAACCATCCAGCAATCCGCCAAATCCGAGTAACAAAGTGCACATTTAGCAGAACTACGAACGGAGCAAAGCAATCAACTTGCTGTTTGACGTAAACAGCAAAACGTGCAGAATGAAAAACTCGACCAAATCCAGCATACCCAATATCTTCAAATTAAATAGCTTAGAGGAGAAATAAAGTCTCAGCAAAAAGTTGACAGCCAGCTCTAGGAATTTGAAGAACAAATCAAGCAGGAGCTTGAAAATGAAATTAATAAACACATATCTCGCAAAAAATTGGAGATGGCTAGCTAAATAAAACGTTTTCAAAAGATAAGTAGCTGTAAAGCACAATGGTTGGGCCGCAGATGTCTTGTCTGAGATGTCTCGACTTATATCACGGCTGAGATGGAACTAAGATCGACTACATGGAGCAAGTCTCCAAGACCAAGAAAAAGAGTTTTTCAGTGTTGTCAAGGACGACCATCTGAAACTGTATTTGAGAACCAATACTAGAGGTAAACCCATAAACGAACTATTGGCGCTGGCTTTAGAATATGAGGCAGCCAGATCAACTTTGACCATCGACACGGTAAATAATAAAAGAGTAGATATTCAAACCACGGCTAGGTTTTCGAGCAAACGGAAAAAAACGATCGGGTTCCTCGTCTCGTTGTTTCTGATGACAATAACCCAAGCATTACATTAAGGATTGTAAACGGAGAAGTACACAACGTTCGATAGAAGCTGACATTCGAGGCAAGAAACGTGAACGAATGAGACCGTTCGAAGTTACGATCGTTAAAATCACACAGCTAGAGGCGGATTACAAAAGTGTAGCTGTTATTGGCTTATCGGCATAGCCTGAATGCACCTTTACACTGCAAATTGGAGCTTCGAAATCCGTGGTTCGTCCTAATAGTGTAGATCCAGAACAGTTGTTGCTACTGTCCGTTATAACTTGCTAACAGCAATAGATGAATCTGCGATATTCAAAGGAAAGTGTACCCTTCCAGCAATGTATGGTGGAATGCGGCTCAAAGAAATATCAGATAGTCGTAGATCTAGATAACCAGGCAATAAAAATGAACAAAATGCATTCAAGTCATCTACGCGAAAATTGACGGTGACCGTAGGGATACCAAAATGGGAATTGTGAAGCCTTCGAATGTCAAAAATCTTAATGAAATTCCAGCAGCAAATGTATGATCAGAGGTACGGCTTAGGGAGTCAACTATAATGCCAACTGCCAGTCGAAACAATGTCGTCAGTCACCAAACCATAGACAGAAGAAAACCATTCGCTGATTGTGCAGTCATCTTTCAGTAGAACAGCTAGATGTCGTAGTGGAAGCATTGGATGAATTAGCCGATGTACTTGCTCTTAATGATGACGAATTAGGAGTAACCAATACTGACATAGGATCGGCGATTTGTCGGATTTGAACAAATCGGCAGGAGAGAGCCAAATTTTCTAAAAAAAAGAACATGGCGGAGTAATAGAGCAGTCTAGCACCCCATTGAGTTCGTTAGTGGTTCTTGTCCAAAAAAGGACGGAACAACATGATTTTGTTTTGATTACGAAGCGACGAAAAAGACAGTTATTCGTTACCGCGTATTGACGACACCTCGGGTACGCAGTCATGGCCCAAGATTTTCAGTACATTGGATCTGAAAAGCGGATATTGGCAAATAGCAATCCATTCTGATGATAGAGAAAGCGGCATTTTCGGCAGGAAACAATTTTTACCAAATTGTGGTAGTGCCGTTTGAATTCTGCAATGTGCCTGCAATATTTGAGAGATTAATGGATCAAGTCCTAAGAAGCCTAAATTGAAAAACACGTCTGGTTTATTCACACATCAACAATCTCAAACAAGTACACCAGCAAATTGTACTACCCGTTCAATCGGGAAGCTATACAAGAAACACACTATACAAGATTCGGAACACATTTGGGATTAAATAAAATTTTGGATAAGATAAGACCCCGGTTTTATTGGGTCAATTAAGAAGCAACATCGTAAACTAAGAACGGATAGCAAGAGATTCGCAGAGAGGGTTTGATTGTACAATACCAAGAGAAGAAAAGGTTATCACCGAAACTACAACAAAGTTGGGAAGAGCCTTATTAAATTATAAGCTGTAAAAATAAGATGAAAGTGGTCCACATTGACAGATTACGACGGTGAAAAATGAGGAAAGTGAGTGGTTAAGGCCACCAAATGTTACCAACCCAAAGGTTACCAGTTTGAATCTAGTCAGAGCCCATGATTTTATTGGGAGCGATTGCTATCTTAACATGAATCGATATAGTCATCAGTTCAAAAAAAATCGATAATGCAGTTCGTGTCTTTGCTATATCTGCAGAAAATAGAAAAAGTGATGTCATTTATACGAGACACTTAAACTTATCAGCCAATATACATATAATCTAAACTTTTCTAGTAGTTATTTTATATCCCTGGTAAATATTCACAATGAATTTAAAATAATGTTACGTTTAGTATTTTAATTTTGGTTGAAAATTTTACATTTTGTATATTTTCGTTTACAAAACCAAAATTCCGATAATGCAGATAGTGGAAGGTTGATTAGGTTGATATAAATATTATTACAAATCCTATCCAAATATTAACTTATACGACTTCTACTGAATTAATTAATTATGAATCACCAGTTGCACGAGTGAACCGGGCTCTCCGCAGTTTGCTACAGATGAGATCATTTCCAGGTTTATAGGTTTTCATTTAGTTACTTTCTGTTAGGTATTTCAATTCAATATACATATGTTTATTTTAAGTTTCAGTTGAAATAGTCTATACAATATCTGCATTATCGACACTATTTTTATTTTTGACTAGAAAGTTATTACTAACTTTAACAATATTATTATTCGACTATTTCGGAAATGAAATACGTCTATGCATTTTTACTTTGTTAAACTTATCCAAAAGTTGACAGTCGAATGTCAAAAATCGATAATGCAGATAATGTCATCTCTATTTCAAATGAAAATAAAACATTTGATGTTATTTACTGTGTATAACAGTATAACAACCCATTATCAACCGAAAAATATTAGCCGATATTTCCCCAGTCAAATTTTCCAGCCGAAAGTATTTTTTTTTTCTATCTAAAATATTTGTGTAACTGGTTTTGAATAAATTTCAATTGAAAATTGTATTTTTTGTAAAAAAGTGTCCTAGCTGATCAAATGGAAGGTCTTACGGCGAGTACCTCTAAAAAAAATCACTTCTACTTCAGGACAAGTTCCAAGCGGTTTGTCGATGATTATCGCTGAAAAATTTTCTATGTTGGGAATTCAGGAAAATTGAAGAAAATAAGGTGAAATAAGCTTGCGGTATGTCTTATGAGGTTATTGTGTGAAATTGCTCTGCACGAGTTTGAAATGGTTGCGGAATGAATTTCTGAATAAACCGATATTTTATCAATGTATATTTTTTATAATGACCAATTTGAGGTTTTGTGGATGAAATTTTGTTTTTCGACATGTTTCGTCGATGTCTTGTCGATAAATTGCTTCGAGATTTTGTTAGATAGACATCAATGTGACTATGCCAATTTCAAGGTGGATCGGGGTGGGACTGATGAGAATATTGGGATGAAATTTTGATTTTCCACATGTTTTGTCGATAAAATCGTTGATCATTCAATATTCTCCCACATAGACACAAATTTGACTTTGCCAGTTCGATGGCTTATAACTATAGGTAGATTTTGATTATACGTTTGGGGAGGGTCTGATCAAATTAAAAGGGTGAAATTTTGGTTTTCTCCGTATTTTATTGATAAAATCGTTCGTCATTCGGGATTTTGCCAGATGGACACAGAATCTGGCGACGCCAATTCGATGGCCTATAGATAAATTTAAATTATAGGTTTGGGGTGGCTTTGATACTCTATTAAAGCTAGCCGAAAAATTTCAGTCGAAAATAAAACTTCGATAAAGAAGATAGAGTCTTTGCTATCCCAGCTTGGAAAAAAAAGCAAAAAAGCTTCTGATAGATTTTTGGGGTAGCCTGATTATTTTTGGGGTAGCCTGCCTATGTACATCGAGTCATATGTCTTCCGGCTAAATTTTTTTTATCTGTTCGGATCCTTTGCTATCCGAACAGATAACCATTGCTGCATTACCATTTCTCGGTTGGACACTTTCAACAGTATTGCAAATGTTTTATGGAAAGAAACTCTCTAATAACGGCATTAGCTCGTTAGTCCTTAACGTGTCTATTTTATAGATTTTCATTTAATCGTGAGCATACATATTTCGATTAGTCTAGACACTATCTGCATTATCAACTTTCCATTGTCATATAGAACATCAATCGAATGGACAAAATCCCGTTCTACGATTTTATATAACAATCAGTTCTATCAAACCACTGCCATCTGTGAATGAGTACAGCTAAACAGAATTTACATATTAATCACGTTTCGTATACATATTTAAGCTGAATGCGTGATATGAATGAATTTTTCTATCAAGATTGCGAAATATCTTTAATTTTTTAAAGCATCTGAGATAAATACTGAGAAGTATTTTTTATCAACCATGTAATATAAAAACGAACAGAAATATCTCTATATAAAATAAAAACATTTACTGATGGAATGTGAGATAAATGTTCTAAACATTCCAAAACATGTAATATGCGAGATGCCGAATATGTACACTATCCGATATAAGCGACGTAGAGATGTTAAAATATCGATATCGAATTTATTTATTTTTTATTTTGGGAAAATTCCAATTTACCAAACATGGATATAACAATAAAAACCTTTTTTTTTTGGAACCCTCCCCAAATCTATATATTATTATATAAGCTTCATCCCTCCCGATATAAACCATTCAAATATTGATCTCTGACCGACAATATTGGGTTATGTATTTTTCGCATAAACGACTACGTACATGAAACATAAAATATGTAATTAAAAATGAACAGAAAGTTCACAAAATTATATCACATTCCCGTATCATAATAAACCACGATCCGCAGGAGACGCCTTTTACTTGTTGTTCCATCACACGTCACAAATCTATATCGATTCCAAATTATCGTACGCACCACCAACAACAAAACAGCAAAATTTATTTTTAAATAATGAAAATTAAGAATTGTTGGGCGAAACAAAAACAATTAAATTAAAAACTCCCGATGAATGATGAAACGGTTTGTTCCATCGTTTTCAGTGTGTGGCGGCGGCGATGGGGGATGGGATGTGTATTATACACGGATTTTGTTGGGCGCGAATTAATGGATGGATGCGGATGAATGGTTTATGTTTGTTGAGTGAAATTTTATTATTTCCATTTTCATTTTAAATTTTATTAGGAACAAGGGAAAAAAATATTGAAATTAATTTTGATGGATGGATGGACGAATTTAACAATCGGTATATACATGGTTCATGTATACATGGTACAGGGTGAGGTGATTACATATTATATAAAACAAGAATGATCTATCAAAAAAAAATATTACAACATTTTTTTTTGGTTGTATTTCGGTAATGGAATCAAAAATTTTAACTCTCGTAATTAAAAATAATGATGTTATAATTAGATTTTTTTTGTCTAAATTAATTAGAGCGGAACTTATGATGTGGTGAGCGCAGTGCAAACATCGCGAATTATAAATGATCGGCTATAGATATTATTTCAAAAAAATAATAGGTTTAAGCCAGCCGTTCAAATCAAACTGTTTCTGAATTTTTCCTCGACCAACGGAAAATCCTCAACTTTCGTTAAATGACTTTATAATTTTTTGTTTCTGGGGAAACTAGTGGCAGATTAACCTAATTTTTTAGAATAACGTTATAATAGTATGAAGAAAATCTAGTAGATGTATCCGCAAGGCAGTCGGACAACAGATTCGGTTTAAATTATTTAAAAAAACTTGAAATTGTTAATAACCTCAGCAACTGCACAACCTTTTCTAGGTAAGTGGTGTTAAAAAACACTCAAAAGAAAAACACCAACCAATATATTCCTAGGTAACTCCTATAGTACTTCTCAAGCATCTCTTTTCTTATCCACTTGAATCATTTCAGATACCAATTTCAATATAAGCCAATTTGAGAATAAGAAATTATTACTTTCCTAAATTTAATAAAACGTATTAAACAAAACATTTAAGATTATATGGCAAAATAGAGGCTAATTAATGCCTGAAAAATTGTTTACTCTATCCATTTTGACTGAAAGCACGAATTTCGCTAGCTTTAGAAAGGTCAGCAGAACCAACACCAATAAACATTTCACACCAAATAAAAAATTAAACTCTCACACTTCAATAATGTTCTGGACAAAGATACATCTCTACGGGCTTGTTACAGACGGCTCAGCAGCCGACCCGCAGATTTCAACTAGTCATGCAGAAAACACTTTCGTAACTATGCTCGTCTCTCGAGTCGGGTTCACAGTCAATATTTTCGGAATCAAAGCAAAAAAATGACGCCGTTACACTAGTTATCTCTCCGTTGAACACCCACTGTTGCCATTCACAAAGAAAAAAAACCAAAATGTTCACCCACAAAAATCTTAAAAGTATTTTTATTACTTATCATTCGTAAAATTTTGATGTTACATCGACAAATAATTTGATTTTATCGTTTACGCATTTATAAAGTTTTATTATGTTTCATAAAAACAATAATCCCGTTATTGATCCCTAGACTCCTTTATTATACAACCCAAAAAAACGAGACTATATTTTTGAATGAAATTCCAATCAAGACTAGAGTACCAAAAAAAAAAAAATCTCGCACCAACGAATCAAAAATACAGAAAAATATTTTCCCTTCTATAGGTTTCTCGTTCTCGCGCATGCAATTCATGAGCGGCACAAAACGAGAACGAACATGACGCGCCAATAACACAAAACAAGAAACACAAAAAAAATATATTAGTCCACATTTTAACCGCTGGTACACACGCACAAGGGGACACATTGGGCCCGCTCCGTCACTTCGTCGAAAACGAAAATACAAAAAAGAAAATACAAACAAATTTATCACAACAATGTCACGAGGCATTAATAAACGGATTACAATGAAATTAAAATCAAAAACAAAGCTGGACAACAATGTTAAAACCATGAGGTCGTAACAGGCTCTGAAAAGGAAAATCAACAGCGCCAGAAAAACCGCATTTGTTTGATAACAAAAATTCGATGAATTTGCTGCGATAACTACAAGACGAAGTTCATAAAAGAGTTTTGTGATGAAGCTCTCTCTCTCTCTCTCTCTCTCTGGCACTATATCCCATCAAGGGATTTGGCCGCCTCAATTGAGGTTGCATAATCATATTTTTTCATTTCGGATACTGAGTGATTAATTCATTGATCCTAACCCAGCCGTGAAATTTTTTCCTTGTCACCACTGGGAATCGAACCCGGGACCTCCGGTCGCTGGAGCAAACATGCTGACCACTTTGCCACCGTTGATGAAGCTACCATTTTCTAAATCACCAAATGGGTCCCTTACTCCAGGTAACTGTGAGCAAGCTTGGGGCAAAATATTTTAGGAGCAATTCAGAGATTTGTACGTTGAGCTTTCAGAATAATGGGTAAAATACCCGAAAAAGCATTAAGAGCAAATAGGCTCACGTTTTCGCCAACATCAATTTGTTTTGACTGGCGACGTTGACAATATGTTTAGGGTATGCAATAACAAAAACATTGCTTGGTGAAAAAAGAAAGTGGAAATTCGAAAAAAACAAAATCAAAATCGGCGATCATCTAGAGGAAACGAAATTATGTGGTTTAGAATGGTGCCTTAAAACTGGCCAATTCTATTTTATAACGAACTTCGAAACTAGCACAGCTATATTAAGAGCTTTCTGTTATTAAAATTCGGCAGAATTTTCATCCCCTTTAGTTAGTTATTTATATCCTACCATTGTGAGGACGGGCTCAATTTTATAACTACACACGCGCCTGCAATCAATCTGCATATAGCAGGCTTTCGAATTACATGATAAAAATAATTCAACAAGATCAATACTATAGCATGCCATGAATAATCTCACTCGGAATTGTGATCATTTGCATATCGACGCTTACCCTGAACGATCCTCTATTGATTATGTCTTCAACCAGAGCAAAGAAATGGATACCACACCAACGACAAAGTAAAGTGGCTCTACAACTAAATTTGAGCCGATTCTCCGTTCGTCGAGTGTGGCAGAGATTTCAAGAAACTGGTGGCTTCAGACGGCGACAAGGATCTAGCCGACTTCGTGCTACAGCACAGCGTGATGACCACTTTCTTGTAACAACTTCGTTGCGAAATCGCCGTATGAATGCGGTTCAACTGGGAGGGCAGCTCCAACAAGTTCGTGATGTCGAACTCAGTCGTTGGACAGAAGACGACTTCGAGAAGTTAATCTGACTGCACATAGACCAGCAAACGGGCCAAAATTGACCACAGCCCACCGACGGGCACGTCATGAGTTAGCTCGAGAGCATTTGACTTGGGCATAAGAAGAATGAAGCACAGTCCTGTTCTCTAACGAGTGCAGGATGTGTTTATATGGCACCGATGTTGCTCCAACGAGTCTCCAGGAGCTGCAACAGGCGATCGTAGAGGAATGAGAGGCGATACCTCAAGATATTGGGAAAACTTTGGTGAAATCAATGCAGCATCGAATGGAAGCTGTCATTCGGGCCAGGGGAGGGAATACTTCTTATTAAAAAAACTGTTTTTTTTTGTTTATTTCCATGTTTAATTCGATTTTTACCACTAATTTTCATGCTGACAAATTCACAAAAACGTGTAGATTTCTTTGACATTAATGTGAGAATCCAGTCCAAAGTGGTAACTCAACCAAAAAAGTTAATCAAATCTACAATAAGCAGTCCATGTCCAAGATATTGGCAAGGCTGATTCGAACTATTACAAACAGACATCGAAGAGACCTTCGTGTAATAATAATTCGATTGCAAATGCTATTTCATTTGCGCAAAATGCTATTTCATTTGCTAATGATATTCAAAATTTAGACAGACGTTTTCTAAAAAAAAAAAAACAAATCAGGCAAGATTAAATTATTACACCCACAAATGAAAGTGTTTTAGAAGTACAGGCAAATGTTGAATTAAAATAGTTATATCATCGTTATAAATCAGGAAGAGACAGGAGCCAATGACACCCCTGAATGTTACCAGGATGGGTTTCGATTTTTCATCATACATTTCAACAGACTGCTGCCTTCCAATAAGATAAAAACCAAACCATGTAACAAACGGTGAGGAGAACCCAAAGCCATCAAGGTTCGATACTACCTGTTTGTGACAGTCAGCAGTTCCGCGTTTGGTCGTTTCTTAAAGGTTCACTCTAAACGGGGAGTCACCACATGGAGCTCTATTAGGCTTTTGTTTTAGTAGGCGCGCAACTAAATTTCCGGGTTTTTTTTTTGAACAATGAAAAGTGTAAAATTTTAATAGAAATTTAAAAAAATGATTTATTCAGGGTACTGTCCTATCTACACATTTTTGCCATCTCTCTGGCAATACATGAATACCACGACGATAAAACGGCACGTTTTTGGACCGAAACCATTCATCCAACCAATTTTGCACTTCTTTGAAGCTCTTTCTTTCATGCCGTGAAAGCAAAATTTCGCATGGGGCTCTTCGATTTTCCATCTGTCTCTCAGTTAACTCATTTGGCACCCATTTCCTCACCTTTTGAATTTTTCCCATATAGCATGTAAACGTTTGGAAATACCTTGACGACTCGTGTTTAATGCATCCGCAAGTTAATCTTGAGGTTGCGTATCTTCATCCAATAACGCTTGCAGATCAATGTCTTCAAATGTTTTTGTGGCCGTCCCGAGCGCTTCTTGTCCTCAATGTCGAAATAGCCACTTCTGAAGCGTTTAAACCAATCTTCACAGGTAGTTTTTGATGGTGCATGTTCGCCGTAGGCCTCCTCAAGCAAATAACATGCTTTAGCTGCATTTTTTTCAAGTTGATGCAAAAAAGCAAAGCTTCCCGCAAATGCTGCTTTCTCTCTCTCTCTCTCTGGCACTATATCCCATCAAGGGATTTGGCCGCCTCAAATGAGGTTTCCTAATTATATTTTGATTTCGGATAATGAGTAATTAATTCATTGATCCTAAACCAGCCGTGAAATTTTTCCTTGTCACCACCGGGAATCGAACCCGGGACCTCCGGTCGCTGAAGCAAGCATGCTGACCACTTTGCCACCGGGGCAAAATGCTGCTTGTTTGGCACAAAACTCGACATTTTCGTTGCGATATGTGCTGGTATTACAACTGGTTATCGTTAACCACGCTATGTAAAAAACACAACTTCTGACATAAACGACAACAAGATGTGTCGCTAGCATCATCTATGAATGAAACCCGGAAATTTAGTTGCGCACCTGATATCTTTATGCAGTAAGCTGACGGTAAGTTTTCGTCACATAATTTTGCATAGTTTCAACGGTTGTTGATTTATGTAATGTGCAAACAGTAGACGTCTCGATTTACAATTGTGATCAGGAAATCTTGAGATACACTAGTCGTAAAAAAAGAGATTCGTTCAATAAATTGTTTGACTCATCGCGCAGATGGTGTAAAAACTCGAGTAGACTCATCCCTCTCAAAGAATTTCCAATTTCAGCATCAGGCTTTGTTTATATTTCACGGCAGTTGGGGATTGGTTGATGGTTCTGTCACTGCGATGTCACATTTACGATCATTTATTATACGCAGCAAAGATGCACAAAATTGTCCGATGGTTGCTCAGTAGGAGAAAGTGATGGTTGTCATAATCAACCATCACTTGCTCCTACTGAGCAACCATCACTTGCTCCAATTCAAGTTGTAACAAAATTTCGCACCGATTTCATGTTATTGGACATCAATCTATTGGACATCTATCTAAATTGTTACGCAAGGATCTTTGTCTGAAGGCGTATAAAATACAGGTCATGCAACAACAACTTGCCACAGAGTCGAAGTTTTGGTGAGTGGGAATTATAACATCTTGAGGATAGAACATCACGAAGAAAATCTGTTTTTTAGCGAAATCTATCCCGAAACCTGTTTTCTGCGATTTGACGCACCTTGACTATTTTTAATTGTGCTACGTGACGTGTCTTGCAGAAGAAGACAAAATATTAAACGTGCCATTAGCGAAATACCAGCCGAAATCCTCGAAAAAGTGGTGAAAAATTGGACATCTTGCATGGACCACTTAAAACGTAGCCGTGATCAATATTTACATAAAATAATCTTTAAAAAGTAAATGGCAAATAAAAATTTCATAAATTTTTGCAATTTTACTGTTTATTTTTTTAAATCATAAACCAAAGGCTTAAAAAATCACCCTATACAAGCTCAAAATATGTCATGCAACAATTTTCCCGCTCGAGTTTTCACTTCATTCACTGCACATAAACCATTAACATATGCATTTAAACATAAGTTAAATCTTCGCGTCAATTCCGACTCTTGAACTTTATTTGTCAGTTTGCTACTAACGGCAGATACACTTTCCCGAATAAATCTTGGAAAAATTTAGGTTATTTATTCCATCGCAATTCCAACAAGTTGTTTTTAAGGCAGGAGGTTGGCACCTTTCGTCATTCCAAGGTTCATAAAATTACTGTAACTATAGCAAGTAATTAGAATCATGCTTAAACTATGTCCCAGAACTGTTCAGCAATACCAGTAGAGCGAAGTTCAGCCCAGCTACAGAACGTTTATTTGAAGACTATCTGAATAAATTAAACCAAATTAGAATAATTATCGTTAATTTGATAGCCCGTTTGCCAGTAACAAACATCGTTAGAGGCATTTGCATTGAATTGACACACTCGTTGTGCAGTTCTATAATCTATTATAACCGATTAAGAGAGAATTTACAAGCCACAACAACCGAACTATTGTACTGGATCATATCGGAATTAACTAAAATAATCCGAACCATCAAATCATGGTTCTTAAATAAAATCTGGGATTAAAGACGGATGTTCTTAGAACAGGAGTTCATTGCGTTTTAACATAGAAAAAATTTGCTGGGACAGTCGTATTTTAGATTTAATAAAAGCGTCGGCAATATACAATAATCCATCAATCACCACCAATCCAATCACAATCGTGTTCCAACGGAAGGGAAGCATATGCAGCTACGTACACTACTGTCTTTAGGCTTTGGCGATAAGGCCCAGAACTTTTGAATTTTTGGTTGTTCGGAAGTTCTGTTTCTTCGTTTCAATATAATAAATCCTTTAAAAATAGTTTTATTCATATTAAACAAACATATTTTTGATAAAAAAGCATCGACATAACATATTTTTTTTGCTTGGGTGAGGTTTAATTGGATGGTTACGCTGTATCAAATTTCGAACAATAAATCAAACCGATATGAAGGCGCCGCACAAGAAATATTCTATACAGAACGCTACAATCGATACACCATGATAGTCTAGTCGAGCATAAGTCAAACAAACAAATATCTAGATCTCCATCCCTCATAAAAATTATGCCTTGCAAATTTTCGGGTTTAATTCCTACTATACATCCCACGATCCATCTAATTCCAAACCAAACACCACATCGAATATTTTATAGTAGTTTGACTAAATTACTGCTACCATACTGTAGTCATCATGTTGACTTTAAAGATTCCCCACCAAAGTTTGAGATTATTATTTACTCTCGCGAGTCTCATATCGCGCTATTCTTAATACAAAATAAAATAAACAAAACAAAAGAAAGATTTGTATACGTATATTTTAATTTAGTCACACAGTTACAATCGATGGAAAATGTTGTGAGTATTTTATTGTGTCTTCGCTATAAGAAGAAAACGCATACTAATAAACATTTTTTGACATATTAGAATAAATATCCGCTACCCGACGATAATCCACCATCATACGATGTAGCCGTGGGAAATGTTCAAATGGTGCCAGGCCACCAATATCCACAAACCCATTACACACCACAAAATGTAAATTTTCCGCAATTAACAATACCACAACAATTTCAATATCAGCAGACACCAATCCAGTCACCGTATCCACAAATACCACAAAACTATCAAGTGGGTATGCCAACACAACCATGTATGCTGGGCACAGAAGATGTTCCCGCACGAAAAACGGAAATTCCTCGAAATATCAAAATTATCTCGTACATCGGCATATGTGTTTGTATATTTGTGGTGATAATGGCGGTCCGAAGCCGAATATAGAACATTTTATTTTGTATATACATATAAATATGTGCATCTGTATATTAAAGTGATTAAATTTTTATTTAATGTGTATCCATGTGTATGTGAATGTCTGTGTATTAATTAATCGGAACTAAACCCTATATCAACAAAATGTGTGTACATATAAGACTTATATGAGAGATTGGAAGGTCAAATATATTTCTTATCGGAAATGATTTTTGCGTGTTACGAATGGAAAAGGGGGTTTCCTATATACTTAATGAAGATGTTTGAAAGTGGCAAAAATTCATGAAGCTGGTTAAGCGTTTGTCTGGTAAAAATATCATAAAACCATTTTGTATCTTAATAATATGTAGGTCGCGTGTGACATGAATATAACGGTAATATATACGACTAACAATATTGTAAGAATTATTTTTGTATAACTTTGCAGCGAAGTTCTGTTTGGGTATTTACTGGCCTTTAACGAATAAATATTAAAGTGGCGATATTGCCAAGAGGAAAGGAACACAATTTAGAAAACTGGTCTGAAAAATTTAATAATGCCGATTGTTGATTTGAATCTAAGGTTTAAGCTTCAACGAAATAAAGCATCTTCTCAGAGATATAGTGATAATATCATCGAATTCATCAAACCCAATCGAGTTAGATGTCTCGGCCATGTTACAAGGTCTCGATAAGACCTCGACTGTGCTGACGACGTCGAACAAAACTTACGCATATTATGATGTCGAAACTGGAGGACGAGAGCGATGGATCGAGATAGATGGGGGACCATAGTGTAGGCGGCAAAATCCTTTCATGTGATGTGAAAGCTAGAGAGAGATATGAGAGAGTATATTACATTGGTACTTTGGCACAACTAAAAAAAATTTAAAATCATTATTCTAAAAATAATATGAACCCTTCAACGGCTACTTCGGATATCGAAGCCATTACTAGAATTCCGATCAACGTCTGAGCAATTTAAGATGATAACCACTGACCAATTTCTCATAGTATACGGTCAGCAGTAGAATTAAATCATTTTATTTGAAAAATAGAAAATTTGGAAACCCTCATCGAATCCAAATTCCAGGTTATGATTGTACGGAATATACAAAATTTCCGGATTAATTTCGTCAACAAACTTAACTTTGCGCCATGGTTTCGTTCTATCCACCCCATCTGTTATATTATAATACTTATTTTTTTTAAACATCAGATTGTTTCTCCAATACCATGTATAATTAAACAAATTTTAATTGTTATATCGGAAGAGGGCTCTATTAAGAAGATATCCCATACAGCAATTTGCATGTAGGCTAGAGAACCGCTACATTTTTTTTAATAAAACGGGGTGCACCTTTAAAAATTGCATATTTATTTGTCTCACTTGTTTAAGAACAGCTGTAAATTTACATCTGTAATTTTATCTAATTTCATATATTATTTAATCATTTAGTAATGAGTATTTCCACCCTGATGTTCAATAACTTCAAGAAGTCTATTGTGTATTGAGTTGTAAAGTAGCCCCAAACAGCGAAGGGAAATTTCAGCCCAGGCTGATTTTATGGCTTCAATTAAATCGTCCTTAATCTCGAACTGCCTCCTCCTTCATTGACTTTCCGTGATAGCCATCCCCAAACGTTTTCCATTGTGTTTAAGTCAGGTGAATATTCAATAGTTCTACATTTTGCTCCTGAATCCGCGCTTTGATTATCCTGGCAGTATGAATCACGACATTATCCTGCTGGAAAATCCAACCTCCAAGAGGTTTTATAGGTATTTGCTGTCATTTTTACTGTCTGAAAATCTAAATCAATTATTCCAAAAAAAGACATTGATAACGACATCAGTACATCACCCCCGTTACTGCACATTTTGCTAAAAATAATTTCCATTTTTCTTAGGTCATGAAAATAATCAAAACCATCTGGCCCGTCCAAAATAAAATTTATTTCATCGAAATAGACAACCATATGCCCCTCTCTTTGTCATCTTATGTGTTGCTTTGCAAAGCAAAGACGCTGGTTTCTTGCATGCTTCATTTAACGGCGATCTTTTTTGAAATGTTGAATGTGGGGAACGCTGTATTATACGATGGACGGTTGCTCTGCTGGCCGTAACACCGGCTTTAGCCCTTATTTTGCTAATCAACAGGGTAGAATTTGAAGCTTTTCTAAGAATGGCCCGTCGATCTTGGATTGTTGTAGCCATGTTCACACGTCCTTTACTATTTTTTCCAAAGCTTTGGATGTTACTTAGGTAAATATGCACAACGGTTGAACTTCTTCCAATTTTAGCAGTTATTTCCCGGATACTACGGTTGTCCTCCTTGAAAGCCCGAATTTGGGCTTTTTCTTCTATATTCAAGAACTTGCCTTTAGGCATAGTTGCGCTCAAGTCAAGGTTTAATTACGAACTGATACACTACATTATTTTTAATTTTTAGCCTTAGAAACGAGACATTTCAGTTGTCCTTAAACATGTGAGACAAATAAATATGCAATTTTTAAAGGTGCACCCCGTTTTATTATAAAAAATGTAACGGTATGGGATATTTTCTTAATAGAGCCCTCTTCCGATATCCCTTTTTCAACCTCAAAAAATAAAAAAATGGCTTAATTAAAGTCCAAACCACACAAATGTGTGAGTAATAAATCATAGTAATAGCGTTTTTGATAAAAAAAATTCGCTTGATTTGAAGTACCCACGCAATTGTGTTAGTAAAACACAAATGGAATATATAACAATTAAAATTTGTTTAATTATACATGGTATTGGAGAAACAATCTGTCGTTTAAAAAAAATAAGAGTTCTTAAACAAGTGAGGCGTAGTGTATTTCGGCAAAAATATTTCAACCTGTCAAAAATAAATAATGATGAAATTCATCCAACTTTAAATTCAATTCCATCTGACGAAGAAAATACTAGCGATGATAAGATTAATGATATCGTCGATGATCTTATTTCATCTAGCACTAAACGTTAAAGATAATGATTATCCACAAGGAGTAATGCATTAGAACAGTATCAGCTTTTCGCTACCTCTGCACAATATTTGCAGCCTTCTGTGTTGGATCAAAATAATGAAAATATTGCTGCCAGCGAAAAGCTTCCAATGTTTAAGCCCTTTTCCAGTTACCGACTTATTTCAGACTTATTAACTTACTTGACGCCATCTTGAAAAAGTCAGTTAATTTGTTCCAATTCATTGTACCGACTTATTTGAAATATTATAACAAAAAAACAAAACGCAATTTCTATTATATGGAAGAAAAAATGTTCTTGACATATTGGTCGTTGCTACTAGAATTGAAAAAAAATGCATGTATTACATTTAGTCAAGACACATTTTTGGAGACATTTCTGTGTAGACATACTTATTCAAATAAGTCTCCTCGCGAGGTGACTTATTTGAATAAGTCGGTGTCCACAAATAAGTCGGTAAT
Source organism: Nephrotoma flavescens (assembly GCA_932526605.1). Lineage (NCBI taxonomy): Eukaryota > Metazoa > Arthropoda > Insecta > Diptera > Tipulidae > Nephrotoma > Nephrotoma flavescens. Next base: position 10,806,888 of record OW052222.1, read on the forward strand.
TGGAAAAGGGCCTTAGTCGATTTTATCATCGCAAAAAGCGTGTTCGATCACCAGAATTGAAAATAGAAGAGTAAGGGCCGAATGCAACACTGACACAAATACTTACTGGTCTTGCAAAATTAAAACCGATAAAAAATAATTTAAAACAATGACTTGGCGCAAACAAAATTTACAAGGACACGTAAACCTAATTGTTTACCGCGGAGATAAACAACTACCAACAAGTCTGAAGGAATTAAATAGTAAATACGCCTGTTTTAAATAGTTTTTCAACGAAACGCGAAAATTTCTGTTCATATTGATCTTCCGATCATACTGGGGAAACACTCATTTAAGGCAATTCGTCAAAAAATGATCCTAGATTTGAGGAAATTCGACGAAATTTACCAATGATAATTCGAAAGAAGTAGATAGATACCAACAAAATGACACACTATTCAAGGTTCAACATATCATAAATCATTTTAACGAACTCTTCGGATCAGTACCGATGCTACCGAAGCTTTGCGTGGACAAGCATATATGCACGCTACTAAAATTACGGATACCATGGTACGCCAATATATGCCAAACAAGCCCCATAAGTGGGGTTTCAAACTATTTTCACTTTGCGATTCCACTGGCTTCTCCGGGTACAATAAAATCTCCGAAGAAATTCCCAACTTTGGAGCCGCATTAAACCTAATTTTTTAACCCACGTAGACTACTTTGATAATTTCTATACGTCTATGAGTCTGATCTTCAAAGCAGAGGTTTTTATAGTTAAGATACCGTACGCACCAATCGTGTACCAAAGTGCAAACTATCCATAGTGACGCTGCGCGTAGTGGTAAAAAATTAGAACGCGGCTACTCTGATGAGGATGTTGGGAGAGTTTGGAGTGGTAGTTTTCTCGGATCTGTGGCAAGTAAAATGCAGCTTCCATTATTTTGGCCGGAAGTGGCAGATTCTTTATGTACATACATATGGAACTGTAGTAAAGAAAAGAAGTGTTGGGCGACTATCAAACTCTACGCAATCATCATTGCAAAAGTTTGGGTAATTCTCAAAGAAAATCATGATTTATGATTTACACAATAAGGCTAAATAATTTTGATAGTAATTCCAACAAACCAACTCAGTAACAAAGTTCCTTACAAATCGAATTGTTTAATTTTATTGATTTTGAATTAAATTTTTATTTCGTTTTGTGGTAAAACAAATAATTTTGAATTTTATATACGTATGTTGGACACTCAAGGGACTAAAATATCTGTCCAACATATGGAGTTGTCCAAGTTAAAAAATTATCTTTTAAATAAAATTTACACAAAAATTAAGACTAGATATACCAACCAGTCAAAATGACCGGTTAGAATTTCAAGTGCTAATATTTGTAATTTTTCAGTTAACTTTGAATATTTTCAAATAATTCTACAGGATTATTATAACCGCTTTACATATTCTCTAATTTTTTTAAACCCTTTTTAATTTCCCTTATTTTCTAATCTTCTCTTTAATGTCTCTCCTTTCTTGTTTCATGATAGGATGATACCTCTCTTTGGTTTTTTATAATTCTTTGCGTGCATTATGTATTAGTATGTTGCTGCAAATAAGCTGAGGAGTACTCGCTTATTTTATTATCAGTCAATTTTATTTCGAGTGATTGTGAAAAATAGTAGAAATCACAGACTGTGTTTTATATCGTGAAAGGTAAAGCTTTTTTTACATTATTCTTGAATCTCGTTTTTTTTATCTAAATTTCTAATTCTAAAATGGCAAGCGGTTCAAAAATCAAAAGAGAACTACGAGAATATATAAATGAAAACTCTTCTGGTGATGAAAATGGACTCTCAGATAGTTCACCCTAAGATATCGGTAATCACATGGAAAATAGTTCCAATATACGAAGACGGAGGAGAACAATTAGGTTACCATCATATTTTGATGATAGTGATACAGAAGTAGAAACAGCTCTTGATGGAGCTGTGTGGGAATTAAAAAAATATGGATTTTCTCGAGGAAGACCAGGAACACCACAAAAAAAAAGTTAGTAGCGTTTTTCTTTTTTGATAATAATTAAAAATATTATAAATTATATTAGGAAATGCACAGACATGGAAGCTTCTAAAGTTCTTGCAGAGGGTTTTAACAAAAAAAAAATTCAAATCAAATTTAGCAATTTTATATGGGCGTGGTGCTTAGGAAGGTAAAAAACAAAATTGTCGTATTTATGATCAAAAAATTGGGGACCTGATTTTTTTTAGAAAAACGATGGCTATGAACGATTTCACGATCTCAAACATTTGGAATTCTTTCATCAAAAATTACAAAAACTACTTTGTGCCAGAACACAATATTACTATTGATGAACAATTATTTCTAACTAAAGCCAGATGCAGTTTTACATGCCGAATAAACCGAGTGAATTGGGAATTAAATTTTAGTTTGCAACGGTTTTAACAAGTAAACATGTCATAAATGTGTTTCCATACTTAGGAAAAAATAAAAATAAGCCAGAATCAATATCTTTCGGTGAGTTCGTTGTCCTAAAACTAATTGAGCCATTTACTGGTTCCGGTAGGAATGTGACAACTGATAATTTTTTTACAAGTAAATTACTGGCTTCAAAACTTTTAGAAAAGAATACGACTTTAGTTGAAACTATTCGTTCAAATAAAAAGGAATTGGCGAAAATTGCAAAAAAAAGATAAATTGCCTAAATTCTCAACTAAGAAAGTATTTCTACTTATTTCTAAGCATAATTCCCCAAAAATACAATAAAACCGAAAAAAGCTTCCTGAAACCATTATCAACAGCACCAAATTTGGTGTTAGTGCAGATATAATGGACAAAATGGCTAAAAAACACACTGTTTATTTTGTTTTACACAAGTATTTTTTAATAACCTCGGCATACGTGGAATTAATGCTTGGATTCTGTATAAAAACTAACAGGAACAAATATTGCCAGAAAATATTTTCTATTTCAATTAGCAGAAGAACTTTGTACTGGCTATCACGAATTCATTCGAACCAGGAAACCTAAGTAAACTACTGATGGTAGATACAAATGAAAATACTACACGAAAATAAAACCACGAATATCTGTGTTGGTTGCAAAGTATTTGCTTGTGGGAAATGTACATTTAAAAAAATTTCAGTTTGTACAAACCGCACTAATAAAAGATATATCAGTCACTGTCAAATCTTCCGTTCCAATCAACTCTAATTTATTTATAACATTTTTTAACAAATGACCTATGTAGTAACTTTTGAAAGTTTTAATTATGCCCCGCCCCGGTTAAGTGGCTGAATTGCCGAGGTCGTTCTAGGTGGTAAAAATCGGAGTGTCACATTTGTTAAACTGTTGACTTCAACATGAGCTAGACAGTTATCTACAGTTAATACAACTTTTCTATTTTGTTTTCGCATAGTATCGTCAACTCCTCGAACCCAGTCGCAAAATATGCTGGCAATAATCCATGCTGATTTGTTTCACTACCATTTCACTGTTACAAATTTTCAAGTAACAATCAAGAGAATAGAGCGAAAGTGAAACATTCTCTCCTCCTGATTACGAAAATAAATTAAAACAAAACACAAACACAACACATACATTGATATGTATTGCGTTACATTTGTAAAAAATGTAATTTGAGAAAAATAATTACTGTTGGTGTGTCCAATATATAGAGTAAAAATACAAAGGAAATTTGAGAAATGTGCAAAAAAATTGTCCAACATACAAGATATAGAGATTGTCCAATATATAGAGATAAATCTCACTTTTTTATCCAAAGTTACATACATTTTTGAAGGGACTTGATTTTTTGCCCAATAAATAGAAATGTCCAAGTTATAGAGGTGTCCAACATTAGAGGTTTTTATTTGTTTTATTTTTATTTTTACACCAACGGAAAGAGTTTATGTATCGAAAGGCATCGTAACTGCTAAAACGGTTCCCCATCTAACATAAATCAAAAAATTGTGAATGACAAGACTGTCGCAACAACCAGGATTCAATACACATACTAGCTCAGCATTGAATTCGAGAATGTTACTACCTTCTTTAATACAAGGCCCAAGAACCATTTCCATCCCATCATGCCAACATTTCACCCAGTTTCTTCAATTGGTCAAGTAGAAAAATATTCAATACCAAACCAAATCTTAATCCACAGGAGGATGAATCCAATCGTTATGCTGCAAACGCCCCGCGCTTAAGGCATTAGTTATCGCAAAAGCCAACTTTTATTTACGAATATTCGGGTGTAAGCCAAATGACGGTAGTTGATCCATCCCATTACACTACGGCAAATTGAAAAATTGAAATTGAATCTGAGATTATCTTGTTTTAAACAACTTAACCGTTCCTGATTCCAAATTCTACATTTGTAGGATTTTTCGATGGTTATTTTTTTAAAACATTAAACAATTTTTGAAATTTGCATGTGTATTTCACTCCCTCCAATTTTCCCGGACTCTCAACATAAAACTTGACCTGCAAAAATTTTTCAGCGATAACCATCGACGAACCGATTCAAACGAGACCTTTTCCAGACATAACTCTTTAAACATCAAGTTTTTATAAATTTTTGAAACTTTCCCATATACGTTTCATATACTTTATAGTATATTCACATAAATTAATGCCGGCATTTAAATTTTGTTTTTTCTTATGACACATTTGTTTTCGGCTGATTTTTTATATTATTACTTTTGGCTGGGATTTTTCGTTATAATACATTTTTTTTTTAACTTTCGGCTGATGTAGTCGAGACACTATCTGCATTATCGATTTTTTTTTCACTTTCGGCTGGCAACTTTCGGCTAACTGTAACAGTATGTATGATTGTAAAATTAGTTATAAAGATTATTATTTTGGATTCGGACCTGGCTGGGTTCGAAATTACACAATCTCCATGCAAAGTTTCCGGTCAAAGTTATGGTGTGAGGCATGGTTAGATTTCTGAAAAACAGACTACGAAAATTTTCAAATTTGAGCCGCTTTACGAGAATAAGTGATTTTAGAAATGGTTCAAGATTTTCAGAAAACAATAACACGAATGATAACCGCCAGCTTAGCGAATTTTCACGTACAGAACTTTGTTAAAATTCACAAACTTTGTTAGACATATAACATAACATTAAGAGTTTACATCTTTTAAGGTAAAGGGTCTTTCAATAAGGACGTTCAATTTTTAAATGTAAAATGGAACATAACATCGTTTAAATGTTCGCCGCGACTTAGCTTGGTGGTACGTATTTTCGGTGACCAGTTTAAATCGTCGCCGCGCGGGATAATTTTGCACTCAAATCGCCCGTACAAAATGAGTATCGCGGCATGCATTGTGCGGTATGTAGCGCCGTCATGTTGGAACCACACGTCGTCAGTGTGGTCAGTTATCATCGATCTGTAACGAGAAATTGACTGCCTCGGGTTTTCCCGTACACTATCATGCACAGCAGCGATGCTTTAAGCAAACCTTGTATTTCAGTGACGTGCCAAACGTAGAATAGCCGACTTGGCGGGCCACCTAGCGTCTCTATTGAAAGAGATTGGATATCAACATCAAATTTAAGATGTGTAATAGGCATTGGTTATCGATCTCACTCTATACCCTGAATCTGGGCACAATCGGGTTAAAAAAATAGCTAATGAGAAAATGGTTCCTTTGAAAGAGTAATTTGAATTAGCCGCATGGGTGTCTGTAAAATTTTAGTATGGTTGGTGAATTTTTCATAAGTTTCTGGAGGTGTCTTTTTACAAATTTTCTCATTATTTAATTATAACGTGAGAGAGAGTATTAGAAACTGCATTCACTCAAACTCCTCAAACCTACCATACTATGTAATTTTGGGAAGATCCTTGCAAAATCAAAACGTTGTAGGGAGATACAAGACCAATTGATAAAATTGGGAACATAAATTACACACCTTCAAATTTAGCAGACTAACCACAACCGTTTTATGGAATTATGGTACGTCCATAATTTAATATAATTTTTATTATCAATGCGTCATTCGACGTTCAGGAATTTTAATTTGCCAACATTTAGGAATTTTACCAGAAGTTTTACCAGAAATTGAGCTCATAACAGGTGACAACAGTTTCTTAACAATTTTTGGGAGGGGTATAAAAAGAATGGAACAGTATGGACGGAAGAAATTATTAAACCATTGAACTGTGAAAGAAAATATTACAGAGCTAGAATGTTCCTCCCTGTTTTATCGCATGTTTCAGGTGGTTTCAACGATTTAGTTGAAAATTATAGACGAGTGGAAAGTAACCCTTATTTGTCCACTACATAAAACCGAAACCGGCTGAATTGTATAACAACCATTGCGGAACAGCTTCGCTCCCAGTGCAGACTACCAGTGCAGTTTTCTTCCAGGCAGGTCGGTCGACAACAGATCAAACCTTTTCTCTGGGGATTTTATTAGAAGAGTGCTATGAAATTTATGCTCCAAAAAATCTGTTTTTTCGCCGAAAAATTGTGTTCGGCGAGCAAAGAAAGCACTGTTTGATACGATTTTTCGGCCGATGGAATTATCGGTTTGAATTTTTTCAAATATGACGATGGTCGTAACGTTACCGTCAGAAGCGAAAACCTATGAAAACGTATGACTATCGCGAGACGGTTCGCAGCAGATTACCGAGCATTCTACGCTAACACTAACATTTTTTAGTCTCACAATACATCGTGTAAAACAAAATCAAATGTCTAAAAATTGCCGATAAGCCTAAGCTCGCAATTTTTGAGCGCATAAGTTAGTTCATATGATACTAGACCCTATTACTGGAAGGGTTAGGTGATTCGGACACATTCGACGTTTCGAAAATCTCACCATAAAAACAGGCTCTCACAGGTTGCTCTTGATTCTAACAAGACGGTACACCACATCACAAACATAAACCTCATGCTACTTTCCTCGGTCGGAATATTTCATTATTTGAGCTTTGTATATATATGTAGTTTTGAAGTTAGTAAACCAACAAAAATTGAAAAAAATTCCTTTAATTAATCAACCTGAGGAGGCCTGGTCTCAAAAATTGCAATAAGTACAACCGGTAGACGACAATACTAAAATATAAATTATTCGTGTAGAAAACTGAAAAATTTAACGTTTCTAGGCCAAACGTATAAAATAGCATAACAGATGAGTAACTTTTTACATTTCCTTGCAAATTACATAACAAAGCATAAACATTTTTTTTTTGCATGTTTACCCAAAAATAAAACTAAAGCAACAACTTGTAATTTATGTTTCCTTATAATGTGCATACCTGGTGAAAATTATAATATTTTCCTTTTCTCCATATATATAATACTGTGCACCATGATCAAACCAGTGACCTAGATCTTTCGGTATAAATCTTCTAGCAAATGCAGATAATATAGTTATACGATTGTTGGCAGCAGATTTTCTTGTTATTTTCACACACATAAGTCAAGAGAACAAAAAAAAAACAACTGAAAAGTGGGTGGATATAGAGGTCAAATTTAATATTTTTGGCACTCCTCTTTATAAAAGTCGAAAATTGTTCATTATGTTCATATATAAAAAAAACTCTTGTGCCATGTCCATATATAATAATATAATACGACGACAAGTCTTTATAAATTAGAAATTCTACTCATTTCTTTCGTACTCAACGACGCATACAAAGACGAGAAAACAGTAGAGATTTACGAAAAGTAAATAAAAAACGTAATTACAACACGGCCATTAAAGTGTTAATACTTTTATTTTATTTTATGGTGAATTTAATCCATCTTGATTGATAGCAATTTCGTGATATTTGAGTTTTTCTCATTTCCCTAATTTTCATCTCATTTGGGTGCTAAAATTTGCCCTTTTGCCATTTACTCGACACCGTACTCTACCCTATGTCATTACATGTTGTGTCGCTGCTGTGTAAATAAATTTGAAGCGTTACACTGTGCCGTTGTACATTTATATACGAAAATATATAATCATAAATTGAATTAATGAGAATTTTATATTTTACAACATAATTTATGAATTGCAACATATTTGTCACTGAGAAGATTATTATCATCATAATTGTATATGTCATCGTGCCGAAAAAAAAAATAAAAAATATATTCGAAAAATCGATCGCAAATATAAATTAAGTTTGACGATGACTGTGAAAATTGTTCTAATTTTTTTTTTTTGTTTCATCCTGGAATTTATCAATATATGGCTTAATTCGATATTCTTTCTCGTCGTCGGGTAGGCAATAAATAAAACTCATACCTTAAAATATTTCACAATCCGCAAATATCTCATTTTCAGTGGTTCACAAGCATTTCACTACGAACTGATTTGTATATATATGGTTGGGGTTTAGGAGTTGCCTACCCACGAAACAATCACATGAGAATTGGAATAACAGGCTTCACACACATTATACACGTTACTCTTTCCAGGATAATCTCAAAAATAATCTAGCGTTATAAATAATTTTTTGTTTAGTTCAAAATAGAAAATTCTAGTAATTAAAATAATTTTAATAAAACACTATAAATTTTGACAGTTTTGATTTAAATTTTCAAAATTAAACTGATTTTTTGAAATTATTATGAACGCTGTAAAGGTGAGAGATCTGGGGGAGATTAGCTTTTTGTTTACATTTTTGTATCAATATTTTGTTTCATAAAGTTTGTTGTGACAAAATTTCATATAAAAATTAGTCAACTGACCATACTGGAGGACGAGACATCTAGCATATTAATAAAGCGTTTTGAATAATTTTTATATGAATATTTTGCACTATAACCACTAAGCTTATGTTTTTTCCCACCAGTGGGCAGGGCTACTATTCTAGCTTTCCCTGGGAATAGGGAATTGGGAAATTAATTTTCATAGCATTTTTGTCTAAATTGGTTTTTTCTGGCCTACTGAGGGAATAAATTTGGTGTAAATGTTTTCGAAACAAAGTTAAATGGTAAAATATTTTTCCCTATAAAAATTTTGAGGAACAAAAGTTTCCCAATTAACTTTGTTTTGAAAATTTTTGCACTAAACATATTCCTTCAGTAGGCCAGAAAAGATTTGGTCAAAAATGCTATGAAAATATTTTTCCCAATTAACTATTCCCAGAGAAAACCAGAACAGTGCCACAGTGGTCAATTCTGGTAATTCGTACGGAATAGGGAACTGAGGAAAGAATTTACATAGCTTTTATTTAAAAATCAGTTTTTTCTGGCGTACTGAGAAAAAAGTTTGGTGTATGTTAAATATTTATAAATTCGGAATAATTCTTCCATAACGAAATTGACAACGAAAATTATTCCAAAATTTAATAATTTTTCCCCAATTCCATATTCCAGAGGAATCACCAGAATAGGGACACAGTTCTATGGCCGGTACTCAGTCAGTATTTCAGTTTTAATTCTCTAAACACTATCATTTTGATATTTACTGTGAAAATATTATTATTGTGCTAAATTTCCATAAGAATATCCAAAAATTCCGAAATTTCGTAATGAATTCTAAATAAAATTACGAATTAATTTTAATTTATTTTACTAGAATTTTATAGCGTTTAGTTAACTATTTTATGTACCCGTAGATGCCCCAAACTCAGCTTTGGCAATCGTCAATTAAAATGCATCATTAGTTGTACAACAGAACATTTTCTCAGCGATTAAAACACGAAATATCAAACAACGCAATTATTTCCACACTGAAATAGCAGCTCATTTCATATGCATGTAAAGTTTATACAGAGTGGGCATACCTGTTAGTCCTTTTTTTCATTTGAAGGTAAATAACACATTTTGGGATTAGGAGTCAATTTTTTTTATTGATAAAGACGGCTCAACATTTTCGATGACTTTTTCAAACAAAAGCGGATCACTGACCACAATTTCAGCTCTCAAGGAACTCAAAATTTCTTGAAATTATGTGATCAGCAAATTTTATTGACAAAAATGGATTGTTGCACGACTTGCGAGGCATGCCGCTCCGTCTTGTTGAAACCAAAGGTCGTTGACACGCAATTCATTCAATTTGGGTCACAAAAAAACAGTTAACATGTTGCGATAACGTTTCCCATTCTCTGTAAGGGCATTTTCCTGTTCGTTTTCAAAGAAAAATGATGCCACCAGCCCATAACCCACACCAAACTATGAAACTTGGAGGATGAACTTCTGCTTCTACGCTCCCCAAATTCAACAATTTTGCTTAATGATGTACCCATATGGGTGCGATGATGTGCTTGGTTTATTACGAACACTTTCACTAACAGCTCGTCACTGCATGAGGAACACGACCTGATGAACATGTCATACGGTCTACGGCCTTCACTAAACCAGTTTATTCAAATCGATCAATAATTTTGTCAATTTCACGCTCAGTAGGACGTCTATGTCGACCAAACTGTTGTTGTTTTTGAACGATTATTTTCATAATAAATTTGGGCGAGCAAAATCCGTTGTTGTATTATTAGCGACTCCATGAAGATATATGGAATATTTTTATATGCTAAAGAATTTTTTAGAACAGATAACATTAAGTACTAAAATTCATCGATCGAAAAAAGGGCCAACAGATGGCCCACCCTGTACTAAATTTATTCTAAAACATAAAAATAAAAATAAAAAATTAGGATTAACTTAGGAAAAACTTCAAACACCTGTAAAGTAAGCGATGGAAAGTTATACTAACTGATACCTTAAACAAGAAAACCGGAGCTAGCGGAGATACCGTCGATCGTCGCAGCTAAACATGAGCCAATCTGCTATCTCAAGAGTATCCAAAAGATTTCAGTAAACTTGTACTTTCAATCGGAGACCACATACCAGCCGGTATCGGTGTACATGTGAGAGGGACGATCGATTTATCGTCCTAACTTCATTGCAAAATTGCAATGTCGAGACGATGAAGTGGCCAGCCCTCAGTCCAGATATGAATCTAATTAAGCATTTATGAAAGAACTAAAATGGAGGGTCCCAGTCAGAAATCCGGTACCATCTAACATCAGTGACCTCAAGATTGCGTTGGATGAGTGGGGTGTGATCCTCCAAGTCTTTGTCAAAACCTTAATAACGTCAATGGGGAACCGCATGCACACCATTGTAGACGCAAAAGGAGCCAATACTAAGTATTAACCAATAGAATTGTTTTTGATTTTCTTGATTCTTTTGTTGTAATTTAAATTGAAATATGTAACCACAATATTTTTTTCGTAATCTTCAATTTTGGTTAATTTTAGTTGCTCGTGAGTGTATTTAACCAGCAAGTTTATCAAGTTCTGTTGCAATCAAACCCGATATTCGAATGAATTCTACCGACCCTAATGGTGCATGGAGGATATACCACCCCATAAATATTTAAGCCGTTCGGTTAGCAGATGTAGGCCTAATCTATTTACTATCACTGAGAAAAAAAAGCCAGTAAAAATAAAAAAAATTACATATGTATAAAATCAAAAAAATATACATATATTTTTTGACGGAAAGTCTCGTTTTGAAATCGAAAGGATAATCTTTTAATTTTTAAAAAAAAATTTTGCCAAATTTGTTTATAGAAATAAAAAAATTACTTTCCTTACCTATGTCAAATAGTTTCTTAAATTTTAAGAGATTGTTTTTAAAGAATAAAAAAAACTATTGGCTACAACACACAATTTTATTAAATCAAAGTTTGCGACTGTTCAAGTAAGTCAGCAAAAACAAAGAGGTCATCTACTCAGTCATAACATAATATATATCTACCACAAAAGTAGAAAATTACCTCCCCTCCGAAATTTTTAATCCCCAGGGCTATTGTGTAAAAATACACACAACCCTTAAAAAAATATAATGAGACCTCTTCAAGTTCTTTCTTGGCAATTTGGTTTCGTACTGATAAAAAATTGATCTGCTCATCAGGTTGCAACAACCAAACTGCAAAAATTCAAATCTTGCTTCATACCTTTAGTATAGCACAAGAACATATCGATTTGGCGAATTATATCACCAAATTAAAACTTCTGGAAAAGTGAATGTCATTGTATTTGTAAATAATATTTTGTCCAAAAACGCCGAAAAACCTTTAAAATAAAAAATAAAATATAGACGAATTGAAAAATAAAACAACGGGATATTACCAAAAAAATTGTTTTAAGAACTCTTCTTTTGAAATAAATTATTCTGTTAAATTTACAAAGTATTTTATACATCATTTAAAAAATACTTAGTTTGTAAAAATCTCATTTAATTTCAACAAAATAATTTTAAATACAAAAAAATTTATAACTTTTAGAAATTAAAAACTTGGTTTTTTTAATTTTACAAAGCAAAATTTTTCTCAGTGGGGCAAGTTTCATAAATTTTTTATGAATTCTATTTACCCTTATTTTGCTTAGAGCGTATGGCCATAATTCCATAATTTTTTAAGCGATTCTGATACCACTTAATATTAATCCGATTTTGTCATCATATTTCTTGCTAAAGGAATCAAATCTAGGCCTAATCTTTCAATTTGCGAAAATGACGATTTGCATCAAAAAAAATTTCAACAATTTTCGGCTTTTGTTCAGTCACAGATGGATTGTTGTTTGGTCAATATCGGTACACCGAAAATGGTAGCTGTCTAGAGTATATACAGTTCCAAAAGTACATATATACAATTTACGGCCAACAATTAAAAACTGAATCTAATTTGTAAATTAAGATTAAAATAAAATTGGTTCAGATCGCCAGTATAGGCTGGGATGGAGCTTGCAATGTGCAGAAGGTCTTAAATAGGTCCTATAGTCGTACGTCCTCGAGTTGGCCGGGAGGCATAAAGTAAGGACGTAAAAAGCACAACTGCGGAAGAGCAGGGTGAGCCCCAAAATAGTCGAATAGTTAACAATAAAAAAAAAAAATGATTTGATAAAAAATATTCATTCAACGAAAAATTCGGCATCCATTAATTTGGAGCTTTTTTAATATTTGCAATGATATTAAAAAGTTTAGCATTTACCAGAAATGACAAACAAATAAAAGGTTTAAATAAATTTAAAGATTAATTTTTCAACCAACAAGAGTTGACCTTGCTGGTTTTCTGAAATTTAAGCAGGAATAAGGATTTTTGGTTATACAAGACGCTTTGACAAAAAGTCCGGTAAGTTTAATGTTTCACTTTAGCAATCAAGGGTGGTGTATTCGTTCGGTAAAAAATAGTCGGGTGTTGGCATCAACATATTTACCCCTCTAATATTTTTATTTAACCCTTTGGGTCTATTTGGCAACGATTGTTGCCATGATATTTATATTTAAAATAACGTAAATTGGTGCGCTTTTCTGTAATAATTGAAATATAAACACATTCAATAATCTTTAGTAGTGTGCGAGAGGCCATATTTTCGTAAATTTTAGTTGTCTGACAACTTAAAAATAATACTTCGTCGCTGCGTCATCAGAAATTTGATCAATATCCAATTCCGTTTGAACCTGCGAATGCCATCGAAACTCTTTTTCAAATATGTAGTCGTTATATTCCACATGAACTGTTTGGTATGCACTTGATTATGGGAGTGGTGGGATTTCCACAAGTAAGAATGTATTGGAGTCATCATCTTGAATTAAAAGCAAAAACATCAGAAATGTGAAAGGAACGAATTTTGGCTGCAAACGAATTTACATTTGGTTGATAATAGTCGCATGATAACTAACGATAGTGATAAATTTTATAAAATGCGCCCCATCATTGAAGCGGTTGGTAAACGATGCAATGAGATGCCAGTCCAACAATCGGTTTCCATTGACGAACCAATGATACCGTTTAAAGATCAAAGGTAAACCTAACGCATGGGGACTAAAAGGGTTCATGATATGTGGCAAGTCAGGTTACCCAAATGACTTCATTTTGTATCAGGGTGCTGCCATCGTCAAGCATTTAATTCAACGGTTGACCACATCAGGTCACTGCCTATACTTCGATAATTTTTTCTCGACATCCCAGTTGTTTGAAATATTAACTTTTAAACAAATAAACGCAGCCATTGGAACTGTTAGAATAAGCCGATTCAATACACCAAATTTTAGTTCTGACGCGGCTATGAAAAAAAAGGACGAGGATCTTCTGAGCAGTTGACCAGTCGTAATGGTGATATGGCATTGATAAAATAGCAGGATAATCGGTCAGTATATTAAGCGTCAACTTTTATTGGAATAGAGAACGAAACTGAGGTTGAGCGATGGGATAAAAGAAATAAAAGTAATGTAAAAATTATGCAAAAAGAAATAGCTGAACGATGCAATGACGGTATGGGCGACGTCGATCTATTAGACCAGTACATGAGCTAGTACAGGATATTCATAAAATCACGCAAATGGACGCTTCGAGTTATTTTTCATTTTGTAGATGTAGCAGTATGCGCGACCTTTTTTCAATATAAAATTGTTTGCTTTATATATACCCGCCAAAGATGTTTTGAAATGTATGGACTTCAAATTACAATTAGGATCACATTTAACAAAAAATCAAGAACCCGCCAGAGACAGAAAATATTCTGCTGGTAATGTTGATGAACCCATTCGTACCAAACGCTCAAAAGAAAGCCGTCCTCAACAGGATGTTAAGTGCGTTAAAATGGAGCATTTACCCATATTAGAGTCTTCCCATTCAGCACTTAGATGCAAAACTCTTGGCTGCACTGGTAGGTGTTGTGTCCTCTGTAACAAATGTCACGTACATTTGTGTTTAAACTCATAAAACAATTGCTTTTTTGATTTACATGGAAATTAACAAGGTTACATTTTCTCCGCTAGGAAAAACTTTATACCGGAAAAAGTCCTCTATAGATAGGCCAATCCAACCTATATAGTGGTACCTTGTCATAATCTCTGGAAATGGCTTGTTATTTGCCCAGATTGATAAAATACTCAATATTTTGAGTGAAAAATTGCATTAAACATAATTGATATTTTTTTTTTGTTAAAGCTTTAATTTTAATTTTTTGTTAACTTTTTCTTTAAGTTATTTATATATTTCTCCAATATCTTACGTATTTATTATCTTTTATACATTTTTATGACAATAATGATTTTATTTAATATAATAAAAAATTTTAATAAAATTTTCACTAGTTTGCATTTATAAAATATTAACAGTGTAAACCACCAATTCTAGAACGATTCAATATGGCGGCTATTGGAATCTATTTGAATCCAATAAGAATTTTATTGCCAACATGTTTTCCAATGGGATCCGTATACGTATACGTGTGATTTTTTGCCAGAAACTTCAGGGGCTCAATTTTTAAATGTACTTGATTCGGAGAATTATTTAACAGTGTAATAAATCACACCCAATTTATTCTAATAAGAATTTAATATTAAGTAGTACTAACTACTAACATTATATAATTTGGATTTTTTGTTAGAAACTTCACATCGGTTAGTTTTACCTAGTACTCAAAACCAAACGACTGAAGAAAAAATTGTTACAATTTTTTTCATTACATTAGAAAACAAAAATCAGAAAAACAATTTAAAATTCCTTACAAATTTCTCCATGTGCAACAACCGGTGAGTCGTTTTGTCAACATACGATGCCGGAAATTTCTAAGAAACCTGTTATTCGTAACATACTTTAACTTTTTTTTTAAATCAGGGACCCCAAATTACTAAAAAAGAATGTCCAAAACATTGAAAATTTCCCTATATCAGACCTGGGACTTAAAGGGTATTAACTTAAAAACCGAAATTCCTCTTGGTCCATTTTAATGTTCTTTCCACTGAAATAATAATAAAATTTAGTATTATAACTTGTTCTATTCCAATAAGATTCTAATAAGATATGAAAAATGTCACACTCATGTTTTAGCAGACGTTTCATTGGATACGGCGTTATATACGAAACAGAAACATCTTAAAACTATGTCGGGGGTGAGTTAGTAATACCAGATACCTTAACAATGTCGTCGCCCTTCAAAATAGCAGGCGAATTCAGCAAACTGTCGGTTGGATTTTCATCCTAATAAAATTACGTGCGATACATGCGAGTTGTTATATATTTAATCAACACACAATTCTCAACGTCTAAACGACACATATGATTTAGATTCAGATAGTTCGATATGATATAAATTTAGTTTCAATCAAGATGCCAAAACTTGTGTGAGATTAAACACTTTATAAATCTAGATACACGTACGGTACATTAATCAATTTAAAAACATGTCAGTCAAAGTGCTTTATTTTATTCGGTATCAATTTATATTATCAAAAAATAAATAAAATAAAAAATTCTTAACAAAATATTTGTCTATTTCATAGGCGCCGCATACAGAAAATATATTAGAGATGGATAGATATAGATAAATAGGCACGACTATCGTAAAACCCCAGAAAAAACGCAAGAAGAAGAAGAAGAGAGAGGCTGAAATGATATAATGTATAAATATATAGGCAGCGTACATAGGCATATCCATAACAAGCTTTCCCTATGATCCAAACAAAAAATTAATCCTTTATCATTTTTTTTTTGTTTGCTATTATTTTTTTCCTTATCAGCATAATTTAATTTATGAATTAATGATAACAGAAAGAGCAAAACAACAACAACAATACTTGAGCTAAAAATTCGGATAAATTTCTCGAGCTTCTCATATATAGAAACCAACTTTTCTATCATCAGCCGCAGTACAAATATGAAATTTATTTAATTTTAATCAAAACAAAGTGAATTATGCAGCAGAGCGGGCTGTTAAAATGGGTAAGAGAACGAATCGGATGATAGGGGATGATGTATAATTGGATTATTGTGAATGCTATTTACTAGAGAATATAGGAATGAGTCATCTAGCTATATAGTGATATGAAATGTTCAGCATGGGAATAATGTTTGTATGTGTGAGTGTGTGTGTGTGCATAATACACATAAAATTGGCATTGTTGCTTTTACTGGTATGTACATCATATACAATATTGCTACTATCTGTATACTATAACAAAAAAATAATAATACTAATAATAATAAATAAATAGTTTAGTAGTATGTAGATATGGTGTGTACATACATATTTATTTTACAAGGTACATATTTAATATGTATGTACTTTAATTAAATTTTAAAATTAATTTTAATAATATAAAGCATAACATAATGGTGGCAATAATCACAATTTCAAAGATATCCAAAAAGTTTTCCGATTAAAGAACAAAAATTTAATTGGCAACAGATCAAAACTACACGAAATTTGATATTTTTCTGGTTGGATAAATTTGAATTTGGGAGCTTGAGGAGGAGGAGGAAGAATGGCAATACAATAGGGAAATGTTTCTTAGTTTGTACTACATACAGTATTATAAACAGTATGGGAAGCAGAAGGCAGAATAGTAAATTGGGTTAATTGGCAAAAATTAGTCATAAAGTGAGTTTAAAAGTTTTCTAATTTTTTTGAAAGGTGTGCTACTTTTTACTAATTAATCAGCTAATTCTATATTCAGATACATTCTATATAGCTACCTTGGGATGATATATCATCATGTAGAAACGGGAGGAAGGGTTGTATCCTCTTTAACATTTAAGAAAGTAAGTTAGTGTTAAACATTTACTTTACGTATGTACTGTACTGAACACAATAAGCTTTTAGATCGGCTCAAAATGAAAATTTAGATGATTTTGGAATCTGAATTAATTTATGGCCAAGAAAAAATTAAATTCAAAATTTCAAATTAAAATTTGATAGGCTCATCGCCACAAACAGAAAGTTATATATAAATAAAATTTTAGTATTGTATATTTACTTCGTGCTTGTAATAATTTTACTAACAATAGCCAGAGTGTAGAAGATCGAAAGTTTAATAATAATAATTTCCTACGATCAATCACCTCTCCCTGACCGCACAGGGGAATTATAAACAAAGATATCAATTCTACTAAATTATAAAATTAAAAAAAAAACAACAAATATGAACTAATCTTAATCGAAATAAAAAAATGTATTTAAAAAGTTACCGAGGGTGACAAACTTAAGTGAACACATACCGTTTATAATAAACTTGCATTCGAAGCCTTGAACAAATAAAATATATACTAAGTTTTCAATCCTGAAATGTATTGATCATCTTGATTGATTAATATTTAGTATGTACCCCTCTAGATTTGATGACCGCTTCTGGGCACCGTGGCATACTTTTTATTACATTTGAAGTGGTTTCAGAAGATATTTGTTCCCATATGTGTCTTAAATTATTAAAAAAATCGTTTTTATTTGAGCGCTCTTTAAGTGGCAATTTCCCGTCCAAGATCATCCAAGGGTTTTATATTCGATTAAGATCTGGGCTCTGGGGAGGCCATTCGAATAGTTTGATTTTATTTTTTGTAAAATTTTGCATGGCAAGTTTGGAAAGATGTTTGGGATCATTGCCCCTGCTGGAAGATAAACCACCATGGTAACCCAATTTTGCGTATTGAGTCTTTTAAATTTACCTTCAACATGTCCACAAATAGCTGTTGTAATATTTTCATTTAAACAAATATTACCAACTCCACTTCCACCGAAACACTCCCATACCATAATAGATCAACGGCCGTGTTTTATTGTGGCTTTTAAATTTTGAGCTGCATAAGCAATTCCAGAATTTCGATCTCGTTTTGTACAACCGAAGAGTTGAAATTTGCTCTCATCTGACAGCATACAACTCCAAAAGACAAAGCTTTACTTATGAAGGGTTTCTCTCGCTGGATACAGCTAATTTTTCCTTTTTTCAAAGAGGAGAGACCGCTCAGCCAATTCAATTTTAAATATTTGTGGGAACTGCAATTTTGAAGTTAAACGTTTCTAGCTTTTAGACATCCAAGAATTGACTATTATTTTTCGTTTTTTGTATAGAAGAAAAAACTGAAAAAATACACTTGACTACCCGGGTAGGTCGGGTGTGTACTAATTTTTTGGGAATACACACAGGAGTTAATGTAAGCAGATTTGAAACTAGTGATGAAAAAAAATGGAAAAAAGAAGAGAAAAAAATAAACATAAAGATAAGTAAAAATAAATAAAGATAGAGTATTTAAGTCAAATAAATAAAAAACAAAAAAAAGTTAAAAAAAAAAATGTAAGTTTATTGGCCAATTGGTAGCAAATCAATTCTTAATAGCGATTTTGCTAATGTGGTAGTCCAAAGATTCGAAATATTTGTTAGTCTTGCGCAGTATTCTTGCAATAGGCTCATTCTGGCCGTAAGTCGTTCTGTGAGGAACAGTTCTATAAGCAGTTCTCAAAGCACGAGCATTTACATTAAGAGTTATTTTTTCAAGTAGAGCTGGAGAATCTACCCTAACAGATAAAAGTTGATGAATCAAAACAATGTCTGCAATAGATCGTCGCTTATAGCTTATCTACGCTTTAATTCTTCGTATGTGCAATTCGTGATATGGAGACCAAACCGGACTAACCATATTCAAGCAAAGGCCGAACAAATGTTATATAAATAGCCTTCGTTCCATAAGGATTCAAAAATTCGTTAGACCAGCGCATGACAAATCCAAGCGAAGAGTTTGCTCTGTTGACAATAAAATCAATGCGATCTCTAAAGTTAAGTTTGCGGTCACAGATTACCCCTAAGTTAACTATAGCAAAAACAGCGCTGTTGATTGTATACTCTCGACTAAGGGAATTTGCGCGTGAGTATATGTGATGTATTGGCATACTCACATTCAGATCAAGATTATTTTTAGCACAGCAAATTATGAAATTACGTTCCCTCAGATAAGAGTCCACGCATAGTAAAAGTTGAGGTGCGAAACCGAGAGCCCTGAGTTTAAACAAAATATACTTATGGGAAAACTTGTCAAATGCTTTGCTGAAATCCGTGGTAATACCGTAAATTTCGTTTCCACCTTCCATAACGTTCAAAGTATGAGATGAAAATTCGGTTATACTGGTTGTAGCAGATGCTCTAAGAAATCCATGCTGATTCATTGAAAACAATGTTTTATATTAGCTGTATTTCATTGGGAAATAAAATAATCTAGGCCAGTTTTGAATTTAGCTTTGCTTGCTTATGAATTTATCGCACCAAAAAGAAATTATTCATCATAGTTGGCTGTTTTCTCTGGTAGTCATTGTAACTTGAATTCGATTTATTTAAATTAATTTTTTTTTTAATTTACATAAATTCAACGCGAATTCAGTTACTACTGATAAAAAGGCCGACTATGATGAATAATTTTTTTTTGGTACGACAAATTCATAGGCAAGCAAAGCTAAATTCAAAACTGGCCTAGATTATTTTATTTCTAATGAAATACAGCTATTGAAAGTAAAGGTTGTCATATTCAATACATTCAAATAACTTGGGGGTACAGGACAATTTCGCAATTGGCCTATAATTGGAGACATCTAATTTACATCCCTTCTTATGGGTTGGAATTATAAATAGTCTTTTTATATTGACGGGAATATTCCATGCGAGATCGTGTTTTGGAACAGCGTTGTAAAGGCGGATTCAGTGTTGCGTTCTATCGTTCCTTTTGAATTTTTTTTTAAACCAATATGAGTTGAAGAAAAAATTTCAGAAGAAAAAACGTCATTTTTGACCTATGAAAAAAATCCGGACAAGTGGTGCAGTGGTTAAAGCTTCGGCACTTGGACCGGGAGGTACTGGGTTCGAATCCCATCAGAGGCCAGATGCAAATCGAATTTTCATCATCAACTACAATCGGTGATGTTAATAAACACAACTGAGACCCTCTGATGGAGTGCAGAATTCAGCGCCGACCCACCGTCCATGTCAATGTACAGGTTGACATGGAGCTTGCAATGTGCAGGTGGTATACTGTAGTTGTGTGAGTAGGTGAATAGATGAATGGGTTAATGATGTAGCATGAATGCGTGGTATCAGAACGGGCCAAAAATGGCCTAAGTGTAAACCACTGAAACCTAAAAAACCTACCTATGAAAAAAAATTCAGAAGGAAGGAAGGAACGAAAGAACGCAATACTGAACCCGCCTTAAGTGGCTGAGCTAAGTTACCATCACAGTTTTATAAAACGATAGAAGGCAAGCCATCGGGTCCAGCGGAAAAATCGTCTCATATCTTGTTGATGCTCCTTACCACAGTATTAAGATCAATTTGAATAGAGACCGGAGATGGTAGAGCGCTGTTATTCATGTAACTGAAGTAGTCCGCATCAGGCTCGATATCGTTGTTGGAGTAGGCCGTATTAAAAAAATTTGCGAAAAAAGCCAGCAATGGTCACCCAAAAACGCTTTGGATCAGAGTTTATTTCTTTTAGTCTTAAACAACAATAACCTCTTGACCTTCTACACTCTGGCTACTATTAATAAAATTATTACACGCACGAAGTAAATATACAAAATTAAAATTATATATAATTTTCTGTTTGTGGCAATGAGCCTTTTATTTAATTTTAATGTCATTCCAAACAGAAGTGACAATTGTTTATCTCTAATATCGATTTTTTACCAACTCTGTCATTTTACGGAGAATTTGTATAAAAATAGCAGTAATTATCCTATGAACTCCTTCTCGTGATATTTACTTCCTGCATATAACATTTTTATGAATTTTATGAAAGTTTGCGGTTGAAAAGAAAGTTTTTATTTAGAAAGTTTTTTGCAAATTACGGGCGAAATACATACGATTACACAGCGCGTCAATTCAATGTGTAAAATCAGTCAAAAACAAACAAACCTAGAAAAAATGTCTTGAATCAAGAAGAATCAGTGTTTGTAGTTGCTTGATTTAACAAACAAAAAAACATTAGTTAATCGATATGTTTAGGGGGTATTCACTCTAAACACGAATTAAGAACGCGATCAGCTGCCAACACTCAATTATTAAAAACTTTATGGTTAGGTCGACTACCGGGCTCTATCAGATCAATAATTCCAATAAGAGAACAAGACAAAAT
Organism: Nephrotoma flavescens; assembly: GCA_932526605.1. NCBI lineage: Eukaryota > Metazoa > Arthropoda > Insecta > Diptera > Tipulidae > Nephrotoma > Nephrotoma flavescens. The sequence continues at coordinate 10,828,736 of OW052222.1, forward strand.
CGACGAGATACCTAAATTCGCATATATAATTTTCGAAATCAATCATTCTAAACCCAATTACAATTCTATCGCTACTGGAGTATCATCCGAACCTAAATCAAATAAACATCACTCAGAAATTACCCTCACTAGCCTCCAAAAATCTATAGATCTACAGACTTCGAAATTTTATAGTGAGATGGTTGGGTTGTTGATCTACGACATAAACGATAGACACTATAATATCAAATGAATCGTGTCGCGATTATTCGCAGTTGAAGAGCCTTACGCAAAAATTCTTCGCAACTATACCCAAATTAGTAGTGTATTGAATTGTTATAGTAGGTCATTCAGCAAAACAAAATTACTAAATCTGAATTTCTACTCCAGCGGAGTTTACCGCCGATTAAACGCTATCACGGTACCGAAAAGGTATCGTTTACCTCATATCCATAATTTTTCTTTTAACCTTAGAGGTTAAACCGTTTTCGCTTAAATAAACCTTGTGCGAGCTTACCAACAAATACCCGTGGCCTCACAAGATATTTCTAAAACAGCCATTACCGTATATTTTGGACCCTTTGAATTCACTAGGACGCCATATGGGCATCGGAACGCTGCTCACACTATTCAACGTCTAATGGGCGAGGTTACAAAAGGTTTAGATTTCGTTTACGTCTATACATCGACGACATTTTGGTAGGTAGTAGAAACATGTCGGAACATCTCCGACTAGATTAACAGAATTTGGTTTAATTATCAAAACTTCCAAAGATGGATTTTGAGCAACATCTCTTAATTTCCTCAGCCATCCAATCACCAAAAACTGATAGTGGTACAGATTGAATTGCAGCCATACAATCTTTTCTCCAACCTACTTCAATTAGGCAAGTGCAGCGATTCGTGGGCTTGGTTAATTATCACCGTCGCTTCTTCCCTGACTTAGCCGAACAAATAGCACTAATACACAACCTTCTCAGTAAGCTTTGCAAGGTGACTAAAAATAACTCATTTGAACGTGAGGCGTCTTTAAATGATACCAAAGTTGCAATGGTAAAAATTGGAAGCCTCTCAGTTGCTTCTCTAAAAAGCGTTTTCCAACCGAACAGAAGTACTCTGCTTTGGACAGAGACAGAGAGTTGCTGGCAATTTATTGTTCCGGTTTTGAAAATACTGGTTTCAAAATCCCGGTTTTCAAAATCCCGGTTTCAAAATCCCAAGTTTCAAAATTCGTTCGCTTCTGTATACCGTATACCAAGAATGTCAGCCCTATAATTAGCGAGCCTTAAAATCTTTTGGTTGAAAAACCCAAAATATCATAAAAAAAGGCTCAGTCTCCATTTTTCTATCTCTGACAGATTTTCTGTGCAATATCAATCCTCGGTCTGAAAATCCCCGACTAAAATGTCAATCTTTAATTTGTATTCGATACAAAGAGTAATATATCTGGTACGCCAATATTGTTTTGTTGATTATTGCGGCTTTGTGTGAAGCGATTTTTTCTTCTGGCGGAATATCCGACGGACCACTCTAACAAGTTATCAGCCTATAAGTTAAGGAGCCTATAAAACACTTCAAAAATATGCCGCGTCATATATTAGAACACTAAGAAATTGATTCTTAAACTCCTTAAGCTTCAGCTGGTATAGCTTTTAATTTTAAAAATTCAGTAGTTTTCCCACGTATTGTGAAAGCAACAACCATAAGTTTTCAATCAAATTCAAGTTTTAATCTTCTTTTTTAAAAGAGCAAAATTATATATCTATATCGCTGAAAGCTCTGACCTAAATTTCGTTTTATTTGGAAGAACTATTATTTTATGTTTTACTACTTTAAACTTTTATTTGAAGCTTAAAAATAGTGTTAATTGTTATGTTTTTGTGGAACATCTGCCATGAAGTCGGGATTAAAGTTGCGAGAACTTTAAGAATTAAGAGTTATCGAAAAATGAAACTTTCAAACAACTGGTATATCATAAGCATATAAACAATTATTCTTCACCAAAACAAAGCTTTTAAACCTCTACCAAAATTAAGATCAAAATTTGAAAATCGTTTTGGGGATAATTTTGAACTATATACCAAACTAATCCGGTATATACAAAATTAATTTGGCCCTATCAAAAATTGATTACATCTCCTTCGCATCATAAAATTCATTTCAAATTAGAAATTCTGTTTTACACTCGCTCAAAACCTAAATTGAAATTTGCGAACCAACAAACTAATCAACATCCAAAATCTGGGTCGACACACACACACAAATATACAGTACCCAAAAAAAAAATCATTATTCTAGGGAATCCAATCAGTATGCTCATCACGAATTCATCATAAAGATAAAATTCAATTTTCTCTAACAGAAAAATAAAATAAAAAGTAAAGTTGAGCTCCGCACCACTACCAACCACAACACATACACAGCATCACACCCCAAGCAAGATGAACGTACGGTATCAAAACAAGCGACAAGAAAGCATATACGAGAGCTCATCGAATCTAATTGCATCAATAACCCAAACATTTAATAAAGTACAAGACAACAAATAATAAACCACCTACACACAAAATGAAAAAATTTTCGGCGTCCTTGAAATATGTGTATTCATTAATTTCCTTTTAAGAAAAACCAAAATAATCCTAACTCTTTTTTCCAAAATAATTCCGAAAAAAAAACAATAAATTGTAAATTTATATGCTAGAGTACTGTGCCGCCTAATACCTGCTACACACCACCATCCTGAACCCTTGGGTAGGTACATAACACAATACAAAACAGCAAGAGCAAAAAAAAGTATAAAAATGAAACCAATTTTCACCGACAACAGCAACAGAAAAATATTATAAATTTTCTTTGTTTTCCATTCTGTATTTGAAATAAAAATTTATATATAAAAAAAAATCTTTCTTTGTTTCAATTCCTTGGAAAATTCGTTTTTTATTTTCTTGTTTTATTTTTACTGAATGAAAATGAAAAATGGATTTTTTTTTGTTTGATATCTTTGTTTCGGTTTTTGTTTTATCGGTCTAATGAAAAACTTACATACAATTTATTTCATATATTTTTTTTTTGTTATAAATAAAAATGAAAAACTTTTTAATTTAATTTTCCCGATAAAGAACTCAATTTTATATCATTTTCCGCAACTATTGCTTGTCATTCTATACACTTAACAGCAAAAAAAAAAAACTTAACACAACCAGAAGAAAAACTTTCACTGCACCGATTTTTTATTTTCTGTAAACTATTTAATGTGTTGCACAAAACTTTATTTATTTTTTTTTATGTTACATGGTTTTGAAATTTGTTGTTTTCCTAAATTGAGGGAAGCACACAAAAAACTAATGAAAGCACTTTATATGATTTGTATATATTTTTTTCACTCAAAAAATAAAATCAAACCGAAAAAAAGTTTTATTCAATTTTAAAACAAATTAAACATAGATTTTCCTAACTTTTTTTTCTAAAACACACATGACCAAATTGCTTTTGTTTTTGTTATAAAATAAAGAGCGCCGCACCAAAGCTCAGTTTAAAACAAACTATTTTTTATACAGCTTTTCTTTGTTTTTTTTCAAATAAAATACACAAAAAAAAAAATAAAATTTAAAAAACAAAAAGCTTAAATTAAATTAAATCAAATAAAAGAAAAACCGAGCGCTTTTTATGTAATGAAAATTTCACACAAGCAACACGTTCAAAATTACGATAAAAACTGAAAGCTCTTGCAGCATTTATTATCTCGTGTGTGACGATGAAAAATCAAATGGTAAAATATAAATGTTAAACAAAAATCTTCGTGAACTACAGAAAAACGGGGCAAACCAACAACAACAAAACAAAATGTAAAAAGCTGTATTCAAGCGCACAAACACATACACAACATGACCAAATCATCATCAAAATATTTTGGTTGATGATCATCGCACCAAGGCATGATGGTATGGCCGACATGCGCATGCTGGATACAGAATATTCGTATTTAAGGCAAACAAAATCTATACAGACACAAAACAGCGAAAAACCAAAATAAATGTACAAAATATACAAAAGATATTGAGTGGGGTTGTGTGTTGAGCACCGATGAAATGAAATACAACAGCAGTAAAAAAAATTGAATTTTCAAATTTTCATTTCGATTCTATTTTCCCAGTATATAGTTTTTCTAAATGTGCGTCAGTATTTGGTAGGCGGTTTAACGCGGAACGCGACTTTGTGTATTTTTTTAATTTTCATTTCAATCAAAATTTCGATGTGAAACAGTACAAAGTTTTGAATTACTTCGAACGGCTATTTAGAGTCTTTTTCCAACCATTTCCGGAAATAATAGTCAAAAACATTTAGGACAAAAACGAATGAAGTATTAAGGCGCCTTTATGGTTGCGTTCGTTCGTTCATTCAAACAATTTTGTTCGCCCAATCATATTGCTCAAAAATTACGATTATTTTCTCCTGAATTTTTTCACAAGAGATAATTGATCGAAAAAATTATTTGAATGAACGAACAAACGAACGCAACCATAAAGGCGCCTTTAGATCTGCGTCTGAAGTACGTTTCAAAAAATCTAAATTTTGTTGCATGCAACAAGACTGCAACCTGTCCTGGGGCCAAGGCTCTTCCAACTCTTTAGCGGTTTACTTGTTCCATCCATACTTTTAGGCCGTTGCCAGCCAATTTGAGGACGTGCGGCTATAGGTCCGATTTGTATCACCATATATATACTGGAGAGAAATTCGTTTCTTACCAATTAAAGACCCCGTCCTTTTCTATAATTTGACTAATACGTCGGGTAATTAAATGTACCTCAATATACCTTGAATTTTGTTACACAACCGATGACTAATCGCCCACCTGTGCGATCAATAGATTAATTTTTATTGCTTATTTTTTGTTCCTTCTTTTGTTTATTTTTTGCTTTTTTCTGCTACATATAACAAATTTTTACTTTTACAAATCAGTAGATATTCCTGATGATGATCTAACAAGTGGAAATCGATCGAGTGATTTTTTAAACTTTTTGAACAATTTTTTTAATTAAAATATTCAAAAAATCTAATTTTGCGAAATAAAAAACAAGTGTTTAATAAAATGTGTTTCGCCAAGTAGCTACGGTAAATAGCATAAAAATTATAGGCGAAAGAAAATACCACATCTCGTGTCACCGGCAATTGATGATTTTGTTCTTGGATCGCGACGCTATTGAACACTATCTCACTCACGCTCAACACAACCCCTGTTGCCGAGAATGTCACGCAAACGCTGCCATTCCAACCAATCGATACAGCAAAGTTTGATCTACCGCTCTCACAATCCACGTACACCGGTTGGTTGTTGTTGAAACATTTTATTAAGCATGCATTATTGTAGGGTGGCCAAGCCATCCAACTCGATAGAATTGAACGAGTCCAATGAAATCGCTGCCTCACGAAGTTGTTTTATCTTGTGGTTCATGCCGTGGTCCACATCCTGCGTCCGGGAAAGTAAGCACGTAAGTTTTATAACCTATCCCTACCCCTTTAAACGTAGAAACTCGGTGCCCAGCACCGCATCTATTTTGTTTTGGTTTTTAGGGCTTCGGGTTTGGCAGCAATCCATATATAGTGGCCGTTTGCAGTTCATCATGACTGCATGTCGTTTTTGCCTGGATTTCAGATACGAACAAAAATCGTAAATATTTGAGTATTATGCTTTATGGATTGATTAACGTTTTTATAATGTTTACACGGTTTATCAACTTTTATGGAACCATCCTTCAATTTTCAATTAGACTTCCGTATTTTTCTACTAGATAGAACAAAAGTATTAAAAATTACCTGTTACATACTTTTGGAACTTGTCTATGTGGAACGGTTGTTGAAAACGTGTGTTCGATTTTCGATTCTGAGTAGTTTTGTTCTTCTATTTCGATATGATCATGCAGGGATGACCTCGAATCAATATCTCCCAGATTGGTGTCTGTTGTAACAATTTGCTTTAATAATTTTGGATTTGCAACGTTCATAACGTTTGGAACGTTATTAATTTTGGTTTGACTCTGCTGACAGGCCATCTGAAATCACACCATACGTAATCAAACTATAAATTATCATACGATAATACTATTATGTTATATGGATCACCTAATGGATTCGTCAAAGGTTAACTAGATTCCATTGAATCAAAATCGTGGTAGAAAGTGTAATTAGAATCGTTCAAATATGCAAGATGAAGTCTCACTATATTGAATGTTTCGAGTCTGATGTTGTACCATTAAAATGTTATTTAAAAGTATTGATGCAAATTGTCCAATCTGGCAGATAATTAGGTGGCAAAGACGACTAACTGGCTTACCAGATCGCGGTTATATTTTGGAGGACAGAATTATATTATTGTACAATAAAAAACAATAATATTTCTATGATCACATTATCATGATCACTACTATCACATTGTCACTACAGTTCGTAATGACAAATCGGAATCAAAAAACTGCATACGCAACGTGGCGAACATTCCACCGCATAATTCCAAATTTGTGAAAAGTTTATTCGATACTTAGCTGAATGAAAGCACGCAGATAGATTCAAATTCATTTGAAATCGTTATAACTCTAGATTGCCCAAAGAAGTCATTTTTACTCATTTTTAATTTCAATTAGTAGACAAATAATATTTATAATGATACAAAAGTACTTTTCTTTTTCTTTTTCCAGTGCAGTAAATTTTCTTTATTATACTTAAAATTTAAATATTAACTTACTTAAAATTTAAATATTAAAAAAATTTAAATATTAACTTTAAATATTACAAAATAATATTAAAAATTAATTTTAAATTAATCTTTAATATTTTTTCGAAGCAGTCATTTTGACTGTTTTTGGGCAATAGGTATATACTAAGTTTCAGTCTTTCTAGTATTAAAAAGCACTGCAGTGAATGATACTCGGGGGAGGAATGATAAATGACCATTGGCAGAATGATTCGAAAATTAAGAAGTGACCCTAAATACGTTTGCTGTACGGCTTTTGGATTCGATGCGCATTTTACACACGAAAAAGCACGATTTCCCAAAAGAGAACCGAAGATAATCAATGTGAAAGAGGTATTTTATTTTTCGATAATCTTGAGAAAGGAAAGACCGTCAACAACGAGTATTACATGGTATTTTTGGTGCGTTTGAGGGAAAAAAGGTCAAAACCGACCACAAATTCCAAAGAAAAAGTGCGTTTTCACCAAGACTAAGCACCTTCTCAAAAGTTGTTAGCTACTATGGCAAATTTGCACGAATTGAAGTTTGGATTGCTTTCCCATCTGTAATATTCACCGAGTTCGCAGATCTCAAAAATATAGCCGAAACAAACGATACCTGGGGTTGGTGGCATAAATAACAGGTTTTTTACAAAAGGGTGATTGCAACAAGTTTCAATTAAGAAATCTGATCAACAAATTTCTAAATTCGAATTTTAAGTTACGAAATCTGACCAATATACATTTCAAAAATTTGATATATGTGGATGGGTAGGTTTCTTCGAATGCTAATAATATGGTCTTTTAACGGGACAACGGGATGGTTGCAACTATTTTCAATTTTCGGCAACCATTGTTTAACAGCATTCAGGAAACTTTATCTATTAGCAAAATTTTGAAAATTTGTTGAGCACTACAATCACTTTGTAAAAGGCCCGTTATTTATATTGCCGACAACAGGAGTCGTTTTTATCCCGTTTATAAACCATATCAGTAGTATTTAAGATTTTTTTTCGGCTTTTCGGACAAAATATTATTTTTAATGCCCAATGAGTAGACCAACTTTTTATCAGTACGAAACCAAGCTGCCAAGAAGCTACCTAAGGGAGTTCTGATATTTGTAAGGGTTTGTGTGGGGTTTAAAATGGTGGGAGTGCATTTTTTCTACTTTTGTGGTAGAAATATTGTTAGTAAATGGCGACTTTGTTTTCTACGAGTAAAATTGTCGTAAACATTGTATGGGTGTTAAAAATAATATTTTGTCCGAAAAGCCGACCGAAAAAAAAATCTTAAATAAATTAAACTCATGGATGATTATAAAATACTTCATATCAGAAGTATTTCAGATCTTCTGATTTTATTTTATTTCGCTGGCGCTACATTCCATGTAGGAAATTTCCGATTAATAGTTGGTGAGTTCATTGAATCACACCCAAGTCCCAGGGCCGCTGGAACGGGCTTTTTCCTTCCATTTTTAAATTTCCTTTTATGCTGTTTTAGGCGTCTAAAATCTTCTGATGCTTATTTCATAACTGAAACTTGTTGTATCCACTCTTTGTAAAAATAATTTTTATATAGCCGCCAGAATCGTTCGATTCCTTCGTTCCGTTAAGGAACCTGATCATTCCAGAAAACCAACCCATTTGTCAATCTTTCTTAATTGAACCAACCCTTTTGTAATAAACCGTTATTTATACTACACTTTTGTGAAAATTGCACCCCTATTCCCCTAGTCGCATCACTTCAAGTGATGTGACTACTCATCTGCTTGGTTACTAGATCATTAAATCAAAACTTACAAAATAATTGTTCAATAAAATCGTTCTAGATGTTTTTTAAATCTTAGTATGCTGCTTTATAAATATTTCTGATCGACTGCTTTCACTTGAAATGACTTGAAATTTTGACGTGAGAAATAATTAAAAAAAAAATTCAAACTAATGCAGCCAACTAAGACTTAAAAAATTTTCATTGAGTGTTTTGCACAAAATTATTTAGTAAAATTTGATTTTAAAATCTAGTAACCAGGAAGATCCATAGTTACGTCGCATGAAGTGATACGTCTAAAGTAATTGAGTATTTGATATTCTTTGCCACATACTCCGTTTAAATGACCAATAAGATGAAAATTTTAATTTATTTCAAACCTTTTTTTAGATTTTTTATTGATTGTGAAACATTTGTTGCGTGCAAGAATTTTATGACTTTTTTTGGAACATACTTAACTTTTAGAATTAAATAAAGAAAGATGGATTGGCTCTTAGGGAGAAATTTTGAGATAAATTGCTACTTACCGGTAAATTCTAAAATTTGTGTGAATTTACAAAGGGATACAACCCTACAAAAGAGAATTTAAATTACGAAAGATAAATTTACTTGATTTGTAAATTAATTGTAATAAATAAAAAAAATTTAAAAAAAAAAAATCCACTTGGGTTGGAAATAATGAAATTCTGTAGTTTTTGTGTACTTGTCAAAATAAGTGATCACTTTCAAAATCAAGAGATTTAACCACACTTATAGTGAAATAAAGTCGCGTGTGCTGTAGTACAAATACCTTTCAATTTGTAATTTTTATATACCGAGTGTTAAACTTAAAATCTTATCGACAAATCTCTCGAGAAACACGTTTACAACGAAAAACTGGTTAAGGACAAACTTGGCGTGAAGAAAGAGTGCACGATATAGCGCTATAGCTATTTTAATTAATCCAGATACAGTCGGTGAACAAAGAGTTATTTATTTTAATTAATATTAGTAAAAATTAAAAATGGATTCAAGTAGGCGAAACTGTATCGATACTGATTTCTCATATTTGCGACATCCCCAAAGCATAGTAGAACCCATTCAGCAGAACATTGCAAGATACTATGGATATTTATAGGGTAATAATATGCTGAAAGACTAACCTAAATCGAAAATCAGACCAAAACCCAAATTAGAACGCAAACCAAGATCTATTAACATACAAATAATAACCGGCTCATTATGGCCTAATCAAAGGTCTTTCAACCGTTCTTGACCAAGCTTTAGGTCATTTAATTTAAAGCTAGCAGAACGCAACAGAAGAAAAAAAGACATACAAATAATTTAAGGTTCATTATGGCCTAATAAAATGTCGTATTAAACATTTTTAGGCTCTACTCGTTCTTGGCCAAGCTTTAGATGGTTTAAATTATAGCTAGCAGAACTCAAATCGAAAATCAGGCCAAAACCGAAATTAGAACACAAACCTAGATCAATCGACACATACAAATAATTTTACGCTAATATTGTCCTAATCAAATATCTCATAAATAAATTTTGGGCTGTACTCGTTCTTGAACAAGCCATAGGTCATTTAATTTAAAGCGAGCAGAACACAAATCTAAATTCGAACTAAAAACGAAATTAGAACGTAAACCAAGACCTATTCACATGCAAATAATTGTAGGCTCGTCTTTAAATTAAATGAACTAAAGCTTGGTCAATAATGAGTCGAGCATAAAATAATATGGCATTTGCTTATAGGCCATAATGTGCCTAAAATTAATTATATGCCAATTGAGCTTGTTTTGTGTCCTAATTTGTATGTCGATTAATCTTGTTTGCGTTCTAATTTCAGTTGTGCTCGATCGAGTTTTGATTTGGGTTCTGCTAGCTTTGAAGTGAAAAAGCCTAATGTTTTATCTAGACTAAGGAAACCAAAAAAAAGTTAATGGGACATTTAATTAACCTAAAATTAGCCTTTAATTTTCAAATTGATTTTAAATCATTTTTTGATATGGGTTCTGCTATTTTTTTTTTTAGCTAGCGGAACCTATCGTTTTAGTTGCAAGGGGTGGAATCCAAAATTTTTCAAAAGAGCATTTAATTAGCCTATTATTAGTCTATATTATCCATAGTATCTTGAAATTATATTGCTAGCTTTAGGGACGTGTAGGAATATCATCAGATTTAATGGAATTAAGCTACTATTTTTTTAACTATTTGGGATGAAACTCCGTAAATGGGTTTCCAATGTAAGTTTCGGAGTTGGATCTCTGAATTCGAGTAAAATTGTCGCGTGTGAAATTAGACCTAACTAATTGGTAGAACTAATATTAGGAATAGTTTAGCACAAACTTCACACCTCTGTGCACGCTTTCGTAGTTAAAACTAAATTGATCCTAAACTATAAAAAAAATGAGAATGTATTGGTAAAAATAAAATAAAAATGGCATTTAGGCGAATTTTTAAAATATTTGAATCAATTTTTTAGTGCTATTTTGGGAGGAGTTCATTAGCGCCACACACACACATACACATACACACCACTAACATAAACCGGAAGACTTTTATTAATTAATTGAATATCTTGAGAATTAATAGGCTTATCACCTAGTTCGGTATGATTCAAGCTTCATTCCATTTAAAGAGCTAATGGGATTCACGTGGTCAAAACAGCCCTAGGTGATACGCCTACTAATTCCCGCGATATTCATTTTTAATAAAATCCGATATTCTTTGGATGGAAAAGATTTTTAAAGTATTTATTTTAACTATCAATTAGAAAATTATTTAAATATTTTATTATTTCGCATAAATGTCATTTTTATTTTATTTTTACCAATACAAACACACTTTCGTTTGTTTTTGTTTGTTTAGGACTAGTTTAGGTCTAACTTCAAAATCGTATTTTCTATAATGTGAAGCTTTAGTAGTTAACGTTAAATTCGATATCGATTAAATAAAATATTTTCGATCAAGATTTAAGATTAAAAACAACTAAAAATTGGTCGATTTGTTGCTGGATAAAAAGAGGCTGGCGTTTAATAGCAGAAAATTTTACAAAAACTGAATAATCACTTGGAAATTCTTAAAAAGGTGAACACCTTAAATACATCTAATTAAACATGTAACTTCAATATCGCAAATACGATACGTGATTGTAATAACAAATTCGCCCCCCATTTGCTAATTTGAGTACCGAGAATATTTAACCCGATTTTGCAATTCCTGTCATGTGTGACATGATAATTTTAATGCATTATTAATTTGACCATCATACACAGCTTAATAGCACTGGGTCATACAACACATGACACTTGTACACTAAATTATTAAGTCGTATACATATTTCGATCGTGTACAGGAATTTTTTTATTTATATGGAAATTGATTGGTTTTTCGTGCATAACAGAAAAATTGTTTGATGACGTGCCGACATACGCGAAAATATATTATATTTCGACGAGAAGATGAATTAGTATTTTTTTTAATTTATTCACCTAAAATATTTTCTCGTTCGGCTGGGCGTATTTGAACATGGATGAGGTATCATCACACGTATATACATATAAGCGTAGGCCAAAATATATTTTGGTCATAATCTTCGGCGTCAAATTCAGATTTTTGCGTCACTATGTATATATGTAAAGATAAGTGACACTCAATCCCACATAACGGAAACACACATACCCATCCTACCATTCGCTCTATATTTCCATAATACACGAAAATATTTTTCTATTATGCCGGATGTTTTGTTCCATGTGTTTAAGGAAAATTGGAAAATAAATTGTTGCAGGCTGGCTACTGCCAACCTGCAGATATCACTAAGCGCATGCAGAGGCCTCCACGGTGATTTTTGCCGGCTACGTTCTCAGCGGAGAAGTGCGAAGGTCGTGGGGTTTGAGGCATGCATGGCTCCTGGCTTACACCGTGATGATACAGAAAGTTTAAAATAATAAAAATAACGCAAATAATAAAAACCCGATGTTCCGCCGAAATTCGTCGGCCGGAACCTGAGGAACGAACCGAATAATCAAAATAAATTATAAAAATAATAATAATAACGGCAGAGGTGCCTTGGTGCGCGCATCCATCCGATTCAAACGGGGCCAAGCCCTGGTTACGGAATTGGATGCGGGCACCAAGGGACCGCAAACACTAAACCGACACAGAGGGAATTCTCCCCCTCATCACACCACACCGAAAAAATTAATTATTCATTTTATTTTAAAAAAAAACCACCGAAAAAAAAACTTCCCCCTCCACCCGTACCACGCTAAGGAGAGAATGAGAGAGAGAGGAAACAATGCGTATCGAGCGTGCACCCGCTGTGCGGCGCTCGATTACAAAATATAAATTTAAATTTAAAAATAAAAAAAAAATGTAACAAAATATAAAATAAAAGAAATAAAAGAACAAGAAAAATCGTACCTTAATATATATAACAAATAAAAAAATGTTGCGGCCTTGCGCGGCCGTCATGCCACAGGGACGCCGCCCCGGACCGTTGCGGCTTGATGTGCCGTTACCCCACCGATGCGGCCTTGGTGTAGTCGTTGGGCGACTCCCCGCCTTTGCGCTCGAGCGCTTGCCTGGTTGGGCAATATGTTGCGGGGCCTCTCCCCGATACCAAAATAAAAATTGCCTCGCCGCAATAAATTGGGCGTTGCCTCGCCAACCGTAAATTCGGCCTTGAAAGTAATTTTGTATTTATTTAACTGTACAAAATGTGTTTCTTTAGAAAACAAATGCACACAATTGCTTGTAATTTACTCAAACACGTGTAAATAAAATGGATGCACTTTTGATGTAATGCCCGATTGAGTTGTTTCTTCTACCTCTACGACAATTCCTTCAATTGCGTTCTCTCTTCAATCAAACAACAAAAATTTTTATTTTTCCACACAAATCCAAATAAGACTTTATTTTTCTTTAACAAAATTCCTAGCACAGCACACCGTTTTCCACTTTATTATTATTTCAACAAGAAAAAAACTTTAGTATTTGTATCGCACAGCGAATTTATCCAATGTTTTTTTTTTTATTCATAAAACGGCGGTGGTGTACAATCACCACCTCCACACAAATACAACAATTATTATTATTTATTATTTTTTTTTTATATAATACCAAACATTTTAAAGTTTATTTTAATTTATTTAATATCTATAATTTTTTTTTATAATTATCAACCAATATGGTCTGAAGCCAAAACAAACTTATTTTTATACAAAATCAACACTCTTTGTTCACCTTCCAAAACGAGACTTTTCATTATCCAAAACACTACTCGACTCTTATAAATCAAAAACTCGAATGCTATATCAAAAAAAAATTCGAGCGTCGCACAAACGACGCGCAAAACATTCCAGAAGAATTGTCTTTCTTCTCTGTTTCTCATTTATATCAATTCGCATTGATATAAACGAGAGGCATATAAGAAAAACATTCTTATGGAATGTTTTGCTTTACGCACACACTCGATTCGCATTGTTCTCTCTCTCTCCCATTTTGTTTTACTACCAACCAAACGAACAAAAACATACGAGAATCCCTCCACACGAAACGCGTTCAGACACCAACAACACAGAGGCAAGAAACCAAGAGTAAAAACATAGGCAAGAAACCAAGAGTAAAAACATAGGCAAGAAACCAAGAGTAAAAACATAAAATTTAACAAAATATGGGGATGTCACGCGTAAACGAATATTATGTCTGGTTACAGACAACACAGTCGTAACAAACGTGGGAACGTCCCACACCCTGAGATGTCTCATAAGCCGGGCCTAAAACAAACAATGGGATCGAGATAACAAACGATGTAAACAAACGAGGTGGGCGATATGATTAGGCGCGAATGTCTTTAAGGTGGTAAGTACCTAGGTTTTTGCCACTCAGATCTTCGACTGCGTACGCCACTTGTCCTACTTTACCGGAAATTACCGCGGGTTTGAATTTGCTAGCCAATTTGGCGGAAAATTTATTCACCGCATCGCTCAAAACAAAAGATCGTACAAAGACGGGTTGGCCAACTCGAAAAGAACGCTTATTACTACGCAGGTTGTAGTGTTGAGACCCCTTTTCGTGTGCTACGCGTAAGTAGTGAGTTATACGATCTTTTAGGAGGTTTACTCGATCTGGCTTAGCCCATACCTGGACTTCGCTGGGATCATGTTCATCGAGTAATCGTCGCAGTGAGTAATCCGAACCATGCATCGACATATGTTGACCGAACACGACATAATGAGGGGAATAATGTATCGTATCATGTACAGCATTTCGTAACGCGGCTGCAATTTCTTGCAAATTCTTGTCCCACAAATTATGATCGTGATCGCTCAAATATGATCGAATGCTAGCAATTAAAGTTCTATTGACACGCTCGGAGGCGTTGCTTTGAGGCGAATACAAAGGCGTTCGAATGTGCATTACGCCGTACTTAGCCAACAAGTCTTTAAATAGATTCGAGGTGAACTGCTTCCCATTGTCGGACGTGATTATTTCGGGAACCGAGAACAACAGAAATATTTCGTTTTCTAAGAATCGACACAGCAAAAGAGCAGACGCTTCCCGTAGAGGTTTTACAACGACAAATTTCGAGTAATGATCCAAGATGATAACGATGAAGGTGTTACCGAGTTTCGAACGTGGATACGGACCCAAAAAATCAACATACAATTTTTGGAACGGGCGAGTTGACGTAACCTGTGCTCCCATGGCTGGTTGTGTTGAGTAATTAACAGCCTTGTTCATTTTACATTTAGTGCAGCTAGCAACGTATTGTTTGACTTGTTTCGCCATCTGAGGCCAGAAAAATTGACGCTGAAGGCGCTCGAGAGTTTTGCTGCCGCCTAAATGTGCTGAAGTGGGAGGTACGTGAGCCTGTTCGATTAGTGATTGGGTCAAGCTATTCGGAATAACTAATTTCCAGTTCGAGAGGTCAGTATCCGTGTATTTAAAACCAAACGAAGGGGATATTAATAGTTTATCATCTTGAATCTTGTAATTGTGCGAACAATCTTTTAATGAACGAATTTTCGCGATCTGATCGACGTAATCTGGATCTTGGAACGCAACCGAATTTTGATCAACGTGCAGAATGGGGACTGAAGAAGGTATTAACGCATTCACGGAAGGGTCGATATTTTTACTCGACAAGACTGGATCCTCAAATTGGGCACCAGGATCAGGCGTGCTCTTACTTTCGGAATCATCCTCACAAAGAGCGGATTCATCCGGAAAAGCTCGAGACAACGCATCAGGTACAATGTTAACTGAACCTTTTCGGTATCCAATCTGGAAATCCAGCGCTTGGAGTTTAAGACTCCATCTCGCCAAACGTCCGGAGAGGTCTTTTTGACTCATTAGCCAGCGTAAACTGGAATGGTCGGTATAAATGACGAACGGATAGCCTTCCACGTAAGGACGGAATTTTCGCACGCTGAGGACGGCAGCGTAGCATTCCAGCTCGGTCACCGAGTAGTTTCGCTGCGCCGCATTGAGCTTATGGGAATAAAACTCAATGGGCCGCTCTACCCCCTCGGTGTCCACCTGAAATAAGACACTACCGACCCCAACGGCACTGGCATCACACTGAATAAAAAAGGGCTTTGTATAATCAGGATGCGTCAAAACTGGGGCAGTTGACAAGGCGGTTTTGAGAGCGTTAAAAGAAGAATCAGCAGCTGCAGACCAACATACTTTAGTGTTTTTACCAGTAAGATCGGTGAGAGAAGAAGCTAAAGAGGCGAAATTCGGAATGAAGCGACGGTACCATCCGCACATTCCCAGAAAACGTCTAATCTGTTTCGTCGTTTTCGGAATAGGGTACTCCAGAATAGCTTTACATTTATCTGGGTTTGTACGGAGGCAACCATCACCCACAATATAACCTAAATAGTCGACTTCTTTCAACACAAACTTACTTTTCGTCAAATTGATTGTTAAACCAGCATCCGACAGATATCCAGCAACCTGTTGAAGCAAATCGAAATGTTCGGCCAGAGTGGAGGATGTGACCAGAAGGTCATCGAGGTACACAAAGACCTTATCGTGTAGCTGGTACGGGATCACGCGGTGCATTAAGCGACAAAGCGTCTGTGGGGCGTTGCATAAGCCAAACGGCATCACCTTGAACTGATACAAGGGCCGTCCAGGAACCGTAAACGCTGTTTTATCGCGGGATGCTGGGTCGAGTGGGATCTGCCAAAAGGCATCCTTCAAATCAATCGCCGAAATGAATCGGGTGTGTCCCAAACGACCCAACAATCCGTTGATTATGGGCAGCGGATACGCATCCTTGACGGTTGCCTTGTTCAGTTCTCTAGCATCCAAGCACAGACGAACTTTGCCATTGGCCTTACGCACCAACGTGACCGGTGAACACCAGGAACTTTGTGACTCCTCGATGACCCCCAAAGACAACATCCTATCCAACTCGGCATACATGAGTTTCTGGATAGCTGGGGATACGGAATAAAAACGTTGTTTGACTGGCTTTGCGGAACCGACATCGATCATATGAGTGATGAGGGATGTGCGGCCCAAACCTAAAATATCGCTGCTCGGGAAACATTCGCGGATAAGATCCAATTTACGACGATCACTAGATGTTAAAATATGAAATTTGGGTGTGTTGGTAGTTTCACCTAATTCGTCCGAATTACTAAACGCGGAGATTTTTGGGGAAATTCCAAAACGATTCCAAAAATCGATACCCAAATAAAGCGGTTGTTCTAATGAAGGAACAACATAAAAATTCATGGTTTGAGTAATTCCGTTAAACTCGACGTTAGCTCGTATGTAACCAAATACTCGTTGGACTTGACCACTCGCGGTAGTTATCGTGGATGGGAAATTATGAAACTCTACGAATGGATTTGCCATGATTTTCTCCGCTCCATTCCCGAGAACACTGACGCTCGCCCCGCTGTCGAGAAGACCCTTAAAAGGGATCTTATTTATAAAGACCTGGGCGTAAGGCCGAGTGTCACTACCCTCGGAGAACAAAACGGAGGAAATCACGTCGTTTCTCATTGTAGCGCGGTGGTTCCAATATTTCTTGGAACGTTTTAAACGATCTAACTTAGCTAACGACGGAGAATTATAGAAAAACTTTAGAGCGACAGGAAGAGAAGGATTGGATAGGGAAGATGAATCGGGAAAGGAATCATGACTTGCAGACGAGTTTACTTCTTCATCGGATTCGACGGGGAGCGGAGTTCCGCGTTTGTGTTGCTCGCTGCATTCTTCTGGATCAGTTTGAGTGGCTCTATCCTCTGTCCTATCAGCAGTCTGGGTGGAGGTAGATTTGATCTCGGTACACTCCGTCTGAGTGGCCGTTGTGGTGACGACATTTTTACCGTAATTCGAAGGCTGTATATAATCTGATCTCAAGTTGTCTGTTGAGATTTGTCCTCCAGGACGTCTCGCGGCTGCCGATGGAAACCTGCTCCCCGTGTGAATTGCGGATACTGAGTTATCAGGTAGAACATCAGTAAAGGGATAATACTCATGAGAGTCATATGCTCCAACATCATCATACGGACTGCCTGATGACTCATTGATCACGCGTCGTGGATGGATTGCAGGGTCCGCCGTAGCTTTGATCCGCCTGAAAGACTCCTCCCAAGCAGAGCAACTTTTGATCAGCTCATTTATGGTGCTAAACCGACGATCGGTGAGATGAAACTGTAGTTCTGGCTTCATGTTCGCCATTAAAATTTCGATGAGCTCCTCGTCCGAGTACGGGGTACGACATTGTAACGATAAACTCCACACTTGGTCGTAGAAATTCGTGAAACTTTCATTAGGTCGTTGTTTGCGTGCCTCGACGGTTCGCCGGATTTCGTAATTGTTGCGACGGTCTTTAAAGCGCTCGATGATACTGCTTCGTAGATCTGTCCAGGTAGCGTTCGGATTATGTTTGCGGAATGTCCAATACCACTGCAAGGCGATATCTTTCAGGATGGTATGTAGCTCACATAGCAATGTTTGGTCGGACAATCCGCGAGACGAAGCGATGGTGTCTACCTGAAACAGGAACATGTCGATGGAGATGTCCGAGGGAGATCCAGTGTAGTTTAGTCCACTTTCAGCTAATGATGGTCCGTCTATAAAGCCTTGCTCCAAATCGTCTTGCTCGAATGATGTTGAGTACATTTTTAATGAAAGGATAGAAGGATAAACTCGCTCGATTTAATTTGGCGAAGAAAATTAAACTCAAAAATGCGATCTTTATTAAATTTTTCAATAATATACAAAAAATTAATTCAATTAGTTTTAAATGAAGCAGAAGGTTTCAAAAAAAATAGTTCGGAATAATTCCACAAACACAATAACAAAAAAAATATAGAAAAAAAATAAATATAAATATTAAATATAAATGAAATAATGCAAGAAATTTGGTACTAGGGATGAAGCCGCGATCCACTAGAAATCTGAGGCCCGTAATCCCCAAATTTAACGACGGGATATTTGACGAGAAACCCTCGAAAGCGGTACCTTATCATAACCTTCCTTTGGAGGGGCTCGTTAAAAAACATTTTCAATATCCAAAATAAAATAATAATAATAATAATAATAATAATAATAACGCGAAAATCAAACTACCAACACACCCAATAGTACGCCGATAGTGTAATAATACAGCCAAATAATAAAGCAAAACGCAAAGAAAATCAAATAATAAGAAAAGAAAAGAAGGAATGGTTACCTTGTAGTGGTTTGTGGGGTCCGTATTCCCACGATTGTTTTACTACGGATTGGACGAGATACCCCCCAAACTGGCGCTTTTCAATGAGAACCTAATTTGGAGGGGCTCGTTAAAATTCAATTACAAAAGCCAAAAAATAAAAATATCAAAACCCAAAACTACCAACACACCCAGTGGTATGCAGGCAGAATAAAATAAATTCAACAAAAGAAAACGATAGGGAAAAAATGAAGTACTAATTAAGCCGTGGGTTCAATACAACCCAAAGATCGGCAAAAATCAAAAATCAATAAAAATATCGAAATACCCAAAAAAAAATCAATTCAGATAAAATCAAAACATCATAAGTATCAAAATCAAATCAAATGGAATCGAATAAAATCGAAGATATCAAAAATATCGACCAAAAAAAAAAATCAATAAAATAAATATATCAAAAATAAATTTGTATACAATCAACAAAACGGCTGGTATGATGAGAGCGGAAGTCCCACTCCGTGTCGGCTAAATAATAAAAAAAATAAAAATAATAATAATAATAATAATGTTTCGTTCCTCAAATTTCGGCCAAGAAATTTCGGGGAAGGGAAGAAATGAAGCTATGCTAAACTCCAGACAAATGACATCCGAGCTCCACCACAATCGAACACCACATAGTGGAAATGGGAAAGAGCTCGGAAATCGGATGTCTGAAGAATAGGGGTATGACACCCCCATCTACGCGCAATCAAACAGCCCGTGCTGGTTGCGATCGCAGAGGGGGAATGTCAACCGGGAGACTGGCTTTGGTGTGCGCGTCCAGGCGAAGTCAAACAGAGCAGAACACTGGTTTCGGCGCTGGACACGCACGCCAAAGGGAGTGAAGCTACAAATCATAAAAAAATCAAAAAAAATTAAAATTCGCGAAATGCTTGGGCGCCACTGTTGCAGGCTGGCTACTGCCAACCTGCAGATATCACTAAGCGCATGCAGAGGCCTCCACGGTGATTTTTGCCGGCTACGTTCTCAGCGGAGAAGTGCGAAGGTCGTGGGGTTTGAGGCATGCATGGCTCCTGGCTTACACCGTGATGATACAGAAAGTTTAAAATAATAAAAATAACGCAAATAATAAAAACCCGATGTTCCGCCGAAATTCGTCGGCCGGAACCTGAGGAACGAACCGAATAATCAAAATAAATTATAAAAATAATAATAATAACGGCAGAGGTGCCTTGGTGCGCGCATCCATCCGATTCAAACGGGGCCAAGCCCTGGTTACGGAATTGGATGCGGGCACCAAGGGACCGCAAACACTAAACCGACACAGAGGGAATTCTCCCCCTCATCACACCACACCGAAAAAATTAATTATTCATTTTATTTTAAAAAAAAACCACCGAAAAAAAAACTTCCCCCTCCACCCGTACCACGCTAAGGAGAGAATGAGAGAGAGAGGAAACAATGCGTATCGAGCGTGCACCCGCTGTGCGGCGCTCGATTACAAAATATAAATTTAAATTTAAAAATAAAAAAAAATGTAACAAAATATAAAATAAAAGAAATAAAAGAACAAGAAAAATCGTACCTTAATATATATAACAAATAAAAAAATGTTGCGGCCTTGCGCGGCCGTCATGCCACAGGGACGCCGCCCCGGACCGTTGCGGCTTGATGTGCCGTTACCCCACCGATGCGGCCTTGGTGTAGTCGTTGGGCGACTCCCCGCCTTTGCGCTCGAGCGCTTGCCTGGTTGGGCAATATGTTGCGGGGCCTCTCCCCGATACCAAAATAAAAATTGCCTCGCCGCAATAAATTGGGCGTTGCCTCGCCAACCGTAAATTCGGCCTTGAAAGTAATTTTGTATTTATTTAACTGTACAAAATGTGTTTCTTTAGAAAACAAATGCACACAATTGCTTGTAATTTACTCAAACACGTGTAAATAAAATGGATGCACTTTTGATGTAATGCCCGATTGAGTTGTTTCTTCTACCTCTACGACAATTCCTTCAATTGCGTTCTCTCTTCAATCAAACAACAAAAATTTTTATTTTTCCACACAAATCCAAATAAGACTTTATTTTTCTTTAACAAAATTCCTAGCACAGCACACCGTTTTCCACTTTATTATTATTTCAACAAGAAAAAAACTTTAGTATTTGTATCGCACAGCGAATTTATCCAATGTTTTTTTTTTTATTCATAAAACGGCGGTGGTGTACAATCACCACCTCCACACAAATACAACAATTATTATTATTTATTATTTTTTTTTTATATAATACCAAACATTTTAAAGTTTATTTTAATTTATTTAATATCTATAATTTTTTTTTATAATTATCAACCAATATGGTCTGAAGCCAAAACAAACTTATTTTTATACAAAATCAACACTCTTTGTTCACCTTCCAAAACGAGACTTTTCATTATCCAAAACACTACTCGACTCTTATAAATCAAAAACTCGAATGCTATATCAAAAAAAAATTCGAGCGTCGCACAAACGACGCGCAAAACATTCCAGAAGAATTGTCTTTCTTCTCTGTTTCTCATTTATATCAATTCGCATTGATATAAACGAGAGGCATATAAGAAAAACATTCTTATGGAATGTTTTGCTTTACGCACACACTCGATTCGCATTGTTCTCTCTCTCTCCCATTTTGTTTTACTACCAACCAAACGAACAAAAACATACGAGAATCCCTCCACACGAAACGCGTTCAGACACCAACAACACAGAGGCAAGAAACCAAGAGTAAAAACATAGGCAAGAAACCAAGAGTAAAAACATAGGCAAGAAACCAAGAGTAAAAACATAAAATTTAACAAAATATGGGGATGTCACGCGTAAACGAATATTATGTCTTGTTACAGACAACACAGTCGTAACAAAATGTTAGAAAAATAATTTCGAAAATAGTTTGAAAACACCTCAACATTTTTCAAAATATATGTAATATAAAATTTTCATGTTTTTCCATCTGCCTTGAGTATGTTTAGTAATGATACCTGCAAGGTGGTGGAAATATTTGAAATTTTACTTTACTCGTATAACAAAAAAAAAAAAAAAAACAATACACGAAAAAGGCAGATAGAAAGAAATACAAAGGAAAAAATTTCCATTTAACATTACTTTGTCTAAGTTGATTATAAATTAAAGAGTGATGTCGATCTTGATAAAAAAAAACTAAATAGATTTTGAGTATAGGCCAGCTAAATACCCAGAAATTCCGAATCGAATTTCGAATACCAAAATAGATTGAGAGTGATGAAAATTCCACTTACAACCCACAAACGCATTAAAACACCAACAACATCGGCACCAACCTACTATTATTTATTTTGTATACACAATGTATGTACACACACACACACACACCCACCCACAAACACATCCACAATGAAAATTTCGAAGAATAAAAAAATTAAAATGTTGAATGGATGGATGATGGATCAATGCGAGATGAATGTATAAAAAAGAAATTTAAAAATGTTGTTTTTTTGGGCCATAAAATTTAATTAGGGTACATGTTGTTAGAAGGCTTCATTCATACGTGAGGGGGGTTTCAAATGTGACAATGACGGAAAGGTTGATTTGAAAATAATTTGGATTTTTACAAAAAATAAAAAATTATAGATAACACTTTTATCGCATCAATCTACATCTATGTACGTACGTACATACATATCGGTCCAAATGAGAGGGATCGCAGCGTTGGTGTGGCGACGAAGTGCGACCACGTAAATTGCACACTACAAAAAATTACCCAAAAAATGTTGCATTATGCAAATTTAATCGAAATTCACGATTGCTTTTTTATGCCAAGTTTAATAATTTTTATAAATTTAATTAAAAATTCATAACGTGTGCGACTGACATTAACAATATCAAACATGTACGTAAAGTTTGTGGTTTTTGTTAATAAACAACAACCACAAGTTGCAATAATTATGCGCCGTTAATTAAGTCGCGAACTGATAATATGATTGCGCAGGCACATGATAAATAGTGTTTTGTCCATATTTGGGACCGCTAAACAGAAATCGATTTTTAACGTCACCAATGCAAATATGAATTTTTTATTGTAAGTGCTTCGTTTGGTAAAAGCATTAAAATTTGTTGCGGTATTTAATCGGGTTGCTCATTTTTGCTCAATTTTATATTTCTATACCAGTCACAAAATGCTAAATTTCGAAATGTTCCCATTCTATTCGCATATACAAATGTTTAATATGTATCCTGATGTATACCACAAAAATGATTTATTGCCCAAGAGCCGGGGCATGTTTCTGTGTGCTGCCGTCACCGAAAATGATACTGGGAATTTTAGAATTCATGCTGTTGTACCATATTTGTTTGTATACACAACCAGCTTTGTTTTAATTTATTCGCCAAAATTTGAATATAATAATAATAATAATAATATGTGTATGTATATGTATATGGAAAAAGCGAGAATAGAGCTTTGAGAATTATGAATGGGGATTATGCAAGTAGAATTTTCCGTAAAGTTCAATTGTTTTATTTGTTGTTTTCTCTCTCTGTCTCTCTTTTCTAATATTTCTATATACTCGGTATGCTTGTATGGAAATTTTATGGTTTTTTGGGAAATGATTTATCGTACTGAATACCAAATTTAATATAAAAGCTCTCGACTTGGGGAGCTTTATTACATGGATTTTGTATATAATAAAATAAAAGTTAAGTAATAGATTTTATATGCATATGTAATGTGTGGTTAGTTGGAACGGAATAAGCTATGAATATGCTATAAATTAAGCTGTCTTTATGTGAAATTCGAGAAATTATATTTACAATTAAGCGGAGAATCTCTTCATTTTAATGAATTCTCATAGAGTGCACATCAGTAAGGAGACGTATTAATCCACAAAGTTATAGAAAATATAAAAGGATTTCGGAATTGGGTGGAGAAAGGAGTAATTGCAATATTTCAATTTATTTACTTATCAGGGGCGGTATGTTGTACCATCACAATTTTCGACCTTCGATTTTTCATCTATATCCATATTTCTAAAGCAAAATGATACGCGCTTTCACCCAAACAATTGCACAAGAAGTATTACAACCTTTCAAAAACGAAATAAGTCAAAAATCAAAAATTATGATGGTATACAACATCCCGCCCCAGTAATGTAAATTTTTATACTGCGATTACTGCGGTAATTTTTATACTGCGGTTTTAACGCAAGAACTATATACCTAGAATTAGACCGTGACACGGATCCTAAAAGAAAAAAATCTTTTAGAAAGAATGTAACATTCGTGGGGAAGACTCACAACTAGAAGAATGTTTCAAGGCCAAGCCTAAGGCGAAAATACTTCAAGAAATTATCTAATATCGTATATCATTTTTCACCTTACACAAAAACCAATTTTCTGAAAGCTGCATTTACTAAGAGTTGCTTACCAAATACCTGCATTGCTTTGAATAAAATTTCATGCAAAGACGCTTATTTCGTTAGATTCTGAAATATTTGTCATGACGCTTTAAAACCTCAAAAGGCTCGTCATACGGTTGAGCACATTGGTACATGTCATATTTGGCATGATTTGAGTTGTTTGTTGGTTTCAGAGCACTTATGAGTTTGCAAATATTGCTGATGAAGTCCGATTTGTGAACTGGGCCATATTCTTGAAATCTGTGGAAAATTTCCCAATCGGAATACAATTTGCTTTGAAATTCTCTATATTATTCGATTTTTTGACCGGCTACTTTAATCATTTTTTCAAATTTGTTTTCAAGTTTACACAGTTTTGTCTCCCCCCTACTAAGAAAAAATTTCGAATCGATTTATTCAGTCGGAATTTTTTCCTTAGTAGGGGGAAAAAATTATGTTTCTTAATTTAAAAAAGGGATTAAACTAGCCGGCGAAAAATTCGATTGGCGAAATTCCTACCGATTTCTAGAATACGGCCCTCGCTTTCTTATCGTCTTCAAAAAATGGCCCAGGTAGTCGTTTGCTCGTAAAGCATCTCTGCCAGTGTAGCGTAACTAATACGACTGGTAAAACTTTTGATCAACTGGATATCTGATGACACGTAATTGCTATCAGTTTTCAGAAAATTAGTTTTCTTGTCAGAACATACGCAACACAGCGGCTTAGTTCTATCCAAAATGGTATATTTGCAGAGCCTGCGGAGTTGTGCCAATCAAAATGAATATCTTCATAGAACCAATCAAGCTCCACCCTATTCGCTTAAGAAAGGTCTTCTTTCAATCCAGTTTACTCATTTTCTAAAATCTTACTCGGAACTCAGTTTAGAATCCCATGTTTAACATACAAACAGAGTTTTTAGGTCCATTTAAAATTGAAATTTTTCAGAGTATAAAGTAAAAAGTATAAAACTTTACATTAGGGTCCCATTTTCATCATACAATCTGGGGTTCATCATCATCGCTTGAAAAATTACTTAAAAGCGCTTTTATGGTTGAGGTTCGTTCGTTCTCACAACATTTTCCACTATTCATATTGCTCAAAAATTACCATTTTTTTCTTCTTGAGTTTTCCACAAAAGACGATTGAACCGAACGAACGAACGCAGCCACAACACACTACATGATGGCTAAACCGACAGACCCCTAAACTAATTTAATGAAATCACAATCCATTCCAGTCGTAACTAGACACTCCAAAATTCCCGCTCAATTTTTACTATAAAAATCATTAGAATCGAAATTTGGTTTGAAACAAGGATCCGAGCCCCGAAATTATCCCGAATTTAGGACTCAGCTCAATTGATGTATGATCGAGTGTCATACGAGAATTTCCGAAGGGGGTCTTCCGGAAGACTTTGATAAAAATCAAACGACTTTGGTAAAAATTGCAGACACGGAATTTTCGAGTAACAGAAATTGATTGCGATATGTCCTGATTTCGCGAAACTTGGTTTAAAGGGTCCTCCCTCCGACGGGATCCGGATTCATTTATACAACTTTTGCTTCTCAGCTAACCAACGCCTAGCTTGATAAAATTGCTGGAATGGCATTTTTCACAACCAGCCATCTATTGCGATGGGTGTCGTGATTTCGTGACGAACGAAAGAAAATCAGCAACCATAAAAGCGGCTTAAAAGTCAAAATTAATCGCAAACGCTAATAAATGTCAAGTCAGCTGACATAAAATGATTGCGTTTATGACATTAAATGAGCGCGTTTATGCAGTTTTTTCGATAGCGCAATTAATGGTATGAAAGTTGAAGCGGGTCGAAAAGATACTATTAAAGTTAGCCGAAAGATCCCCAAAAAATCAATAATGCAGATAGTGTCTTCGCTATCCCAGCCGAAAGTAAACAACATGGACAATGTTGATTGATTATTTTAAGCCGAAAGATATCAGCCGACTTTTTCGAAACAATAAATAAATATAAACATAAATAAAAAATCTTCGAAATTGGACTGTTGTTTACAGGCATTAGGGCCTATCGAATGGCCATAGTGGCATCAATGCAAATTTAGGTTAAACAAGGGCGCCGGGCCATTCAATGAATTTTACAGAAATTTAAAATTGGAAATTTTGTCAAACTACACCCCCGTATCCCCATCAGAATTTCTACAAAATTGGACTGTTGTTAACAAGCATTAGGACCTATCAACTGGCCATAGTGGTGCGAATTAAGGTTAAAAAAGAGCGCCGGGCCATTCAATAATTTTTCCAGAAATTGAACTACGGAAATCTTGTTAAATTACACTCCCGCATCCCCATCAAAATTTCTTCACAGTTGGGCTGGAGTTGACATAACATATCGTAAACTAAAACTTTTATTTTATATCATCTTAAAGAAGTAAATAAAAGGAAGGAAAACATAATTTTTCTTAAATATCGGCTGGTAACTTTCGGCTGAAATATATTGATCAACATTGTTGAATTTTTCTTTTCGGCAATCAAACCAAAGACACAATCTGCTTTATCATTTTTTTATTTTCGGTTGGCAACTTTCGCCTAACTTTAACAAGGTGTCGAAAAGAATATATCGAAATATTTGACGATTCGCCGTGGAAATCATGCTAAGGCCCCTGATTTAAAGAATATATTCGTTTAGATTGCCTTGTAGGGCACGAGGTTCTTTCATAAATTTTACTCCCAGGTACTTGATGAAAATGGCTGAAAGTATGTTTTCGAGTACCAGGAATCGATTACGATAAATGGTTCTCATTTCGATAAAATTCGATTAGGAGGTCCTCCGGTGGGGCCTTCTTTTTTAATTTTACTCATTTCAAAATACTTTGATAAAAATTGCTGAAATGTGGTTTTCGAGTATTTCGTTTTCGGAGGCGACCGAGTTCATTTTTTGAATTTCTCGCCTCGAACGATTTTGATAAAACTTGTTAAGAGAGAAGGGTCATTCTGTAAGGCCATTATGTTGAGTTATGTTGCACCATGCTACGTGATGTTGCATCATGTTACATCATGCGTATCAAGCTTTTCGAGTTGTGCCACATGTTGTATGATGTTGTACTATGTTGGGGATGTTGTGTTATTTTGCAACATCTTTCAATCAACTTTATCACATTACGTCGTGTTGCGTCACGGGGTTTCTATCAATTGGACGTCTGGTATTATATAGAATCATGTTTCGTTTCATTCAATTTTCGAGTGCTTAGGAGAGGTTTTTGAGCGCCTGGAATCGATTGCGATGAGTCCTAAATTTGGGATGAGCGGGGATTTTCAAGTATCTGGAAGCAACTGCAATGGATTGTAATTTCAGAAAATTTATTTAGGCGTCCACCAAACGTAGATTATATGATGAAAATGGGACTCAACTGAAGATTTTAAATTTAAATGGACCTAAGCTATTTCATATCTTATGTGATTGGGAGATAACTTTGTTTCTATGTTTATCGTGGACGCTAACGTTTGGATGCTAAACTGAGTTCCGAGTACGATTTTTAAAAATAAGTTAATTTGATGGAACGCATCTCTTTATCAAACGAATATTATGGAGCTCGGTTGGTACTATTAAAATGTCTAATTTGGAACAACACCGCTGGCTCTGTAAATTGGCAATCTTAAATAGAACTAAGCCATTGCTTAACCAAGTTTGGCATAATTATTTTATAACTGCCGTAAGAAAACTTATTTAATAATACACCTAAATGTATTTAGTAGCTGTTGGCGATATGCAAAATTATCATTACATTAGCTGTATTTCATGAAATTGATTGTTACGACACCTTGAGGGAGGGGGGCCATCTACCCTATGGCATTAACACTAAACTTTAATTGGGCATGGCCCTTAATATGCTGTATTATGTTTTTACCCACCTCTGTTGCATACGTAAACGTCGAGAAAATTATGGAGCGAGACCTTGTGTTTTTCGTTATTTCGTGTGAATTGATGCGCGTTAAGAAAGGGTAGGCAAGTGACGCATACGAAAAACGGAAAAATAATAATCTTTTGAATTTTTTTTGGTGCAAGAATTTTGTTGTAATCGAAAAACTAGGCTTATATTTTATTTTTCACTTATATTTTACAGACACTCAATGGCCGCGGAATTCAACGGTTGTTTTTATGGGTGGCCGGTTGATACCATTCATATTCTTTGGTTTTGGCGAGGAGACGCCAAACGATGTTTTGTTATGACCAAAGGCGGGAGGACGCCCAATGGTGTAACTTAACGGCGAAGACACTAGAGACGCCCAACGGAATTGTGATTTCGGATGGCCAACCGAGGTCAGCCATTTTGTAAAGGCGGGAAGACGCCCAACCCATTTCGGTGAAAGGCATCGCACCCCAAGGTCGACCTTCAGGACGTCCAAAGGTACCAACAATTATTTTTTTGTTATTTATAATATTTTTTTATTAAATTCATATTTTTCAATTTTTCTAATTCTTAAATTATATATGTGATCGAACGCCAATAACGATCGTGGTGCACGTCACAGGGATATATTGGTTTCGTCTCTGAAATTCCGATCGTTCATTTTCTGATTTTTCGTTCTTTTATTTGTTTTCCTTCATTTCCTTTTTTCTTTTTCTTTTCGATCTGTAATTTTAATTTTACCAACTTTCTTCTCGGGTTTTAGGTAACACATTTGAAAAAAAAATTGCACGGCGAATTATTTCCTGCATTTGGGTTTATTAGGGTCGGTATGATTGGAGAAGAAATTCCATTCTGTATCGATTTCATAATTACAGGCTGGGCTTGTCACTCCCCGTCATCCTCTTGGCAAGACATCCACAGTGTCCACCATCAGGGTCCATTCAGGGATGACCGTAAAATCTACACGGTCTCCCCGTGGCACTCCGGTAGTCTCAAGCTGTCGGAGTATGAATTGTGAAAGATTACCTAAGGGTCTCTCCGGGTAAAGAGATGCTTTGTCTGTTGGGGAATCGTCCCTACCCTTTTAAGCCACTGCGTTGTGGCTGAGCATCGGCCTCTAGGAGTCGATGGGTCATTCGGGAGGTTTCTTCAGCAGACTTTATACTTGGGGAGATCCAGTTGTTCCTGGGTGGACACACCCGGTTATTAATAAATTTATTACGTTTCCCTAAGTGTAGGTCAGGAGCACACAAGCCTCACCTTTCTCACGACCCAAAAAACTGAGATCTAGTTGGCAAAATCGCCATGAATGAAACCTCTGCATGTTTAGATGAAATCTGCTCGTTGGATTCGTGCCACCCGTAACAAGATTTATCCGGATTTTTGGACTAACCATTGGGTTACATCCCAAATGGAATGACAAATTATTAGATGTGCTTCATCTCAGTTGTCATAAATTAAAGTAAAAAAGAGAGAGATTTCGGTTTCAATTCACTTTAGAGAATTGTGAACCCAACTTCGTTTATACACTTTCCGTAACAACACTAATGCCCCGAAAATCGGCAAACGTTATTCCTTTCTGTTCAATAGTTGAATTGGCTGCGTTAGTAAAACGGTGGTAAAAACGAATGACACATTAGACAGAAAACAGGCAGAAAACACGTAATCTAATTATTATAATTATTCTTTAAACGTCTATATAATTCGAGATTTAAGACGTACTAAAACAGGAGAAAACTTTTATTTACTTACACACACACATACACAAATGAAATTCCTTTTAATTACCAACTATAATAAGAAAATCTAAATCTCCAGCTGATCTTTAAAAATTTAATTCTTACGTGAAGCGCAGCAAAGTATAATAAAACATAATATACCAAGAAGAAAAACAGTTTAAGTGAAAGAAAATTATGAACTTTTAATTTCCAAAGCTCCCCCATATACATGTATGTATACATATATGTATTATGTTCATCGTATAATTTATAATAAAATAAAAAAAAATGACTACCCAAACATTATAATTAACTGTAATTCAACACTAAAGCTTTATTGCTTGAAAAATACTAAACTTTTTGGTGATGGTAATAAAGCAAAATGCTTTTTTTTTCTTTTGTGCTTCTTTCGATCAGGTTATGCGTGTATAAATCTCTATAATGATGCGGGCGACAAAGTTTTCGGTATTAAATGTGTACGATGTATTATACCTACACGTCGTTCGATCATAAAAATTTACTATTTCGCTAAGTTATAATATACAGTTTAATGTCACACAAACATCGAGCCCCCACCCGTAAACCCCTTCATCTATGCGCCACGCAAAATCAATCAACTTTCAATACATGTCATAAACAGACTTATATGGTTATCCGTATTTTCTAAAAAAAATAGCAACAATCTAATATACATCTAATATTATAATAAC
The DNA here is from genome assembly GCA_932526605.1 of Nephrotoma flavescens. Lineage (NCBI taxonomy): Eukaryota > Metazoa > Arthropoda > Insecta > Diptera > Tipulidae > Nephrotoma > Nephrotoma flavescens. The sequence goes on from OW052222.1 coordinate 10,859,603, forward strand.
ACTGGAAAATCTTCAGTTTTAACGATCAGCCATAAAAATTTTCTTTTTTTTTCCCATTTTTAATGAACAATAATTCAAAAATACATTATTACCATACGATGATTTTCCATAATAAAGCAAAAACAAAAATGATAATAATAATAAGTTTTTCATTTTTATTACCATTTTTCTTGTTTTATTTATTTTTTGGAAAAACGGAAAACCTTTTTTTTTTTGTTTTTGGGTATAAGACAAAAGGAAAAACGATTTTATTCTATTTTTTGGGTTTCCTTCCATCCGTTGCTCCATATATCCATTCTCAAACACACAAAGAGCTTTTTAGCTTCAAAAGTTGGTTTGGGCGATGGAAAAACTGGAAAGTGTATGAATTCATCCAAACCATTTTGGTTTGTTTTGATATTTTACGATGGTTCTTAAGAAAAACGAAATTTTCCTGTGTTGTATATAATACGGTGGTATAGGAGGGTACGCACACACAGACGCAATATTTGTGATTGGTTTAATAGCACTTTTGACATTTTGAACGGATTTCTAGCCAATTGGCATAATAATTTATTACATCAATTTTCTGGTGATTTATTGTTTTAGGGAAATCGTATTGTAACGAAGTGGAGTAGAGAAATGAAAATTTCGTGTCTGTCTTAAATAATGTTAAGTAAATTTTCTTCATCCGTTACCTCCATTTATCAATTCTGTTTAACTGGTGCGCGCTCGTCGAACCATTTAAAAATAATAATTACGTTGAATACTCAACTGTAAGCAATTGTACGACGAGGCAGCAAATTGTATAATAAATGGGTAAGGTTGAGAGGTTAACATTTTTGGTTAAATATTAGTTAATGATAAAATGAAATATTTAGAGCAATGAAAAATATTTATTTTGCCGAATCGTTAAAATTGATTGTAGTCAGTGGGGTGAAAAACGACTGGGGCATTGATAGGTCAACGAGATCGGATCTAGCAAACTTGATGTACTCGTCCGAAACGTGCAACCTAACCTCGATGAGTCAAGAAAGTTTACGGCTTATTTACATAGCACAACACGACAAATTATAATGAAGGGATCTAGCAATTTACGAATTGGTCTAATTTCACCCAGTCCATATTACCTTTAGACATGCGTCCAGATTTTAATTTTTTTGACTATGGTGCTACATAAAATATGCCCTGATTTTTGGCACAGATGTTCAATGGTATAGTGCCTGCGTAAGTATGCCTCGAATTTCAACCATATCGGCCCAGATCATTTTTCCAAAATTTAACCAGAAATAACGATTTTTGACAAAAAAAAACTGTTTTCAAAACAAATTTGGCTTTGTTCAGCGGATTGATTGATCATAAATTTTTCATAAATTTGAAGATCTCAGTGAATTTTGGTCGAAATTGGTTCACTTGCAGTGACAGCTTCCTTATGAGCTTTTCCGTTTATTAGAGAAGCGACTACGAACTAAAAGATTTTAGATTTATGTTGCAAGAATACCGGTCCAGGTCAGTTTTTCAAAATAATTTTTCGCCCGGCACAGATGGATTGATTGATTGGGTAGAAGCTTCATACTTCAGTTTTTTTCATAAATTAAAAGATCCCAGTGAATTTTGGACGAAATCGGTCTACTGGAAGTGGCAGCTTTCACAGGAGCTTTTGAACAGTGATTAGTACTTACGAGAAATTGGTAGAATGAATATGTGGTAAGCAACACCCGACTTTCTGTTACCCTGAATAATTAAATCCCGCATAGACCACATTTCGTTTTTACAGTGAAAAATTAATCCTTCTAGATTTTTAATAAAAGCTGTTTTGTAAAAGGTCTTTCAATAGAGACACTCGAAACTTGGGTCTGCACCCGTACAAAATCCACCTGACCCAGGAACTTAAGGTAAACGACTATAGACAATGCCGTGTGTTTGCTGATTGGGATCTGAAGTACTTGGAAGTTCAATGTGAGCATACAATCCACGTGAGATACACCAGCACCAAATACATTCCGAGAAAGTTATTTTTTGAGAGCGGAATCTGTGGCGGAATCATCGGTCCGTACCACTATCAAAACGAAATTGGCATCGCATACACAACTGTTTTATTTTCATTTAAAAATCGAGTGTCCTTATGGACCCTTTAGATAAATCCAAACTGAAAATAACGCATTTAATTCTAATGAACAAAACAAGATCAGAGCAGGTGTTAAAATTGCGAGTTGATCGATCAATTAAAATCAAAATCCAATCAATCAAACAGCACGTGTCTTGAGTTTGTAATTTATACTTCACCGTTTAGTAGAAAACAGAATTACAAAACCATTTGTTATGTCAATAAAACATTTTTGCAATAAACATAAATGCCGTCATCAATTAGCAATCAGTCATTTTCCCCAACTACATAACGTACATACCCAAAAAAAAATTGACAACCAATTATGAATCCACCCTCAATCATAAATCATAAATGATGAACCAGGTCATTAATATAAAATCGTTCGTTCATAAATATTATAGAGAAAAGCCCTGAACCAAAAAATAAAAAATTTTCCCAGAAACAACAAACAAAACAAATAAAAAAAAATTTACACAAACAACCGCCAAATTTTTCATCATCATCATCACGTCGTCGCGTCTCTTTATTTTTTTATTTATTTCGCGGTATATACTCGTAAGACGGTATACGGTAGAGCATGTACTACCGCACCGCACAATCGACGACCTGAATAAACAACAAGCGAATAAAATTTTTATCACGTAAATTACATAAAATAAAATTTTTAAGTTTATAAAATAATAATTATTTTCAAATAATTCATTCCAAATCGAAATACAATTCCAACAATTTAAAAAACAATAATTATTATGCTTTTCCATATATATATATAACAACACAACCAAAATATATAATCAAAAATCATATGACTATAAAAACAATAATAAAAAAAGTAGTCAAGACACAAACCTTTTAATTAAATTATATTCAAATGTCAAAATTTTTGTATACAAAAAATATTGAAATGTATGTGTGTGGTGTTAGAGTATTATATAACTTGTAAACAAATCACTTCACTACAATAAAAACTACTGTATAATTACAAAAACAATAAAACACTACAAAATAGTAAACAACAAACCTACTATATAAAGTTAAAAATAACTATGTAGGTCAACAGGTTTCACTCAAAAATATTTAATATAAACAATAACAAATAATTTACTGAGTAATTCTTTATGACACAAGGCGAATGTCAAAAAATTTTGTGTTTTCGATTTAAAATACGTGCGACGACTAGTTTTAAGCTTAAGATGTTACGTTTCTTTTGTTTCTTTTTGTCTAGTGCGTCCGAGTTAAATTTGGGACCCCCACTATACATTTATTATAAGCGACTCTTCCCCCTTAATATTTTGGTTATATGCGTGCGAATAGAGAAAATATGTTGGTACCAAAGACTAGGCATACGCTCGCTTATGTATACCTCTCCGTTGTGTATTTTGTTTTTGAAGATGTATTGTTGTACAGATTGTTTAATTGAAATTGTGAAGAAAATGATTATTTTTGCCAGTGGCGTAACAATTAAAGTTTACTGACATTTGGTTGTGAAATAGTAATGATCACGAGTCTTGACTGTGTTATGTTAAAAACTCTTCTTAAAAATTTAATCATTAAATTTATTTGAATCTTTTAATTCTTTGTCGTTTTTTTTGTAAATGCAATACTTTTCAACAGCATTCCAAAAATTGAGAATGTTCTCATTAAAGCTGCCACTCCCAGTCCAGTATATATTTCTACCACATTGCGCAACGATTTTCACATTTATGGAAAACGATGTGAACCATAGTGATGATATTGCCGATACTATAGTACTTATTCCGATACCCTGGCTGTATAAAAAGTACTTTCGTGCCGTTTTCAGTACTTCCGAGAAAATTCAAAAATTATCACTTGTACTCTGTTTATGGGACAACTTTTGTAGAAGAAAAGAATAACAAAATGCAATCCTTTGGGGTTCGTCTAGTAACGGCGACCCATCTAGCGTTTGCAATTTCAACAACCGGTTATTTCGAGTGTGGCAACACACGTTATCCGTATTATGACAGATAATTAGTTTAATGTGTGACGTTTTTGAAATGAGTCGCTTTACGCTTGAACAAAATTGAGAAATATTAAAAACATACTTTTTAAAGTGGTGAAGACTCACCCAAACTGTAAGAAATTTGCGTGGAAAATTCAGTAGAAATGAAATGCATACAAGATACAGAACGGGGTACTGAATTAAAAAAGTTTGAATTAAAAAAGTTCTTTAAAAATGAATTAAAAAAGTTGATTTTTGTATGAACATCTGCTACATATTTTAATTCATATTTTTAACTTAAAATTATGAATTAAAAAAAGCGATTTAGAAAAATGAGAAAACTCAAAAATGAATTAACAAAGGCTTACACTATTTCATTTTTAAAACACCTACCTTAATTCATTTTCAAAATGAATTAAAAAAAGCACATTTTATTTCATTTTACAAATTAAAAAATCTTAATTCGACTTTTAACAAATATTCAGAAATGTGCATTATTTTGGGCTAAAGTTTACTTTACGTATACATCGGGAAAATCAGGTAAGGAGTATAAATTTTTAAAATTTTTAAATGCAGGATTGTTTATCAACGGCTTTTAGGAGGGGGAAGCTAAATTTTTCCGGAAAATTGTCCCATTTTCCGGGAAAATTTTCACTTAAAAAAATAATTGTGTACTATTCTATTCAAAATACGTACAAATGTGTCATCTTTATAAAAATTTGGATATTAGGATTGTATCTTAACAGTTTTTCAACAGTACAAATAATTTTTCCGGGAAAATTTTTCAATTTTTCCGGGAGAATTTTGAAATTTTTTCAATTTTTTTTTACTTAGTTTGACACTTAAAGAATTGTACAAATTGTAGAAAAGCGGGGGTTTGGGGGTGGGGAGGCAGCTTCCATCCTCTAAGATATAAACGAATTAAAATTACATTAAAAAAAAAATTTATATATACGAAAGTTGAGTCTTTTAGCATTTGTGGCACTACCAGAAGAAGCGATAAGAGCGAGAGAAACTCTTTGATCTGTGTCTGCAAGGTTGACGAAGCAATTATTATTAATAAAAATAAAAAATAATATTGAAAAAATAAAAAAAGTAAAAAATTTTGCGGAAAATCAAAAAATTTTCCGGAAAAATATAGCATCCTTTCCCCCTAAAAACTGATAGTAAACAATCCTTTATTTAAAAATTTCCAAAATTTATATTTCTTCCTGATTTTTTCGATGTATACGTAAAGTAAAATTACGCCGTATTTTGCATTGCCAAATTTGTACGTGCAAAATTCAAATTTATATTCCAAAAAATTTTCATTAATGAAAATAGCATTTTTTTCATTTTATAAAGAGGCTTATATTATTTCATTTTATAAACACTTATGTTAATTCATTTTAAAACTGAATTAAGAAATGCCTTTTTAAATTCATTTTAACGAACTTTTTTATTTCTTTTTCAACTCTGATTTTAATTCATTTTTAAAATGAATTAAAAACACTTATTTTAGTTCAGAAAAAAAACTTTTTTAATTCAAACTTTTTTAATTCATGTAGCCTACAGAACATTGCAGCTGTTGCTCAGAATGTGTCTCAATGTGTCCATCAACATGAACTCGTCATCGTGCTCAAGAATTGAACATTTCACGTAGTTCTATGAAGACATCAGCATAAAGGCGCCCAAAGTTCAATTAGTGCAGGAGCTGAAGCAAAATGACAACCCGCAACGTTCTTGGGTCGCTAGTTAGGCTGTGGAATGCTTCAAAATCATCGTTTTCCGACGTTTGTTCCGAAGTTCCGAAGTTTGTTTTGGTTGGCTAGTTTCACTCTCTTTCAATGCTCTTAGTCAGTTTTTTTTTTAGGAAAAATTAGTCGCACTTAGAAATGAACTAAGCTGATTATCGTTACGTTTTTCTCTAAAACGAACACACAAAACTTAATTTGAATTTTTGTAAAAAATAGTAAATATGCGCAGGGGAACACAAAACGTGAGAAGGGGTAAATTTGTTTGCAAGATAGGGTATTTCGTTCCGCCTAGAATTTATCCGAGACTTTCATCCCACGATCAAAAAATGAGACGCTTTACATTTTATTCACATAATACGTATTATTTCTAAACCCACGATTTCCCCTCATCCCATACTTCCTTAACTTTCTCATCCCACACTTCCTATCCCCATTCAAAGCAATATTTTAGAAAGTAAAATTGTGTGCTGTGAGCTTCTAACGGTCTCGAGCCCAAGTAACACTCCGCAGATCGTGAGAATCACCATAAATTAAAATAAATTTGACGCGGGAAATGCTCTTGTACAGTCGAAAAATAAAAAAAAATCTACCGGTCAGTAAATCTGCTAATTTAGATAAGTTTTAGAGAAATGTAAATTTGATATAGCGGCACAGGAAGAGCGTATCGATTACGTTGAAAAATAGAGCAATTCTCCAGCCTTAAGGTTTATCCGCAAATTAGTTAATTTAGGTAAGTTCTAGACCCCGCCTGGGATGGATGATAACGTCCTATTAAAAGATCATCCGATTTATCATTAACTGATGTACTGCCATATGAACGGACTCATGACGATTTGAACTCAAAATTTTTTTTCTTTAACTTTTCATTTCCTTCTGTAGCGTTTAAACGGGGATATATGAACATTTGGTCAAATGCCACGAGTTAGTGCTGGTCACCAGGAATATTAAATATCATTACCTCATCAGTTGGATAGCGGCTCATATGAATGGGTAGATCTATAGATGGGCAGTTCAACAAATCTGCACACCGTTTAAACCCTTAGGTAGTAGAAGTTTGCTATTTTTCAACGGAACAAATACATTTTCCATGTGACGAATATTGGAATAGTGAAAATTTCCACGATCGGCTTAACTTCATGTTTCATCATAGATTGGCCAACAAAGTAGCGAAACTACTGGCAATAACAATTCTGCGGACCTTTAATAGAAGTACCCATCGCAGACTACTCATCGTGGAACTGATACTCAAATTTACATAGCGGAAATTCACACGATTATGGGGCCTCACATTCGTACGGTGGACGACCATAGGAGTCTAGAACTTATAAAAATCAACAAATCTACAAATTGTTTAATTCCTTTGGCAGTAGAACTTTCCAATCCCTCAAAGTTAAAATATGTTTCCCGTGTCACGCATATTTGAAATATGGCTACCTCCACGGCCAACTGAACCCATCACTTGTACTCGAGACATCCAAAAAAGTTCAGAACACAATCCTATGCAATCCGGTACAAATTATTTGTTCCAAAGGAGTTCATTTATGAAAGCCTGTGATACTTCAAGGTGCGTCTAGCCGGCATTACCTGCGTCAAATTTAACAAAAAACTTACGGAGAATATTGAAGGAGAGTGAAACCAACCAGCCGAATCGTTCCATTTGGTAAACAAATCTCATCTTTATATTTTTTGTTCCTCTTTTTTATCTTTGACTGAAATTTTATTTCGAAATGCTAGAATGGATGTCGACTGGCTTCATTTCGGGGTACAGTAGATTAAGCGGAAAAACTTTGACACACTTTAAAGTGTAAATAAACACAAAAGTCATAATATTTTTTACTCCTATTTCAAAAGCACCTACGCAAAAATTATAGAAATTACAGTGAATTATAGAAATTATAAATCACTAAGTGAGCTCCATGATAAACTGATGAAACTGGTTGGTTGAGTCATTAGTACTATTATCTGGCTCCCTTACAAGTAAAATTGATGAGAATAACCTGTAACCCTATTTAGTGTTACCCTAAAGTAGCACCCCTATGCGATTTAAGACGTAAATCCACTCAAACGTCTGTGTCAGTAAGTGAGCTCCATGATAACTTGATAAAACTGGTTGATGTGACAATTATTAGCCAAACAAATTCCCCGATTCCAACAAAATTTGAAGCGAGATAAACAGCTTTATTATCTTGCCACTTAATTACTTTTATGTTACCATCTCTGCTCCAGTAGTTTTTATCCTATTGCAGCTAGTTTTACTACGATTGCTGCTCCATACCCAAAAAACTGAACCGACATATTGTTTATTTCCGTTGTCGAGCCCTGATAAATTATGACGTCGTATGGTAAGCCGCTTTTCCCGCATACCTAACAAGAATACCTAAAACTGAAGTCAAATATTTTATTTAAAAATTTCGAGCAATATCGATTTTGTGCAGTGCATTTTCGCAAATTTCCCGTTTATATGAAATTGGTTAAAAAATATCTATTCATGCTGGGCTTTGCTAAAAATTTGTCCGACATGAAATTGTATTTATATTAAAGTAGGATTAATTACGAAATTATTCAGAAAGTTTCAGAATTTTCTTATGATTATTTGTTTGTGAGCAGTATCGATTTGTGCTGTGCATTTTCAAAAATTTCGCGTTTATATAAAATTTCTTTATCAATATTGATTCGTGCTAGGCTTTTATTCTATCATAATCGGGTTATCGTATCATATCCGGTTAAGAATTGATCGAGTTCCGTCCCAGGTGGCCAAATTCCAGAAATTCTTGCAATCATATTTTAAAAAACCCATTTTCATCCAACATACCCAATCCCATCATAATCGGTTAAAAATTGATTGAGTTACGCCCCATTAAGTCTTAATCCATAATTTTTTCCAAAAATCATTTAAAAATCCCATTTCCATCCATCATACCCAATCACACAATAATCGGTTAAGAATTGGTCAAGTTCCGTTCCAGGTGGGCTAATTCCGAATTTTTTCTTAAAAGTCATTTAAGAATCTCAATTTTATCCTACATACCCATCCCATCTTAATCGGTTAGGAATTGATCGCGTTCCGTCTCAGGTGGTCATATTTCAGAATTTCTTCCAAAAATCATTTAAGAATCCTATTTCCATCCAGCTTATCCAATCCCATCATAATCGATTAAAAATTGGTCGAATTCCGTTCGAGGTAGCCTAATTCCAGAACTTCTTCCAAAAAATCATTTAAGAATCCCGTTTCTATCTAGCAGTACAAATCCCATCATAATCGGTTAGGAATTGACCGAGTTCCGTCCCAGGTGGCCATATCCCACAAATTCTTTAAATAATATTTTAAGAACCCCATTTCCATCCAACATACCCAATCCCAACATGGTCGGTTAAGAACTGGTCGAGTTCCATTCCAGGTGGCCATATTTCAGAACTTCTTCCAAAAGTCATTTGGGAATCCCATTTTCTTTCAGCATATCCAATCCCATAATAATCGGCTAAGAACTGGTAAAGCTCTGTTCCAGGGGGTCTATTTCCAGAACTTATTCCAAAAATCGTTTAAGAATCCGATTTCCATCCAGCATACCTAATCTCATCAAAATCGGCTGAGAATTGGTCGAGTTGCGTCCCAGGTGGCCTAATTCCAAAGCTTCTTCAACAGCTTCTTCCAAAAGTTCTTCCAGAATTCCCCTAGGGATTTTACCTCGGGAAATTCCCTTGGGGAAATCGCTAGGGAAATTCCCTAGGGATACTCCCTAGGGAAATTCCCTAGGGAAAATCCTTTGCGAAATTCCCTAGGGAAAATCCTTAGGGAAGTTCTCTAGGGAAATTCCCTAAACAAAAGTTCGACAACAAATTCTTCTAATCAATATAATTCAACAATTTTCGTCTTGCGAAAAATTAGGACTTGGTCGAACACATCTGTTGTTCCACAAGATTGATTTAGCGGATTCACTTCCCATCAAACAGATGTACTATGAAAGGGAGAGTACCTGGTCGTCTCCGGTTACTTTGGTAAGAAAGGCGAATGGTAAAGTTTGACTATGTTTTGACGTCCAAAAGGGTAACTCGGCCACGGTGCGGCACGCTTATCATTTACTTCTGATCGACGGACTACTAAGTTGGTTAGATCGAAACATAAGGGTAAAACGGCCTTCGCCGTTCCGCGCTGACTACTGAGCCATTTTTCTGTCATACCAGATGGTCACTATTCCCGGGATTATTTGATTCGTGGGAAACGGGAATTTTGAAATCTTAACGTCCGTTCGCTCTCTATGTATCGCTTTCTACTAATGAATGCATATTAAACTATTTGCTTAAATATTTTTAATCTTAAAGATAGCGTCCTTAAGACACCCAAACTGACTTTCATTACTAAATTTTGTGTCACATAAAAAATTTATTACTCTTGATTTTACAACTTCTTCAAAAAATTTTCAGAAGCCTGACAAAAGGCTTATTGGGCGGTAATTATTTTTCATATTGGGATCAACTTTTTTATAGGGAAAACACCCTAGGAAAACCGGTAGAGAAATTCCTAGGGAAATTCGCTATGGAAATTCCCTATGAAAACTCCCAAGGGAAATTCTCTAGGGAAAATCCATAGGGATTTACATTTGTGTATGAATGTGGATTTTCCCTAGGGAATTTCCCTAGGGATTTTTCCTTGGGAATTTCCCTAGAGAATTTCTCTAGAGATTTTCCGTAGGGAATTTCCCTAGGGATTTTCCATAGGGAATTTCCCTAGGGAATTCTAATACTAGGGGCAGGGTTGTCTAAGACTAGGGGCAAGCTGTAGACAACATAATTTAATTTTACCACAATATGATCGTTTTTCGATCACTACTTGCAGTTTGGAGAGAGGATTTAAGACCATGAACTATAACATTGTGATGTTCTACAAATTTTTCACAACCGCTGTCAAGTAGTCCACAATAAACGTATGTGATGAAGTTATCACACGATAATATCCTAAAAAATAAAAAAAAATCATCAGGCAACACTAATCAATAAACACCCCCATTTGCTGTTATGTGAAGTTATATCGGTACAACTCGCATTTGAACAAAAATTTAATATAAATTTGGCACGTTAAAAGTATAAATTTGTCAGATTAAGGTTAGGTGGTTTTGAGATCGTCACACTTAGTTCAAATACGAGTTGTATGGATATTTTAAATTTTAAAACTACAAGCCATAATCCGACTAGTTTAAACTGTTAACGAGTTAAGTACCTTTATCGTGTCTAATGTAATTGAGGTTCGTACAAATACATGATGTTTTGATATAATGGTTACATGGCCTAAATTCGCAAAATTTTAAAGTAACGAATTTAATTTTTGTATTTAACGTGATTTTAAATAAATTCCGGCCTGGGCTAACTACACAAATTATTGTTTATTTTGAATCAATTTAAACGAATTGAAGGTTGGGCTTACTTCACACACGAGCAAATGGGGTTTTTATTGATTAGTGTTGCCTGATGACTTTTTTTTTATTTTCTGGGATAGAATCGTAGAATAACTTCACATATGTCCACAAAAAGGACTCCCATTAATTAAAATATTTGCGTACGGTCGAATATCATTTGCAAAGGCTATATGGTTGCGGATTCCGAGGTGGATTTTTTAAAGAATTTCCGTAATTTAAAATATTTTAAAGATCGATTTAACCTAGTAAAACGAGGACCTATCAACTGATGTACTTATTACGCTGATCTCGTTTCAGTATCGAATAAAATTCTGGGTCCGTGTTGGTCGCTTCACTCGCATAGACCTGCAGAAAACATTTTGTGCGAGGTGGATAAAAACTTGATATATTAAGAATAACTGTTTTTTACCTAATTAGACTTGTTGAATAGATAAAATCTAATAGCAACATTTTTGTAACGTGCAACTACTTGATACTCTCACAGTCAGTATATATTTTTTCACTTTAATCGTAAATTAAAGTGAAAAAATATATACGTAAAACTATATACAAAATTAAATTCAATGCGGGCGACTCAATAAATTATATTCAAGTTTAATGTATATAAGCGTGTCCCTCATAAATTAGGATGTATATTAATCCTGTATGCTCATGGTAGCATATGGTACACAAAGAAAATAAAAATTTCACTCATATTTAACAGCGTACAACAGAAACCACTCAAAATAAACAACCTGTGATAAGGGAGAACAAAGTACCGCACAAATATTCCTATACACACATATAAATCAGACATGCGCATATATTATTACGGTAACAAAAAAAATTCCAAATTTTCTAATACCAAAAACACAACCAAATATACAAACAAACAAAAAAATCCCTTAAGACAGGAACAATACAACACAAAACGACCGATTAACAAAATCAACAAAACAACCGAGCAAAAGCAAAAAAGTTTTCGTTCGAAAGTTTTCCTCACACACAATATGCACATGTACACATACACGCACATGCTCGAACAACAAATTATATATATGTCTACAAAGAAAACTTTTGTCCTATTGTATACACGCACCTCTCCACACACAAACACACACACACACCGACACACTTATATCTTATTTAGTACTTTACTAGAGTGGAATTATCAAGACCAAATTTTTTACCATCCATCTCTAAAGCTTTTTCTGCTTTCGTATTACTACGAGTATGATTTTCGGTGGTTGGGAAAACTTTTAAGGAAAAGCACTTTGTTTTGTTTATCACAAAAAAATTATCTCAACGATATTTTTTCCGTTTGTCGATTTCGTGTTGTTGTACCGTTTCAAGAGCTTTGGTTATTCTCTGAATAGGTTGTTGGGAAATAAAATAAAGAAAATATAAATAAATTCACGATAAAGCTTTGTTTTGCAAAAGAAAAAGTTTTTCATTATTTTTTTTTTTCATTTTTTTCATTTTTATTTTGTGTTTTGTATCGAAAAGCTTAAGAATAGAATGATGACTTTAAACTTATATATAAAATTATAGAGAGACGTTTAAAAACAATGAAAAGTTTTTCCTTTTTTTCGGTAGGGGGGGTTAAGATAGGGGTATGAATTTTCTCATCGATAATATATGAAAATGGTGTACGGTGGATCCAAAATAAAAATAGGGAGACAAAATTTTTATTCGGCGATGATTGATGTGATTATCAGAGTTTATTTACATTTAAAGCTTGGAACGGTTGATTGAGATATTAAAATTTTGTATGATGCTAGTGATTAAGTCATCCCGCCCAATTCAAGAAAATGAACATAATTGATTGCCATACAATACACAACATTATTTTTCCACGCACAAAAAGTACAACTTCCATTCATTAATTGTCTTATCACCGCGTGAACAACAACATAAACAACCAAGAAAAAGTTTAAGATAACGCAACAACAACAACAACAACAACAACAACAACAAACGACGCAATGATATATGAATGGAAAATAAACGACAAGTGTATAGTGTATACATATTGTATAGATACGAGATATGACACAAAAAAATAAGTTGAATAGAAAATTGTTTTCCATTTTCCAACAATTTTCCATATCCATATATTCGTTCGTTTCTTGCTGATTCTGTATTGTGTATCGTGCACATACTTAGAATTTTGCTTTTGTTACGATAAAACACAAGATTTGACATTTTCATTTTTTATTCGACTCAAGAGACGATTTGATACAATTACATTTATAGTGTTCTTCCAACCCATCGCACCTCAGCGCCCGTATTTTTCTGTAAGTTATATACGGATTTCGGATATGGCATATATTATACCTAGTATTAAGGAGGGATGGAGGGGGAGCAATATTTTTCGAGTTGTAAAAAAAAATTACGGATATACAATAATTTTTTTGTATCATATATTTACCTGAAAAAACTTGGATGAGAAAACGATAAAAGAAAAGTTTTTGTATTAAATTAAAGGAATACTTTCTGAAAACTAACTTCTGTCTCTCTCGCTATTTCAATAGGTGGAAAAGTGGTTGAATCATGTGGTATCATTACTTAGATATTTGGATCATATCATGCTTAATTTTTCCAATTTTTTCAACAATTCCGATAAAATATAATAGGATTAAGTTTGGAAGATCCCTGATCTGCTATGTAAATTGTGAAGCTTCACGACCAAAATCTTTTAAACGATATGGCCTTGATTCTAGAAGAATGAAAAAAAAATTGTATTGGCCATCAGCGCACAACGGTAGTTTGGAATACTAAGGTAATCCTAATTTCGAGACGTTCTTAAAGATCTTTCAAATGCTTGTCATGTTTTTAGTAATAATGTGGTTCAGCAAAATATGTGGATAAACCGTTTAACTGTAAATTAATAATTTGACACTAGCGTTTTTTAAAAAAAAATAAATTTGCTCTTTCCAAAACGAAAAAAGCGCCAATACTTTTTGGCGAAGAGACGCCGCCATGTCGATGTTTCGGTATAAATGGTTGGCCCGTAACACTAGAAGCACTCTAGCAAAATAACCCCGTGGCAGGAAAGCTACGACTAAATATGTTTGAGAAAAGAAGCGCAAATATTTACGAGCAAATGCATCGAAAACATCAGCATCCAAGCTGAACAAGGAAACTCAAGAGACTATTTTGCTAATGCCAGGAATCTCACGAAAGAATTTCACCCAACAAATATAGCCATCAAAGACGGGAAAGGAAAACTAAGGACAAACGTGCCTGATGATCCCTCTTTATGGCAAACTAACTTCCAAAATATTCTAAATCAGAATGATGTTGTTCTTATTAGAGCAACTGCTCCGCGGGATGAGGAGGTCTTTGCCGAATATCTCACAACAGACGAAGTAGAACTAGCATTAGAAGATTGAAAAATGGGAATATACCCAGTCTCGGCGACATCCCCGCAGTATTAATTAAACACGGAGGAGTCTCAGACCACTGGAGTATTATACAAGCACCAGCTGAATGCAAGAATGCAATCAGAAGGACCAAGAAGCAGAAGCTGACAGACTCGTCGCCACATTAAATCCAAAACAACACAATGCTTTTGTAAAGGTCCAAGAAGTCCAGGTTCACATAACTCTATAAATCATTACTGATGATCTTCTTTCGGGGTCGAAGACAAAACTAACTTGCATCTGCATCGAAAGAAATTGCTACGACATTCAAGCTACCTTCTTGAAAGAAGCGGAAACATCAAGAGAAGAATCGCTTATCATGATGGATGAAAACATAATGCTACCAAAAGATGGTATTTGCTGCATTGATTTGCTTCTTCGTGAAATATTAATTCAATCCGTTTTTTTTAATTTTAAAAATGCATTTATTTTAAAATAAAATGAATGAACAGATTAATTAAACTATTGTCCATCGCTCAGCGTACGACATTTTCCTACCACTCAGGCAATTTTCGATTCTCATCTCGGAAAAACGTTTCGTCTTTTGAGGCGGTCCAAGTTTGAAACCAATTTTCACTTTGATCGAAAGAAGTGAACCGATGACCTGCCAAATCATGTTGTATCCGTCAAAAAAACCAAAAATCAGATGAAACAATGTTCGGAGAATACGGCTGGTGCAACGTGAGGCCGAACGTTGTCATGCAGAAGAATAATTTGATCATTCCTTTCATCAAATTCGGGTCGTTTTTGTCGTAATTCACAGTTCAAACGAATTAATTGTAGTCTGTACAGCTTGCCCGTAATGGAATCGCCAGGTTATGGCAGCTCGTACTACACAACGCCTCTTTGGTCCCACCCAGATACACAGCATAACCTTCGAACCATGAATATTTGTCTATTTGTCTATTAGGCCGGGCAAAGCGTATAGTATTTTCTCCTCTTGGGGTTATCGTAAAAGATCCACTTCTCGTCACCAGTCACTATCCGATGTAAAAAAAACCTTTCTTATTTGTCTTTGTAGCAGCTGCTAGCAAGAAAGAAATCGCCTTTATACGTCTCTTGGTTTCAATTCATAAGGGACCCAATTGTCCTTTCTTTTCAATTATGCGCATACATTTCAGTCGTATACGAAAACTACGACCCATCACCCCAACAAACGAATTTTGTTGGCTGTCCCAAGCGAGGCTTATCTTCAACACTGAAATCATCATTTTTGAAGCCAACCATTCTCTACATGATTTATAGATGAAGCATTTGATGTTGAGCTGCAATTTTTTCCAATTAAAACAAAAAATTAACACTTTCCACAAATACTGTTTAGTTATCCCAAAATCCGACATATTCAACACCGTAAAAAAACGATTTGTATGAAACTCAAAGCAATACAAACCGTTAACATTCGGCAGATGTCTAATCTGTCTGAAAAAATGGAAATCAGCTGTCACTATAAAAAATTTAGTATAGTCAGAGCAACTTTTTGAAAACGGACCGAATTAATTTGTATTCCCAATTATAAAGAAAAATGTTCCGTTTGGAGGCAAGCCGATTCTGATTGGAACTGGGAGTGCTTTTCGTCAAACTCCAAAGTTTTCCAAAATTGAAAAAAAAATATTACAAATACATTTTTTGACCTTTTTAGTTTTTGAGTCACAACACCGTTCTAGTACGGATTCTATTACTATAAGATGCCAGCGCCAAAACGGTAGATTTATGAACTAAAGTGCTGATAAGAAAATTGTTACTTTTCAAAGGCTTTACAAACGATAAACCACTTGATTATGGAGACGTGAAATTATAACTAGTTCCAGCGCCACAATGGTAGTTTTTAGTACTAAGATATTTGGCTAAATTTACGACATTCTTTAAGATCTATACGAAAATTCAACGATATACGATTCTTTCTATAAGAAACGAAAAATATGTCAACAGCGCTATAACGGTGCATTTATGAATTATAAAGGTATTGTCATTTTTTACTGATTCAAAACTTTTAACACGCGTATGTGGGAATACTGCAAAATCACACAAGCCATTTTGCAGATATCATTAGCACAGACATCTCGATCTGATATCCAGACTGATAGGGGGTTATAGGTTGGTTATCAGTTCTAATCCGCTCAATTCGCTGCTGAGGACTTTTAAATTCAAGTTTTCAAGTAAGTTTTTACTTTCAAGTAAGTAAAGGAACGAATTTTCACCAAGTGAAAGCTGGCATTACAAAAAAGATTGTGAAACTTAATATATTAAGCCATTGCATATATTGTGTAAAGAGAACCGCACTCTCGGAGACAGGGCAACTTTTTGATCAGTTGGGTTGAAACACTCCACACAATAAAAAAATTAATACTTCCATCCCACACAGCTCAGGCTTCTAAATGTGAATTGGAGTGATCAAATGCCACAGAATGAAGCAAATGGTTCGGACACACGAATATTAGGTACAAAATTTTTATTTATGGATAGGTCTACATTTATCCAAGACCAGCCTATATTTTTGGCCAATCGGATACTTACCTCGATTGGTAAGCCCCAAAATGTTTAGTTCCTACCACCACAATTGGCTAAAAGATTTCAGAATGTTACTAAATGCTTTTTCTTCCATAAACTTTACCGAATAAGAGCTTATTGACCGTAGAAGAGTTGCAAAAGCTGTTGTGTTTCTTAATTAATAATTGTAAAATTTGCATTGCATAATGGATTAGAATTTTCAGTATAACTTTTTGATTTTCTGCTTCCATATAAGTTATTTTCGGTTTTTGGCCAATATCTTAAAAACTTCCACTATTAACCAATACTTTCGGTTATTTTTCTAATAGATTAGGTCTCAAAAGAGTATAGTTAGATCTATATAGGCTAGAGCTATAGTAAAAATTCTAATCCATACATTTTTTCCGGATTGTCCCTGTATGCTATGCAAATTTTATAAAATTTAATTAAGAAATAGCCGTTTTCCCTCCAGTTTAAAATTTACTTATATCGTGTAGAATGGACAGATACCATTTTCATAAGGCTTCGTTAGTCCATCACGAACAGATCCTAGAATCTTGTCTAAAACTAACTTTAAAATCCCCGATCAATACTAGTATGCAAATTTCATCGTAATTCGTTACGAAATGGCGGAGAGAAGAATTTTGTTAAATTTAAAGATTTCGTTTACCGAGTTTCTTTACTTCGGAGATCAATCAATTTTCGCTGGTAGTTACATAACAAAATAAATTCTCTTTAGTGATAGTGCTGCCACTTGCGGCGAGAAGCGTAACCTCTTATTTTCAACTGTCAACTTATCGCTATGTTATACCAGCCTGTCGCTGGATCAAATTACACAAACACTAAAATAACTAGGCCCTTTTACTCATGTTTCAGGAGTTTTAAGATGTCGGTAGGTTGGATAAATGCGATGGTCTATTTTCTACGAGGTCCCTTGTTATTTTATATTCAAAATCGCCAAAAACTGGATTGTACTAGCTTATTGCTTGCAAACTAACTGATCGAGCATGGGGTAGCATGAATCCCATGCTCGATCAGTTAGTTTGCAAGCAATAAGCTAGCGCAAGCCCGGTTTTACTCAATCAATTGTAGAAAATAATTTTGAATTTGAATTTACTTTTTCAAAAAAAATTTATTTATTTTTTGCGATTACACAGTAATTTTGCGTGTTAGAAAACTATCCAGCAAATTTTATATTGTTTTACTGTGTAATCGCAAAAATGAACAAAAAACGTATAAAAAAATTAATTCAACTTCAAATTTGCTTAGTAAAATTGATTGAGTAGCCAGGTTTTGCGCTAGCATATTGCTTGCTTGCTAACTGATCGAGCATGTGCTTCTAACAATTGATGAAAAACTTAAACGTAAAAAGCACTCAGGATAATCGCAACACATGGCGTTGTCACGACAATAATAGCTGTGTTTCTTGACGCTTGATCTGATCCAGTTCAGTTCATGTTTCATGAAACAACACAAAGGCGCTTGCTAGATTTTTAATCAAAATTTGTGATCTAAAACAAAATTTGGATCACGTTTTCCATATAAAATTTGAACTGATCCGGATCAGTAAGCGTCAAGAAACACGACAAATATTGGCTCAATTCAGGCTTACTCCAGTAATTCGGAATTGGGAAAAATATTTTCATAGAATTTTTGTTCGAATTGTGTTTTCTAGCCTACTGATGACATTAGTAACTAAACCTTTAAAAATTTCTTGCTCGTCAACCTTATATCAAAGCCACAAATTTTTAAATCGATTTTTATATCTCTGGTAATTAACACTATTTTTCGATATCGGCTTAAGTATTCGAAGACCGTCCTATTGAGAGTCGGGTAAATGGGTGAAGGTGGTGTTCTAATGAGACTACACATTATAGAGGCCAGATATACAACATTTGTTTAACCCTGTGAAAATTCAGTCACATAAAGGATATACAATTAATTAATAAAAATGTTTCTTTCCAAATGTTTAATATCGATTTAATATTTTTAGAGTATTTCCAATTATAGTTTTAACAAATAATTAATTTAAACCGTAAAGACATTTTGACATCAACCGGATAACGAAATTTAATATCGAGATAAAAGCAACGAATTGAAAATTAAAATAATAAATGATTATGAAGTTTGTGGTAAAAAAAATATATTTAAAAATTACACTGTTAAATTTGTTATTTTTCCAATTGGAATTTATTTTCAAGAGAAAATTTCAAAATTGGCAACGATGCTTATAATGTTTTACCGCCAGAAACATCTACAGATTCTAGCTGATATTTTTGGGAAGGTAAAGAAAAATATTAAAAAATATATTTACAAATTGAGCATTTTTGACGGGTTTCAAACAATATTGCAGCCAACTCTGGAGATGTCCACGGGGCCTCAATAATATTTTCAAATAGACTAGAACTTCTATTTAAATCATGATCTAAAAATTCCAATTGCATAGTCGAAAGTAATGTCACATCTCCAAAATTGCTTTTATTGCGAGAACGCGTTTAGCAACAGTTCGATATAAAATTCCACAGTAAGAAACAAGTGTGGCAGTTTATATATTGCTTTACAGCACCTACTTTATAAAATCTACAATTTTTTCAGTTTGCTTTTAAGCGCTGAACCAAAGATTAAAGAAGCATATGAGAACCGAGTATAAGTAAATGAATTTATTTAAAACATGAACTGGAACAAAATCAGCTAATTTTCTAATCAAGCAAATAATGATGAGCTTACTTTAATGCATATTGAATTAATCTGGAGTGTCGTAGGCGTGCGGAGTGAAAAGTCAAAAATGTTGGTTTTGCTAAAATTTACTGATATTTTGTTTATATGAATAAAATCCAAAAGTAAAATAATATCATTCCTCATATGTGACAAAAGCTTTACGCCAGATACACATTCTGTCAAAAACATAACGGAAATTGTAGCCTCCAAAGTAGGCAGAACCAAAGTGAAGTGACTCAACATCTAAATCGGCTCAAATTTCGTTCGTCGAGTGTGGCAGAGATATTAAGAAACCGGTGGCTACAGCCGGCAGAAAGGATCTGGCCAGCCTCGTGTTACAATACAGCGTGATGACCGCTTTCTTGTGACGACTTCGTTGCGAAATCTTCGTTTGAACGCGATTCAACTGGGATAGCGGCTCCAAAAAGTTTGTGAAGTTGAAGTCAGTCGGTAGACAGTTAGAAGACGATTTCGAGAAGGTGATCTGATTACACACAGCCCAGCAAGCCTACTGACGAGTCAGCCTTCAGTTCGCTTGAGAGCATTTGGATTGGACAAAAGAAAAATGGAGAAAAGTGCTGTTCTCTCACATGTGCAGAATGTGTTTAAATGGCAATGGTGGGCAAGGAAGATGGTACAGAAGATCAGGAGAGCGATTTGCATAATGTGACATTGAAGAACGTGTCTGGTATGGCGGTGGATCGTGCTTGTCCTAGGAAGGCATGTCACTGGAGGCGAAGACAGATCTTGTGTCCATCTCCGGAGCGAATACTGGCAATCTATAAACAGGATTGACTTCTCAACGGTACATTGAAGAGGTACTCGATACACCGCATACGGCTGGTATAGTGTACCAGTACCTTTAAGAGGTGGATGTTCCCGTTGTGGAGTGGCCAGCTCAAACGACCTCAATCTCATCGAACATTTATGAGACGATTTGAAAAAAAGAGTTCAAGCCATAGATATTACTCCAAGGAGCCTCCAGGAGCTGCAACAGGCGATCGCAGAGGAATAGGACGGGATACCTTAAGATTTGGTGAAAACTTTGATGGAATCAATGAAGCATCAAATGGAGGCTGTCTTTCGGGCTAGGGAAGAGAAGGCTTCTTATCAATAAAAATGTTGTTTTGCTAAATTGGGTGTAAGAGATATGTTTAATTTTTTATTCATAAATTTATGTTCAAAATTTTTCCAATTACCACGGTTACTATAGGAAGTAACTCAATAAAAGCTTCCCATTTATTTAAAGCTGTCATTTTAATAATATGGCTCATTAAAATACTCGGATTAAGTGGAAAATAAACTGTGCTAATTATTAAATGAAATGTATTAAGTTTTAATTTAACCGCAATAAATTCTATGCTTGGCTCGGACTATAAAATTTCACAGCAATAAGATTTACTCACTGCAATAAGCACGCTGCCACCTTTACGATTTGTACCAAAGCTATACCGATTACGACAAAAGACGCAAAAGTCCGAAGGGAAAAACTTCGCATTAATAAAATCGGCTGTGAGCTATGTTTCCGCGGTTATAATTATTATATCGTAATTGGATTCTAAAATTCTAAGGTAAAAATTTTTAGATTTAGACCGCATGCCACTGCCGTTAAAATAAAAAATTGATAAGTTATTGATGAAATTCCGTCCCAGGTGGCCACATTCCAGAACTTCTTCTAAAACTCATTTTATAATCACATTTTCATCCAACATACAGTTGAATTCTAGATTTGAAGTTCAAAATTTCATAGTTTTTCAGCCACTATATTATAAATATAAAGGGTAAGAAGCATAGATCTATAGAATTCTAGTCTAGACCAACGATTGACCACAAATTTTGGTAATATAAAATATTTTAATTGATTTTTTATTTAGGCAAATAGTTTTATGGTAACATAATTACATATAATTTTCGGTATGGACTAGACAGAAATACCGCAAAGAAAACCCACGCTACATTTTTTTTCTTTGCCAATGGTGTATAGCAAATTTCCCTCATAAAACTTATCAACCAAACATGTAGTAGTGTTTTGTTTTTCTAATAGATTTAGTTACGGATGAATATAGGTCCCAAATAGGTGATACTCAAATGCTATATAATTTTACATGTATCTGTTCATAACAAAAAACTAGTCCAATCGATTCCCAAATTCCCCTACCTACAATTTTATTCTTATAAATAAAAAAAGAATATCCACAATAATCTTAAACCATTTATTCCACTTTTCTGTTTATTCACAATCCACATTATTTTATTTCATTTCATTCGAATACACACGAACAAAGTCAAATATTATAGTGGCATATAAAAAATCACATCTGGGGAATATTATTCCAGTCTCATCGTAAAACTAAAGAATTGAAAAAAAATTTAAATTATTCCATTCCATCATGACACAATGTAGTCACATTCTGCCAAAGCTACAGATATACAGATATACGAACGAATAAAATAAATAAACTAAATGATATATAAATCTTTCAGCTACCCCAACCCCACCGCCCACGATTGTGCCAGTTTATATTGCAACAATAAAACTCTCAGATATCTATATAGAGACAGAAGAATTGCCAACATAATGCAATTATTATCATGTCACAACATAAAAATCCGCATTAACAGGCAACAACAGCACACGGAATACAAAAAAACCACTTAACTTTATAAAAACTACTGTAACAAGCACATAACGATCGTACATATATACATATATGGGAAACACATATAAAACGAATTGGGAAGGAGGATTTTAAGTGTGACATGATGTTATGTAACTGGTTTGTTTTGTATCCCATTCCTCGTTCACCCTGTTGCATCAGTTCAGAGCACAGCAGACGAAATATGTTTGACTGCCTCTATATGTATACATAATAAATACATAGATAACTATTTGCCTTACACCAACTAGGATAATTGCCAATTATAATTGTTTTCATAATTTATTTTGTTTGCACAGTGTTTTTCCGAAATATGGAAAACAGGGTGGTAGAGTCCAGCAAAAACAATATTATATTCTAGATGCTATACGGGAATATATTTGCGATATGCCGCAATTTTTTAATTTTCAGCTCAATTAAATTTTTCTACACTATTGATTTTTTATGGGCAGTTTCGAGGAAAATATAGAAAATGTTGGGTCATTTTTGGTTCGAAATTTTTTCGATGTCCATATAAGGTTTAGCATTATGGGAACTTTGAAAGATTTTCCAAATTATTTTCAAGTTGAGTGTGTTGAAAGAAAATGCCAGCAAAATATAAAATATAAAGAAGAAAAGTATGTATGTAACTATATTTGTTCCACAAAAACATTTGATGAACTCAAGCGATTGCTCCCAAATTTTGAAAAAATACGTTTTAGTAGCCGAGAAAAAATATAGAGGGCTTAATGATTAAAAAATGTTAT
Source organism: Nephrotoma flavescens (assembly GCA_932526605.1). Taxonomy (NCBI): domain Eukaryota; kingdom Metazoa; phylum Arthropoda; class Insecta; order Diptera; family Tipulidae; genus Nephrotoma; species Nephrotoma flavescens. The sequence continues at coordinate 10,882,811 of OW052222.1, forward strand.
CCCTTCCCATGGTCCCAAATTTTGCAGTAATACTTTTTAGCAACCGAGAAAAACATAATGGGGTTTAGTGATCAAAAAATGTGACCCCTCCCCATGCTCCCAGATTTTGCCTAATACTTTTTAGGAGCCCAGACAAAACATCGGGGGCTTTTTCATCAAAAAATGTTACCACTTCCCCATGCTCTCAAATTTTGCACGAATTCTTTTTAACAGCCCAGAAAAAACATAGGGGGTTAAGTGATCAAAAAATGTTATCCCTTCCCATGCTCCCAAATTTTGCAGTAATACTTTTTAGCAACCGAGAAAAAACATACGGGGTGTAGTCATCAAAAAATGTTCTTTCCATACTCCCAAACGTTGCACTAATACTTTTTAGCAGCCGGAAAAAGCATAAGGGGCTTAGTCATCAAAAAATGTTACCCCTTCCCCATGCTCCCAAATTTTGCACGAATTCTTTTTAGCAGCCCAGAAAAAACATAGGAGGTTTAGTGATGAAAAAAATGTTACACCTTCCCCATGCTCCCAAATTTTGCACTTTTTAGCAACCGAGAAAAAACATAAAGGGTTTAGTGATCAAAAAATGTTACCCTTCCCCATGCTCCCAGATTTTTCACGAATACTTTTTAGCAGCTGAGTAAAAACATAGGGGCTTAGTGATCAAAAAATGTTACTCCTTTCTCATGCTCACCTGGAAGGAGGAAGTTACAATATATGATAACTTTTAATGAACTCAAGCGATTGCTCCCAAATTTTGAAAAAATACGTTTTAGTAGCCCAGAAAAAACATAGAGGGCTTATTGATCGAAAAATGTTATCCCTTCCCATGCTCCCAAATTTTGCAGTAATACTTTTTAGTAGCCCAGAAAAACACAGGTGGATTAGTGATCAAAAAATTTTACCTCTTCTCCATGCTCCCAAATGTTGCACGAATACTTTTTAGCAGCCGGAAAAAGAAAAGGGGCTTAGTCATCAAAAAATGTTACCCCTTCCCCATGCTCTCAAATTTTGCACTAATACTTTCTACCAGCACAAAAAAACATAGGGAGCTCAGTGATCAAAAAATGATAACACTTCCCCATGCTCTCAAATTTTACACGAATACTTTTTAGCAGCCCAGAAATAACATAGGGGGCTTAGTGATCAAAAAACGTTACCCTTTCCCCATGCTCCCAAATTTTGAACTTTTTAGCAACCGAGAAAAAACATAAAGGGTTTAGTTATCAAAAAAATGTTACCCCTCTCCATGCTCCCAGATTTTGCCTAATACTTTTAGGAGCCCAGAAAAAACATAGGGGGCTTAGTGATCAAAAAATGTTACCCCTCCCCATGCTCACCTGTAAGGAGAAATTTACAATATATGACAACTTTTGATGAACTCGAGCGATTACTCCCAAACTTTCCAAGAATACAGTTTAGCAACCGAGAAAAAGGGTTTACAAAGAAGGGGTAACAAAGGGTTTAGTGGTCAAAAAATGTTACCCCTTCTCCATGCTCCCAAATTTTTACTAATACTTTCTAGCAACCCAGAAAAAACATAGGGGGTTTAGTGATCAAAAAAATTTACTCCTTCCCCATGCTCACCTGTACGGAAGAATTTACAATATATGACAACTTTTGATGAACTCGAGCGATAACTCCAAAATTTTGAACGAATACGTTTAAGTAGCCAAGAAAAAACATAGGGAGGTTAGTGATCAAAAAATCTTACATCTTCCTGATGCTCACCTGTAGGCAGGAATTTACAATTTATGAAAACTTTTGAACCACTATAGCGAGTAAACCATGGGAATGTTAATTTCGGACTTTAACCGTAACATATACACTACATCGGATCTAGGTGAGTCAGAAATTAGCCATCTGAAACTGATATTTATTATACTGGGTTTGTCCTTGGTAAATTTGGTAAGAAGTCGTTATAGACGTCTCACTCAGTAGCAAGTCCATTAGAGCTGGTCATTCAAAATCCGGGCTTGCCGTAAGCATTTATCTTTTATGTCAAGCGAAACTCGGTTTCATTGGAACAATACAATACAAATATATGGCAACAAATTTGTATTATTGGCCCCTATTCCCGAGACGTTGAAAACGTCGCTCTCTTGATCTTTACAATGGTGGTTCCAAGTAATGTGGTTTGGTTACCCCCAAAACACAGATCAAAACCCATTTTTATGGATCATGTAAAAGCTGGTGGTTCAATTCATCGTTGGTGTCATGTCATGAAGCAGTGCCAGCCACCATGTCGTGTAGGTTTCTAATAATAGTGGTTAATGGCGTGGAAATAGGATGATATCAGGAGTCGAACCTGCAAAATCCGTCATGGTTCCTCATAGTTCTCTCTAACTGTTGATAGATGGCCACAAATGATCACCAATGGTAGTCTTTTGTCATGCAAACTTGCTTGGGTATCACTTGCAAATGAAAGTGATGCCGTTATATTATCGTGTAAACATTGTGCATTCAAAAGTGTAAACAAATTTAAAAATCGGCGGATGCTGAACTCGCTGTTTTGTCCTCTTTCACATTGATTGTTCTTGAATGTTGAAAACTATCGCTCGAACAATATCACGTGCCTTTATTCGAAATAAGACTTAAATACGAGAACTTTTGCTCAGACCATGTAGCTGCTCAAATTCTAAGAAAACGAAATCAATTCTATACAAAATTAAATTTAAAATTTATTACTATCCCTTAGTTCCCAAACCTAACATGGTATATAAACACTTTAACCAAACAAACCCGAAATGGAAAAGTTATTAAACCACCCTCAAAACAAACCCAACTCATATATTCCAAAAAAGATCAAACACTTAATTTACATATAAATGGATATAGGATGACCCCAACATTGTTTTCTAAATCAACATCCTTAACTAGTTTTTACTCCCCGACAAAATTAAGGTAGAAAATCTCAATATGTATATATATGTGTATATATAAAGGTTTTGGTTTTCATTTTGCGAGTAGAAAATCTCCACGGAAAATATAAAACTATATTCCAAAATATATAGGGAGGATATCTATATCAAGGATTCAATAAAGGTCAAAATAGTAAAACTTTTTTTTTTTTTTTTCAATTTGAAATATATATAAAATTATTGCACAATTTATGGTCTCACAGGCGAAAATTGCAATGAAAAATCATTTTCCGCCGTAAAATAAAATTTGATGATCGATAAAATTTTAATTTCGATATCATTTTGATGGCATCCATAAAAAAAAAATTCTCGTGTATATTATCGCGACTTTAATGGCATTCAAGCACTGTATAGCAAATTGTGTATCGTAAAGTAAGATTTGATGGCCATTTTTATCGTTATTTTTGTGTTTTATATAAACTCAATCGTACGTCTTAAATTTTCCGAAAGATGGTTTTCGAACTAGTAAATTCCAACAACTATGCTCTACATAATTAAATTTAGGACGAATAAAAACAAAATAAAAATTTTTTGTTCCTCATCCATTATACGAGTATATACAAGTAGTACGAGCGGGCCACATTGCACAGGTATACCCAAAGCAAATCAAATCTAAAAATCAAAATTAATTTTCTTAATTTGCCTTAATTTATTCTCATTTCGCTTTTCTTTTCCTTTTTCCTTTATACATAATCCAAATGCTAAACACATTTTTATGCTCGTCTTATGTTCATCTTAAGGATACGTATTTAAGAAGAGAACCAAAAAAATAAAGAAGAAATAAAATCAGATTAACTCACCTGTTGTATATGTATGCGTGTGGTGGTACTTAGTGTGCGTGCAGGTACCTGAAATGGGTAATGACATAAACATTTTAACGTTGTTTTTCATTTCAGCTGTATAAATTTATTGGTAAATTACTAAGTGTTTACATTGTCATGTTCGGTTGACAGTTTGACTAATGATTTGTGTGTTCATCTCATATTTTTCGTATTAAGGGCACAAAAGAAGGAAATGTTATTATTGAGGATTGACCAAGTTAATTTAAATATCGGTGTCCAGATTTATTCATCAGTGAGAAAACTACCCATCTTATAAAATAAACCAGCTGCGTGAAAGCTTTTACTTTATGTATTGAAAATCATACGTTATTTATGTGTAAGCTATATACATCCTCGACTTACACACACTCACACATGTTCATTTAGCACCATCTATATTATATTCATATACTCAATTTCAGCGTTTTTGTTTCAACACATTGTGTGAAAATTATGTTTTCCATATTTTTCCCTTTTTTATTGATTAAAACAACAAAGCAACCAACCAAAAACCAACAACAACAAAAAAATGCTTTCGAGCTTTTTTTTTTATTTTATTATTGTTATTTACACATTCAAACACCACACCATTTGGTATATTGTTATATATGTGTATGTATATGATTTCAGATGTTGCTATTTCTGCTGGTGTCTTAGAGCTTTAACACATAATTTTCTGTTTGATTTTTAATATTGTTTCAAAATTGTGTAACTTAACCCAGATGCTGGCATGGTTGCAAAAAAAGGCGATGAGGCAACAAAATATTCATAAATATGAATAACGTAATAAAAAATGTGGAACCTCTGTTCTTCATTTCTAGGCACAGTTTGCCAGCGGAAAACTATCGGAAAACAAATTTTTGCAAATATTTTTAAATGGAAAATTTTAAGTTCTTCTAGTCATCAAAAATTTTAAGTGGTTGGTTTTGATGTCAAGGAACTTCGCCAAAAGAGCAAACTTTATTTTAGAATGGTAAACGGAACCTGGCAAATTCAGAGCTGAGAAATAAACAACGTAAAATATTTTCTTCGTTTCCAATTTTATTTCTAAATAAAATAATATTTTTTTTTCATTAAAATTGTTGCTCCTCAACGTAGGGTACCCAGATGGATTCAGCTGTCTCTGTATACACCTAGTTCGCCGCGTCCACGCCGCGGGGCAGTTACTGCTTCGGCAGTAGCAATGTGAAACCGGGGACCAAATGTCAGTGGTATAACTTGGCTAAAAGAAGCAATGTGTACAAAAAACAAGGAATGTAATACACAAGGTAGTATACCAGCGGAGATGCTGCCAAATTCACACTCTTTGGAGGCAGGCCCGATAAATTCTAGATCTTCAGCTGGAAATATTTTTCAGTACGAGAAGAAAAAATCCGAATTCCATGAATAATTAAGAGAAATAAAGTAATTTTCAACTAAATTGAAAGAATTTACAATTTTAAAGAAAGAGAACGAAACACTCAAAAAATCAGTTGAAAGCCGTGCAGCACTTGGAACGACATCTAACCCTGGAATCGATAATGACGTTAATTCATTCCATACGGATGAAGAAGAATTAGAAAAGGAAACAAATTGGGTGTTGAACCGGAATAAAAGGCCGAGTAAGAAAAGGTAAGCCAGAAAATCACCAGAAATGGCAGAAACCATCAACTTCAAAAGAGGTTACTAGAAACCAGTTAATCATAAATAAACACTTAGTACTAGAACAGCAACCATCTAAACCAAAAGAGAAATAAACTCCACAAATAATGTTGTCATAATATCTAATTTCTTCACTATAGAAATATTGCCAAAGAGAAATTAGATGCGTGAAATATGCCGAGAACCAAAACTAAACTCGCAAGTGGTAATGACAAAACGAGTTATTTCGAAGGGCACTACCGAAGAAACAACAGTGCTCCAAAAGAAAGAAAAATTTTGCAGGAGTAGCACAAGAATTCACGAGCAAATTGCAAAGAGCTACTGACAATAATACCTGGGCGAAGAGATGGCGAATAAAACTTGAAACAAAATCTGTTCACGTAAACTTTGCTAATAAAAATGTCAACTGGATACCAGTAGAACTCAACTCTCACATCAAATTACTTATGCAAACACGGCAAAATATCTAGGCATGATTCGCGGTGTGAAACTAAAATGGAGAGCATGTCAAAAAAAAAGAGTTACACATTAAATACAGAAAACTGAATTGGCTGTTTAGGAAGGAATTTTGAACTAACTTTACACAATAAACTGCTACTACACCGGCAAATTCTAATATCTGCGTTGACTTACGGTATATAGCCCTGGAGCTGTGCAAAGAAAACCAATGTCAATATCAGCCAGTTCCAAAGCAAAGTCCTACGTGGACTAGTTAATGCACCGTGGTACATAAGAAATGACAACCTCCTTAGAGATTCGAAGATGGGTTTCGTCTGTGAACAATCGGAGTGAAGTTTATGCCAAAATAACAAAATATACACTGTATTCTATAAGTACTTAGAATTGAAAAAAACACTCAAATATTGAACTTTCATAATAATATCTAAAAAATTTTAATAAACACAAATATTTTTACACTATACGAAGCAAATATATAATTTTTGTGGAAAGTTTTGAGTGAATTTTAAAACATGAAATTTTTACAACAAACTCACTATGAATTGCACAGAGATGATCGAAATTGATCTGAACTGCCCCTACGGATTGCACAGAGATGATCGAAGTGGTTCTGAACTAGTAATTGATGTAAGAAACCATTCTTATTTATCCACATGCTCGGAAATCTCTGAGATTTTTGTTATTCGAGACAGAACTTCATTGAGTGAAATACGAAAATTCTTAAACGTTTGAAATTATTTATCTCGGCCCCTACGGATTGCCCAGATACGTTCGAAGTGGTTCTGAACTAGTAATTGATGTAAGAAACCAATCTTATTTATCCACAACCACTACAAAAAAGGATACAGATATTTGATGAAAATTGGCGACAAATAATATTATTATACCAAAAACAACCATACGAAATAGAGTTATGGAATGAACATAAAAACAAAGATTTTACGAATATTGTATTTACCGATTAGTCATCCTTTTGGGGTTTTAATGTTAAATGCGTGTTTGGCCAACTATGCAAAAAAAACGAATATCGGAACTGTGAAGCCCCCGCCGTAGCCCCATGTCTGGGGATGCTTCACTAAGCAAGGTTTTAGTAAATTAATCGTTTCCACACGGAAATCGTTTATTCACGAGGTTTGTTACCATCTGTCCTTAAATAGAGTTTGGAACAGGGAACTCTAATTCTTGCAAGAAGACAACGATCTAAAACACCATAGCATAGTTTGTTCGGAATTTAAACTCAAAAAGGGCATTACAACATTGGATTGGCCACACCAGTCACCTGATTCCAATCCGATCAAAATTTATTGGCACTCATGAAGATTAAACTAAAAATGTACCACATAAAAAATTAGAGCGGTCTAGCGCGAGTTGTCCGGAAGACATGGAAAAAGTTATAACTATAGTATACAGAAAAATTGGTTGATAGTATGGACAAAAGGAGCCATGGCAAATATTAACAGTAATTTTAACTTTACTATGTATTAGTTGATAGCGCAGGACATCGTACTAATTTCATGTCAATTAATGAATTCATTCATTTCTGTGTACTAACAATGTTTATGTGTATAAGGACAGTGAATACTAAAATTATTCTTACACAAATAAGCAAATACACTACAGTGAATGACAAAATTAGTGATCACAAACTTTTAGTGAAAATATACATTTTCCGGCCTGCGATCAAAACTGTGCACGAAAAGAAGTCCAGGAAAATTTTTTTTTCTTCAACTTAAGTCCACCGTACACAAATGTGTATGTAAATAATGACAGGTTGCAATGTCTTCCGGATTTTAACGGATCTTAGTTAAAAGGTTAAATTTAAGTGGTATGCACAAATGTGTAAGTTGGTTCAAAATCGGTACAAAAATAAATTTTTTGACATGATGCCCCCGTGATCGCGACCGGAAAAGGGATTTATAATGATTTATTCAGAACTTAAAATTGGTCGTTTATCGCTTTGATTCGCTATGTTTGTTGCTCGATATTTTGTGATGTAGTTCCTTTGTCAAGTGATTTAGTTTTCCAAGATGAAGTGAATTAAGTGGAAGTGAGGATGTGACATGATGGGTGAGTTCTTGATGGTATATAGATCTGAAAAATTCCGGTTATCAAAATATAAATTTATCTAGTGGCAATTCAACGTTTATGCGCTTCAACAAAAAAAAGATAGAACTGCAAACTGCGGTTAACTTGTCCACCAACGAAGCCTCTACATGAATAATATTTTTCTGATTTCGACCTGGGCAGATTCTAGTTCCGCAATAGGATTTTTTATTGTTGTTGACCACATGCCCTTCCGCTAGATCGCTACGAAATCAAAAAATAACAGCAAATTCATATTTGTCTATTTTGGTTCAGCATTTCCAAAGTTCCACCATTTGTTCGGACCACTGAAATAGATTTATCAGCAAGATATCGCTCCTATTCGTATGGCAAGGATAGTAAAATCCTAGAATTCCAAGAAGAACCAAGATTTACTAAATGGCCCCCGTACTTTTCAGATTTAAACATTATGGAAAACGTTTGGGGATGGCTATCTCGTAAGATTTATGAAAGGGATGCAGTATAATGATAACGAGTCAGTTATTGAAACAATCAAAGCTGCTTGGGTCGAAATTTCTTTGAATTATTTGAAGTCGCTATACGATTCAATGCCCAATATAATATTTAAGCTCATTTCAAAAATGGAGGCAGCATTCATTATTAAATAAATAAAAAATCGTATTAACTTATAAATAAATAAACTTAAAAATTTAAAAAAATATATATATAAGTTCCTAAAAATATTTGGTATATTTATTCAAGTTCTGACGGGGATTTATTCACGTGTAACAATAAAAATGATTTTTTTTACCATATCTTGAAAAACAAAAAAAGGAATATTTCCAAAGACAAATAGAAAAAAAATTTAGTATTTTTTTTATGTTTTAATCTATGCAATCTGTTCTGGGGCCGAAGCACTCCTAACTTTTTCGTATTCCGCTTTTCACGTCCTACCTTACGCATTGCTTGTCAAATCGAGGATGTACGGCTCGGCTATTGATCCGATTTTATTATCATCTACACTTTGCATAGCTCTATGCCGGTCTATACTGGCATGGAAGACGGGTTGGCCCATGAGTTTTGCACTCCGACAAGGGGTCATAGATGTGTTTCATTTCACCACAGATCGTAAATCTGTAAATGCAAATTCCCTTTGCATCCTGCCCCTCTCGGGATTCGAACCCGGTACCTCCCGATCCAAACGCCATAGCATTTGATTAATCATGAAATTATCTACCTTTTGTATAGATAAAAATAGCGATAGAATTCAAAAGAAATAAATATAGGGGATTCCCATTTTTTTAGTGGATTTAATCTATAACCAAGCAAAACTGTACAAACCACTTACACTTCGTTACAAGTGGTTTGTATAGTTTTGTTTTGTGTTAATTGGAATTTGTTGTGTTTTTTAGTGAACTTTGTAAAAAAGAGTGACCCATTATCGTTGCGCAGGCCTAAAAACGGCTTCGTATGAATTAGTTTGTGGCAGTAAAGATGTACGTTGCTTCTGTGTTTTGTGTAGTAACATATTCAATGTATTTAGAAGCAAGATGTTTGAGATAACAAAAATTTCTAACAACATCCAGAAATCTGTTTTAAATTTGAAAAAGCGTATCTCAACTAGCAGTACCAAAAATGTCAATCAGTCAAATTTTCTTTAGACACTGCTTATCTAAAGAAAATTTGTTTGCTTATCCCTAAATTTTTGAAAACCAACAAGGTCAACCTTTGTTGATTAAAAATGTAATCTTTAAATTTGTTTGAATCTTTTAATTCTTTATTTTCTTTATAAATGTTTATCTTTTCAACATCATCGCAAAAATTAATGTAGCTCTCATAGAAGCTGCCACAGATTCCCATCTAATTTCGCAAAGATCTCCCAATTAACGAACAAAGTTTAAGTATGAAGTTTTATTCCGAATAGTCAATCCGCCTGCACTGCAGGAATGCCACATTTTGGTGAAAAAATTTCTTTTTTATCAAAAGTCGTCATTTCCCATTAAATTTAAAAATTGATCTGACTTAATTTTGTTTGAAATTTAATTTATAATTTTTTCGGTTTTAATATTCTTTTCAAAGTATTTTCTAAGACGAAAACACTCCTATGGTAACTGTATATAGACCGAATTTTTGTTGAAAACAAGTTTTTTGCCAAAAATCGTAATTTTTGTCAAAAAGCGAAAACGCGTCTATGGAATTGCCAGATCATTTGCCGCCCCGGTGGCAAAGTGGTCAGCATGCTTGCTCCAGCGGCCGGAGGTCCCGGGTTCGATTCCTGGTGGTGAAAAAATTTCACGGCTGGTTTAGGATCAATGAATTAATCCACATTTTATTATCCGAAATAAAAATATGATTATGAAACCTCATTTGAGGCGGCCAAATCCCTTGATGGGATATAGTGCCAGGAGAGAGAGGTAGATCAGTTTCGTCCAAAAATCACTGACATTCTCTAATTTACGGTAAAAGCTTAAATATGAAGTTTCAACTCGATCAGTCATTTCGACTGGGCTGTAGAGCGCCAATAGACATTTAGTCTGCTCATATCCACACACACACATACATTTTTTAAAAACTACTTTATTTGACTTCGGAGATATAGCGATACTTTATTCGGGGTACAAATAAGTTTTGAGGAATTTGCAAAAGATGGAGTAACTAGTATTAAATCGCATCGAGCCTTCTCGTAACGAGTGAGTACTGGTTCCATCGTTTTAACAACAAGACAATTAAAGTTTGAAGACGCTGAGTTGGAGGGGTTATTGGACCATGATTCATGAAAAACTCAAGAGGAGCTTTTCCCTAAAATGTTGGGGTGAAACAACAAGCGATTCAAACCCGTCTCAAGGCCATGGGTATGGTGCAAAAATAAAGAAATTGGGTTCCATATGAACTCAAGCCAAGAGATGTCACTGACTCACAGCCTGGTCAAGCAGCACGTTACTGCTGGCGAAGAAGCCATAAATCGGGTCGATTTTTGGATCGTCACAAAACACGAGGAATTTTTCTACGCGCAGAATCCGTATGCTACCTGAAAGATAGGTATAAATCGTACCTAACGATGGACAATCTTTTGAATAAAATACATAGTACCAACTTGTACAGCCAATACGTGCCAAACAACGACAAAGCCCGTTGCAAGCATTAGAAAATTTAAGACAAAATTTAACTTTGCTATCTTCTCTATGTAGGAAAAATGGATTTTAATTTTGATTAAAGGGCAACATATGTTCAAGTACTTTGGCACATGTACCTAGTATTTTCTTCATAATTGAGTTTCCGTACAAATCGGCCCAACGTATCCATCGGAGGGTTAAACCAAATCATTTCCTAACTTTTTATTTGAATGTTTTTTCTTAATATTCCAGCAGATCTTTTTCTCGTTTAGTCGTTTACGATTATTTTTGTTTGTGTGAATCTTTATTTTTTTTTTTTTTTTTGTTGATGTATCATAAAGTGTTCTATCCAAAATATATATTTACTCTACTTCTATAGCTCTTCCTTCTTAATATTTAAATTAAGAAAACGTCGGCTTCATCATGATAGTGTGTTAACTGTTTGCAACCAACAAAAAATTGGGCGTGAGTGCGGTACGCGGTATCGCGATGGTATGGGATTTAACGGATTTTCTTATTTTCAATTCAATTTTATTATTGAATGGGGAAATATAATACTAACGTGTACGCATATATGCTTTAAATGTTGAGATTATTTACTCGAATTAAGCTGTTTGTTTATATACATACATACGTATATACACTTAAATTCCAAACCATACGAGTAATGTAATTTATATTTTGAAGGAAAAGGATGTTACAAACAGTTTCCTATTTTCCTCTCCTTGGCGCATAGCCGCACATAATATATCATATTAGTATTATTTACTTTCGTTTTATCACCCGCATCTCACTCTGGGCACCGACATTTCGGTACACATTTAGGCATAGAGGGAGCAGGGATGTATGACCAAACTTCAATTTGTAACAAAACAATAAAAAGAAATTAGAGGAAATGATGAAGAGTTTTGGTGAAACGGAAGAAGAAAATTATTATTGGAAAATCGTTTAACGAACGAAATAAAAAAAAAGGAAAAAGTTGTATTTTTATTTTGCAAGATGGTCCAAAATGAAAAAAACTCCCGTAGATGTGAGATTATATAATATGTTTTGTGTTAGAAGCGTGTGGGTTGAGATGATTCGGTTCGGATTTGGGGGTTAGGTATACATAGAATGAATGGCAATCGAAAACGGAAAATAAATGAAATTAAATTTAAAAGGTTATCGATTTGGTAATGATTGGAATAAAATTGAATTTTTTTTATTTTGTAGGGCGAAATATTATTCATAGTAGGTATACAGTGGGCCAATATATATATATAAAGAGAGAGGACTGTAATTGGGGGTGTGAGATCAAAATAATTTATGTGCGTGTGAAAATAATTTTGAATGAAATATAAATATTGTATTTTTGCACAGACTGTGCACTATACTGATATATAAATAATGAATTTCGAATAATTTGTTTATATTCCATTATTGATTCGGTCCATATGTTAAGAACGAGCGCACAAAATAAATATGCGTGCCCCCAAAAAATAATAAAAATTTCATATACAGCATATACGAGAGTAACTTTAATTTTTGCTCATCCTTCAACTAATCGACGAAATGATCAACCGACCAGCGACCACCTCCCTATATATACCTAAACAAAAAATTTATTCAAAAAATACAAAAAAAAAATGTCCGAAATGAAACGGAGAAGCAACAAAAAAGAAAATCATAAAATTACAATAACATCGAAATGAAAAACATACGGAAAAATTTAACCTTTTTTTTATATACTTGTATCCCATGTTGTTGTTGGATTTTTCATCAGCCCAACATACACAAATACACACACACACACACACATAAAAAAAATCTAATCGAAAAAGGAAAAAAAATATAAAATATAATATTTTTTTTGGACAGCAAAAGCAAAGTGGATATGAAAAGTTGGAGAGGAATTTTCTTTTTTATTTAAGGAAAATCCTTTTTACTTTATTTTTCTGCGTTTATATCGGTCGAACACAGTGATTCTTAAACGGTGCGGAGGGAAGCACAATGAAAACGATAAAGCTTTCTAGATATATGTATAGTATGAATGAAGGACTAACCAATTATATTATCCTTAAATTGGTAATGAAAGCAAAATTAAAGTAGAAGTTTTTGTAACCTTAAAATACATTTTAAGAATAATAAGAGCATAAGCTTTTATAACATACATGGGTATCCTAAAAAAACAGTAGGTCACTTACGTTATGATAGCTTGGAGACAAAGGACAGTTCGAATCAATTTAAATATAATTTAGATTTGAAGTTGGACAAGGTAGGCAAAATAAAATCAGTTACCTATTATGAATATTAAAGGTGTAACGCTACCTGTATATAATTTTGTAGTATTCACGGGATATTTGGAATTAAATTTTAAATAAAAACTCAAAATTTTGATGTGAAAAATAAATAATTATCGAATTTTATAGAATTGTTTCGAAGGACGACTGTGAAGTTTTCGATAAATTTAAAAAATAACAAAACATGGCATTAAAAAATAACAAAAATTAATCAAGTAAGGGGTATAACAAATGGGCCTCCCTCATCGTATTAAAATGGAAATAATTTTTACTTATTTAGCATACCTTAAGCTAACTATGCATATATGCCATGTCCATCGGAAATCTCTGTGAACTGAACAATCCTCGATACAGTGAATGTATAAATTCCATTTATTTCAAATTTGCAAAAATTCATCAAGTTCGAGGTCACTAACAAATGGGCCTCCATCATCGTATTAAAACGGAAATAATTTTTAATTATTAAAGATGTCTTAAGCTAACAATGCATATATGCCATGTCCATCGGAAATCTCTGTGAACTGACCAATCCTCGATACAGTGAATGTATAAATTCCATTTATTTCAAATTTGCAAAAAGTCATCAAGTTCGAGGTCAATAAAAAATGGGCCTCGCTCATCGTATTAAAATGGAAATAATTTTTAATTATTTAGGATGTCTTAAGCTAACTATGCATATATGCCATATCCACCGGCAATCTCTGTGAACTGACCAACCCTCGATACAGTGAATGTATAAATTCCATTTATCTCAAATTTGCAAAAATTCATCAAGTTTAGGGTCAATAACAAATGGGCCTCCCTCATCGTATTAAAACGGAAATAATTTTTAATTATTTAGGATGTCTTACTATGCATATATGCCATGTCCGTCGGAAATCTCTGTGACCTTGCCAATCCTCGATACAGTGAATGTATAAATTCCATTTATTTCAATTTTGCAAAAATTCATCAAGTTCGGGGTCAATAAAAAATGGGCCTCCCTCATCGTATTAAAATGGAAATAATTTTTAATTATTTAGGATGCCTTAAGCTAACTATGCATATATGCCATGTCCGTCGGAAATCTCTGTGACCTTGCCAATCCTCGATACAGTGAATGTATAAATTCCATTTATCTCAGATTTGCAAAAATTCATCAAGTTCTGGGTCATTAACAAATGGGCCTCCCTCATCGTATTAAAATGGAAATAATTTTTAATTGGTTAGGATGTCTTAAGCCAACTATGCATATATGCCATGTCTGCCGGAAATCTCTGTGAACTGACCAACCCTCAATACAGCGAATGTTTAAATTCAATTTATTTCAAATTTGGAAAAATTCATCAAGTTCTGGGTCATTAACAAATGGGCCTCCCTCATCGTATTAAAATGGAAATAATTTTTAATTATTAAGGATGTCTTAAGCTAACAATGCTTATATGCCATGTCCATCGGACATCTCTGTGACCTTGCCAATCCTCGATACAGTGAATTTATAAATTCTATTTATTTCAAATTTGCAAAAATTCATCAAGTTCGAGGTCACTAACAAATGGGCCACCCTCATCGTATTAAAATGGAAATAATTTTTAATTATTTAGGATGCCATAAGCTAACTATGCATATATGCCATGTCCGTCGGAAATCTCTGTGACCTTGCCAATCCTCGATACAGTGAATGTATAAATTCCATTTATTCAAATTTACAAAAATTCATCAAGTTCGGGGTCAATAACAAATGGCCTCCCTCATCGTATTAAAACGGAAATAATTTTTAATTATTTAAGATGTCTTAAGCTAATTTTTAAGCTGCTTAATGCATATATGCCAGGTCCGTCGGAAATCTCTTTGTTGTCATTTACACCTAATAGGATTTGAACCACCCTGGTAAAATTATATACCTCCTGACACATTTTTGCTGCAGTCTGATTATTTGAAGATTATTAGCAAAGACGCTATCTGCATAACCATTTTTTGACTGGCGACTTCCGGGCAACTTTAACAATATTGTTACAACTGCGCATCCGCTTTATCGTTTGAGTTGAGGGTCTCTAGAAATCTTTTACAGTTTCGAATGCACGCCTTCTTTGCTCGATGCATCTTAACCAGTTTTCATCTAGAATTGACGAGGAAAGTAATTATTATTCTACCTTCTATGTAACGTCACAACGATCGGCAGAAAGGTCCTGACAGCAGTTTTTTGGGATGCAAAAGGGATTTTGTTGATTGATTATCTTAAAAAAGGTAAAACAGTTAATTCTGAATACTATTGCAACCTTTTAGACCAGTTAGATAAAAAAATTCGTGAAAAAAACCGCTTCACAGAAGTAAAAAACAATTTTTGATCATGGCAACGCACCTTTTGACGATGGCTAAATTGAACGAATTAAAATTGCTTGAAAATGACGACCCACCGTGTTCGCCAGATTTGGGCCCCAGCGATTACTATCTCTTCAGAAACCTGAAACAATTCCGTCGTGGAAACCGTTTTTCATCGAATCAAGAAACTATTGCAGCCATGGAACAGTATTTTGCAGAGTTTCCGCAAAATCATTACAGAGATGGTACAAAATTATTGGAGGATCATTAGAATAAGTGTATTGTAGTTGAGGGAGATTAAATTGAATAAAAAAACAAATTTCATTAAAAAATTAAAATTCTTTCATTTTTGCTTTCAACACTTTTCGCCCAACCTGTACTATAAGGTTTCGCGTCCTAATAAATAAAAAGCTTGTGACGCCCTGCTATATATGGGGGTTGAATCTAATTTTATTTTATGTGTATACGATGAATGTTTTATACATCTCATTGTTTTGAATAAATTTAGTTTCTATTTATTTTCTATTTTGTGTACTATGTTGATGTTCCAGAACGAAACAAACAATGGTAATGGCGATGACGATGGTGATGGCGTAATGACGAGGAAACGGCCATGTTCATGGTCATCTATTGTACTAAACATATATGTTATTATGGTGGGATCAAAATTGATGATGGTCAAGATGAAAAACAAAATAAAAAAGTAAGAAACGTTAATCGAATAATTGTGTGTATAAGAAAAGCTAACCCCATCTATGACCGGGTGACGGGACCCAACTGATATTTCTTAAAATTCATTAATGTATTTATTCTTAAGTAATTAAATAAATTTCTTCTTTATTACAAGAAGGCTCAGAACAAAACAAAAATGGGAAAAAGGTCTGGTGTATGTCATCCTGTGTAACATAAATTTATTTCTCCATTTTTTTTTGTTGTTTCGGAAAAATTAATTTTAATTTTTTTTTTTGCTTTTTTAATTCTATTAAGCCATTATGGGAATAAACATTTTGTACAAAAAAATAATTTTCTCGTTAGAATTCCTCTAGACTTGAGCCTTATATATAGTCGTTAATAATATAGAGTTAATGGATATTATTGATTGTACGTATGTGTGCGTATATGTGATATGATTCTCTATATATGGAAAATGTGCGGGTAGCTTATTTTACATAATATTATTACAAACATGTATATACGATAATGATATGGAAATGTGTAATGTGTTAAGAAATATTTCGGTGCAAAAAGTAGATAAGAGAATTCCCTTACCGTATTTTCCCTTCACCTCTTGTCGCCAACTTCGTGTAGCTATTTAATGATCTATATACGTATATATTACACATTTTCTCGTTTAATTTGTAGTGAAAATAGGAAAATATTTTTTTTTAAAGTGTATAGGGAAAAATAGAAATATTATGTACCATAAGTATGATAAACGGAAAAAGTTTTTGTTGGTACTTGCGATTAATGCGATGCTTCGAGGGGTGGGGTACTGAATTAAAGCCGTCTGTTAATTATTTTGCAAATATTTGTATAATAAAGCCTTAATATTATGTCGTCATTTATTACAATAAACTGGAAAAAATAAATTCTGACCTTCTTTAACAAAACGCAACCCAAATCAAATATGTACATAATATATATTGTATGTATATCAAATGTACATTTTGTGCTCATATGTAAATATAATAATCGTATATCCATTAATCACGCAACGCAAAACCTCTCCCACCCATATCTTCTTGGGAATCAATTTAAATTTACAATCAAATAAAACTAAATAAATAAAAGAAGAAAAATTTGAATTGAGAGAAAATCTAAAAATATATAAGAAAAGCGTTCCTTCTTATTATTTTTTAAATCAAATTGGCGTCAACAATAGATTTCGATTTGCAATATGTGTATATACAATGTATGTATATATTGATACATAAGATGCTGGAAGACGACGCAATGTATTCCAATCTGAAAAACATTCATTATGGATTTTGTTTGTAGAGCACAGTACAATGAAAATGATGAAGGAAATGGAAATGTAGAAGAAAATCGAAATTGTCTCGTATGCGGCAGAGCCAAGAAAAACGAAGAAAATGAAAAATTAATTTCGTATAAAATGTTGATTTTCACTAAAATATATAATGATGTTTATATAGGCGCAGCGGGAAGAATTTTGCTGTACCAATCCAGTTTGTAATTATTATTACATTTAAAGAGTATAGGTAAGTATTTCCGAAGGAACATTGTAAGTTACGAGTAGAAAATTAAATATTTATTTTGCAGGTTTTTAGATAATTTAGAACATATATTTTAAAGCGTATATCAAGCTATCTCACGATTCTACTAATTTTGGGGGTAAGGGGGTGGGTCTAGAAGGTCAAAGTACCAGCTCAAGTGTCAACCGGACCTGCACTTGAGAAAAGGCAGGATAGCCGAACACCGAAAATCTAGCAAATAATGTTCTCTTCACTGATCCACTGCCAATTTCACTGAATCGATTTGTAGCTGCTTCAATAACAATTCCATAAAGCAGCGTTTCTCAAAGTGTGCTCCGTGGAGCATTTTAACAAATTAATTTGTTGCTTTGAAATATCACTAATCACGACCGCTTCTGGAAGCAAATTCTCATACGATGACATATTTTTACAATATATCCCTTTTCCGGCCAGACATTTTTTTTTACTTCAATTTAAGTCCACCACACACAAATGTGTATTTAAATAACCATAGTTTGTAATGGCGTTTTGTTTTTTTTTTTCATGTATATCTTTCGTACACGGTTTTTACTTACACAATTGTGACCACGGGCCGGAAAAGGGTTATTACACATATAGTGCATCGCTCCCCTAATTAAAAAAAGCTGACTTATAAATGGTGGTTTTTTGGACTTAAAACCAGCGTCTTTATTTCATTTTAAAATTGACTTAAAATCTGCAATGAAAATGAAATAAAAACGCTGATATTTTGAAAATGTGTCTTTTTTAGGTCATTTTGAAAATAAAATAAAATGTGTATTTTAAATCGAAATAAAACGTAAAAATGTACTACAGTAAAAGCCCGATTATCCTGCATTCAATTAACCGGAACACTCGCAGTTAACCGGAATTTTAATTTTTAGGATTTTTTTTGCTTTTTTTCTCTTTTACGAGGGAAATTATTTCTTTTGGGATTCACTGAAAATATACTTTCCTTAACTTTTTTTCTGTTTTATGTGTAGTTGTAGTTGTAGTGTATATTACAGTAAAAGCCCTATTACCCGGAATGCTTGTGGATGAGAACATTCCGGAAAATCGAAAATTCCGGATAATTGAATGTTTCATTAAAATTAGAAATTTTACAAAAATTTCGCTTGATTTCATTATTTTTTAGGATTCTCGTTTATTTATTTATGTACCAAAAAACAATTTTTTTATACATCAGTTAATTTAATTTATTGCATATAATATGTATACGAGTACCTACACCCATACGAGTATCCAAAATTTAATAATACATATATTCAATATTTCACTAACCTAACTATGTAATACTACTTTTAAAATTCAATTCAAATAAAATAACGCATAAAACAGAAAAAAAGTAAAGAAAAGTATATTTTCTGTGAATCCCGAATATTAAAAAAATTATTTTCCTTGTAAAAAAGAAAACAAGCAAAAAAAGTTCTATAAATTTAAAATTCCGGTTAACTGAGTGTTCCGGTTAATTGAGTGCCGGATAATCGGACTTTTACTCTAATATGAAAACTAATAAGCCATTCAAAATTTTCAACTATGCTTTTATTAATGAAAATGTGCAAAAAATTTATGAAATGCATGTTTTTTATCTTTCTGTACAATAGAAAAAAAATTTAAGAACAATTGTAAATTTTATGTTTATAATGTGAAATAAAATATGCCTTTTTTAAGTCATTCTGAAAAGAATTAAAAAATATATTTGTAAAATGACATAAAATATGCCTTTCTTGTGTCATTTTAAAATTAAATTTGTTTTGTAAAACACCTTTGTTAAGTCAGAAAGATCCATTTTTCATATGAAAACACCATTTTTAAGTCAACCTTTCTTATTACAGCCTTTTTTAATTCAGGGAGCCATAGTACATCTGGTTTTATGGTTCTATTCCAAGATTTACATTTACAAAGCGGGCAACGAGGTCCACGGACCACGACCATACATATACATACAAGGTGATGAAATTGTATCCCTTAAAACTAGAAATGAGAAGGCCATACTTTGTCAGTGATACGGAAAGGAGGATGATGGGAGTTATCCTAGGATGTGACACGAACGTTTCGAATATCTTTTAAGAACTAACCTCACTATTAGCAATATAGGTCAGGAACCGACCTTTATTTTTAGTAATAGACAGGTGGTTCTGGATGTTACTCTGATCTCCGATTTTATTTCACCTATGATCATGGAATGGAGGGTGGCGAAGGAGCATTCCTTCTCTGACCACTGGTACTTAACGTTTAAGCTCAATCTCTAAATTACAAATCAGTACGTCATCAGAAATCTCAGGAAGATAGTATGGCGTGTATATAGGGAGGTATTTGAGGGCATCATTTCATCTAGAGTTCCAGGACTTCCCGACACGGGTAGTAAACTGGATTCAATAGTGGATACTTTTACTAGGGCTTAAAATACTTCCATGAGCGAAGCTTGTCCACTAACAAAGCTGAGGGAAAAGCGAAAACCTGTTTGGTGGACTTCGACACTTGCGGAGTGCAAAAAATAGTGCTTTCAATAGAGGGAAAAATTGAGAGACAGCCAAGAATGGGACTTCTATAAGGAATGCCTCAGAGTATACAAGAGGGAAACAAGGAAGGCGCAAAGAAATTCGTGGAGGCGCTTCTGTGACTGAGAGAAAGGGGTCTCAGAAACCTCGCGCTTAAGAAAGACTGTCTCTCCCAGTCCAGCTGTTCCAGGCTATCTGATAAAACCGGATGGCGAATGGACGGTTTCTAGTGAAGAGACTCTTGATCTGTTGATGAAAACTCACTTCCCCGGACTGCGGGGCGACCTGGAAGGCCAACTGCGGGCCCCTTGGATTACTGCGGCTTTAGGGATGGCTGCAAGGTCCAACTGTTGCGAACAGAGGATATTGTGAACACGCGGAAGATAAAATGGGCTCTTAAAGGATTTAAGCCGTTTAAGTAAGCTGGTCCGGCTGGAATTGTACAAGCAAAAATTCAGAAGAACTCGGAGGTCTTGCTTCCCTGGCTTCAAGTTATCTTCAAAGGCTGTCTGAAGCTGGAGTATATCCCAAAAAAATGGAGGGAGGCTAGGGTGATCTTCATCCGGAAAGCGGGTAGAAGCTCGCGTAACAACCCTCCCTAAAGATTTGAGTCTAATATCTCAGTCATCTTTTCTGCTGAAAATCTTAGAAAGGCTGGTGGATGTTTATATTCGTTCGAAAATTTTACCCAAAAACTGGGTACGGTCTCAGCATGCCGTGGATACGACATCACACCCTGGTTCGGGGAATTGAGATGTCACTGAATTTTCACGAATTCTCGTTAGTGGCGTTTCTCGATATCGAGGGGGCTTTTAACAACGTGAAGGTGGAGGTAATTATGGCAGGATTGTTGCTACTTGAGATTGAATACCCAATAAAAAGGCTAACTAATCACTTGCTAGATAGCAGAATAGTTATAGTGGGGATGGGGAAGCTTTCGGCAGGAGACGGGTTATTCGCGGAACACCCCTGGGAAGTGTCCTCTCTCCCCTTCTTTGGAATATAGTAATCAAAGAACTACTATTGGAACTAGAGGGGGAAGGAATAGGTGTAGTTGCTTATGCCGATGTCGTAGCGAAAGCTGTGTCGGGTAAGTACCTGGATACAATCACGGATGTGATGCAGAATGGGTTATCATTCACTGCGGGTTGGGCCAGCAGAAGTGGATTGGGGCTTAACCCATCTAAAACAGAGCTGGTTCTATTTACAATAGGAGTTATAAAATTCCGGCATTAGTTCCATTCCTAGGGATTCTTCTGGACAGTAAGCTCAGCTGGAAACCAAACACGATAGAAAAAGTGAACAAGGCCACTGTGGCACTATACTCTTGTAATAATACCATCAGAAAGAAAAAGGGCATGAAACCGGAGCTAGTGCACTGGCTTTACACAGCAGTTGTAACGCCCGTGTACTGCTGTATAGTGTGAGTGGCCAGCTCTGGAGAAATTATTATAAACAAACATGATGGCGAAGATGCAGAGGGCAGCCTATTTGTTCATTTATGGGGCGTTGACAACGACCCCTATACTAGTGCCTTAGAGTTCAAGCTGTACCTTCCCAAGTTAAATATTAGAGGTATGCAAAGGGCGGTCAATACGGCCGCCCGGCTATCAGCTATCACGCGAATGGATTACCACAGCATGTTCCAGAGCTACAATTTTTTCTAAACTTAAAAAAATATAGATATTTGTCTTGTATCGGAAACTCATTTACCAGAAATTTCATTCATTGGAATTCGTGACTATGAATTAGCTATACTATTCTTGCTAGTGATCCCCTAGCGGTGGATAGCCTAATTATTAAGAATAATATTAACACGTTCCCGCCGGCGCATACCACCAGTGGACCGCACTAAACTGCCTCCTCGGGCGGTGTGTACCACCGGTGGTACGAATTTGATTGTGTTATTAGACGGTACGTAGAACCAATTATTTAAAAAATAAATTAATTAAAAAAAATAAAAAACAAAATTAAAAAAAAAAATTAAAAATAATAAAATTACTGGTAAGATTTTACTGTCAATCTGAACAAACAAAATCTAGTTTGGTTTTATCTGGTCGATATGACACCGCAATATGCATTGTTCATATAACCATCTTCTACGCATGAAATATAAAATTGTATATGGACAAAATCATCACATTCATTCTATAGTATATAATTCTATTTTTGCAACTCAATGTTATTTACGATATCAAAATTTAAAAAATTTGACATCTTATGTTTATTTTGAAGGAAATTTTACAACAAAAAAATTTCCCTCTGCCTGCACTGTAAAAATTAAAATTTGTGGTACGTTCGTATTCAGGAATACCAATTCATTTTCGTATCGAATTGAATTTTCATATCGTAAGAATATTCGTATAGTATTCAGGAATAGGGCGGATGGATTAGCTCCCGTCCTATAGAGCGAAAAGCTTTAAGCACAGCCGCCAATGGGCGAGGAGCATGAAGTACAACCCCGGCGTGAACGTGTTAAACATTACGTAGAGCCCGCAGTACTAAAACAGAAATTATGCAACTTATGGATCTTATTCCTTATTGTTCTTCGCACCGGTTATTTTAACCCTTTCAACACTGTAGGGACATATCGTCCCAAAGAAGTTCTGTCAACACATCATACTAAAAATATATCTGAAAACTTCGTATTGTAGTATTTATCAGAACTTCTTTAGGACCATATGGCCCTACAGGGCTGAAAGAGATAAACATAATACGATTGTGCAATATTTTTTTTGATTTTTTGTATTACTTAGTTGACGATATTATAAAAAAAAATCGTGTTGAAAAGGTTAATGTAAAGAATACCTAATGGGGATCTAATCTGGAGCTGTTGCTCCACCAGGCGAGGAGGTATTCGTTCCATATCCCAAAATAGAATAAGTAGGCGCAGCTATTAGTAGATTAAAAAATAAAAAAGCATCTGGTTTCGACAGAATCCCCGCAGAATTATTAAAACACGGAGGAGCTACTCTTGTATGTTATCTTTATGATCTGATCGTGAAGGTCTGGGACCAGGAAGAGCTAGCCGAGGAATGGAAGACCGCAACCGCACTCATTTGTCACTACGTAAGGTGACCGTCTCAAATGTGAAAATTACCGTTATTCACAGCATACGCGTACGTGCTAATGTTGCACTTGCCAGAATCGTTGCGCTCACCGAAAATATCATCGATGACTATCAATGTGGTTTTTGCCCCAACCGATCAACCACTGATCAGTGTTTCGTATGACAGCATCAATCGTGAAAACGTTTGGGCCACGCTCATTGTCTAGGAATTCCAGAGAAACTTTTCCCTCTGTGTAAGCTAACAACTTCTGACCGAGTCTGTAGAATCGTAGTGGAAGGGCAATATCTGACCTTTTCGAAACAAAATTAGAAGACCACAATCACAATTTTTAGTCAATTAGAACATAAACGAACGTAATCCAGGCGGACATAAAAGCCCGCATATAAGTCGGAGAACGAGTCTTTTATGAACAATCAAACTTGTTGCTTATACAAAGCACTAAGGACCTGTACTAACTTTTGGATGTGAGTGTTGGGACTTGACCACCAATGATTGTAGATTGATAGCAACTTCTTTTGAAAGAAAGGTCATTAGATATATTTAAGGCCCCGTTAAGGATGCGAACAACGAGTACCGGATTCCAATGCATCACGATATAAAGCGTCGACTGCGATTTAATAGGATAAGAAATCAGCAGGTCATTAAACATGACGGGGTCAAGGCGCTGGTTGACTGGAGAATAAAAGAAAGTAGTGAAGATAATCGCCACCGAAGGTACTTGAGAACATAATCCTAATGTTAATGAATACAAACGCATGTTTAGATATGGTAGAAACTCCAAATGGCTTGTCAGGGGATTTAAGTAGTAAAGCACCACTAATAATTAAAAAAAACATTCGCCAAGTACTACTATTCGTCGATAGCCTCAGAAAAGAAATCAAGTTTGCATCTAGTGCGGTATAGACTACCGCAAGTATAAAACCTCAGAAACTACCGACCAAACAGCACAGTGGTTAAAGCTTTGGCGTTTGGATCGGGAGGTACCGGGTTCGAATCCCGATAGGGGCGGATTCAAAAGGGAATTTCCATCAACAGATTTACGATCTGTGATGAAATAGAACACAACTATGACCCCCTGTCGGAGTGCAAAACTCATTGGCCGACCCCATCTGTCTTTCATGCCAGTATAGGCTGGCATGGAGCTGTTGTGCAACGTGCAGATGCTGATAAAATCCTAGCCGTGCGTACGTCCTCGATTTGGCAAGAAACGCGAAAGAGTTGGGAGTGCTTCGGCCCTAGACCACCAGATTGCATAGATTAAAACATAAAAAAACCTCAGGAAAACGAAATTCCAAGATAGATAAAATACCCGAATTGAACTGAACACCAGCCCGCATGAAATCATCGCCTATCGATACCACTTCGTCGTTTCTGAAAAGATTGTAGTTTAAGCATGTTATTTATTATAAATATTCAGGATTATGTCAAGTTTCCGAGATAACAACAAGCTACTAAACTTGTTAACCATTTTATAGGCAACAAAGCTCTGGATATTGGGATACCTACATTGACCACTGGAAGCAAATTACCCAAAGACAAAGACATAACTCAGTCATAGTAAGCGCCTCAGATCATACTCCCACTAAGAAAGAGCTGACTAGGAGTAGGCGCAACAAAATTTAGTCATGATGAGTGACGAACTTCTGCATGTGAATGGCCGACAAACCTCCTTCCGCCACGAATAAAAATTCCAATTCATTCCTAAAAATCGAATTTTATTATAAATTTAAGGCAAAATTGTATTTAGGAAGGCTATATTCTGAATTTCCACTAAAATTTGATTTAGAATTCCAAATCAATCCTACAAACCGAATTATATTAATGATCGGTTAAAAACTAGGCTAGGTCGTAACGGCCATATTCCAGAATTTCAATCAAAATTCATTTTAGAATATCCAAAATTACGTTTTTGTGCGATGCTGTGCAAAATAATTTTGACTAGGCCACCAATCATCCCTTATATGACCTAAAATTTAAATAAGGTAAATTATTTAAAAAGCGTTTTATTCGATTTATCTTCCTACAAATATTTTTTTTTTATTATTAATAAACTTTTATATTAAATCATTAAAATTGTTAAAAGTTACAACTAACATTAGCTTTACATTACATAATTAATAATAATAATAATAATAATAAAACGAAATTTATATTGATAACTCAATCGTAAGTAGTACAATGATATGGATTGTAGCGTGTAAATTCCGCGCGCATAAAACAAATTAAATTGGTTTTGGATTTTGGTAAATAAAATGTAAGTATAATTAATAAAAAATAAAACTAAACAAAAAAATGAATCAATAATTATTAAAAGAATAACGGCCCTTTATATTATCACTCCGGCCTATTTCACGACTGCAGCTGTTGACCGCAAAACGACTGGATCTGCTATTGGTTTGTGTTCGCTTGCATTTGCATTCGTAATAAATTTAGTTGAGACGGTGAAATAGGAATCTGCGAATTATAAATATTTTGTTAATGATCTGATCTGGTTTAGGAAATAATAATTAAAATTTATAAATATTACGACTCACTGGTACTTGAGCCACCTCGCCGGTCGATGTTATTACTTGTTGTAATAATTGAATTTGCTGTGGCGGGTGATTCGATGGTTGGAAATTAGTTACAACAGCCATTTGTTGTCCGTTCGCTACGATTATATTTTGTGGTCCAGCCAGCGTTACTTGGCCGGTGGGTGATTGCAGTTGTAGTGTTTGACCCGTCATATGATTTGGTTGTGTTGCGGTCGTCGTTATTACGGGTGATGTTGTCCCAGTCGCACCCATACCCATACTCATTGAGGTTGTTCCACTACTATTCGTCGTTCCCGCCATTGTCGCACCAGCCGCCGTCGTCCCCTGTAATGATTGTTGTGCTATTTGAAAATAATACTGTCCCTGTTGATCGTAGGCCACCACATTTTTCGGTTCCTCTTTTTTTGGTTTGATTTCGTCGCGTGGCACAATATCAATCAAAAAATCAAATTGATCATATTTCGTAATCGCCATCGCAATATCATTCTTTTGCAGTGTTCTTCGCTTATTATCCTCAGTGTGTATCCAGGCGCGCAACGTTAGTTCATGTATGAAAATTTCGGATGCCTTGGCAAATAGAAGCGGTGCCTCGGCCGATATCATTTTAACATCTTCATCGAGCTTCATGATTTTTTTAATGCGGGCAAGGGGCAACACTTGGTTTTTAGCATCGACATGTTTTATCTTTTTGATTTCCTCCTGCACAGATGGCCAAAAATCGTTCAGCGTTGCATGTGTTTCTGTGTACATCGGATTTGAATCATCGCCGGATTGTGTATCAGGATTACCGGACGATGTATCATCACTAGAATTTCACAACAAACCATATAAAATGTGATTTATTATTTGTAATGCAAAAATAAGCAAACCTAACCTCAAATTTTACAAACTCATAATATAGCAGCACTTTAGATTTTATGTTACTAATATACGAACTACTTTAGATAAATGATAAATTACATTTTAATTTAATATTTTAATTAAGCAAATTAGGAAATAAAGCAATTTTAAAGTAGGCAAAACGTCAATTTGACACGGGCAAAACAATCCACTGAACAGAGAATTGTACACGAAAATCTAGTCCAATTTTTTTTAATTTTTAAAAACAAGCAAGAATGAAAGTGTTGCAAATAGAATTAGAGCGAAACAACTATAACAAAATGACATATGATAAACACAATAAAACCAAAGCGTTTTATGGAAAATTTATTTTCCCAACTAAAAATAAATAATTTGACCACTTACTTATTTACAAACATCATTTTTTTTAATTACTACAATTAAATAACAAATCCAATTTTATGGCGCGAAACATGCGATACACTTTGTATCGCCTAAAATCACATAAAACACGAAACAAAATCAAGTTCGCTACACGTTAAATACGGCGGAGTTTTGTTGAGATTTCATCCGAGCTACAAAAAATTATCTCGATGCAACAAAAAAAATTTCTATCACAGCACTTGGGAAATAGTAAAAATGACCACGGTTTAATTATGGTTCAAATTCAAATTAAACGAATAAAAGCACGTGTATTTATTTTGGGGTTTAAAAACCAATGGGGTTGATCGAAATACCAAACACCAATAGAAAAATAGAGACAATCACTTTAAAGCTCCAATAGAAATGCTAAAACAGCCGCCATTGATCTTGATTGGCTGACATTGACGTTTTATTTATCGAAAAAATACAAAAAAATACTTTGTACATCGTCAAATGTCAGTTTTGTGTTTAGTACATGTACTAATCGTATTTTGGCGTATTTTAAACATTATACAAAATACTCGATATAATTTAGCTACTTAAATACTTAAAATATATATTAGGGTAGATATATAACGATCGTTATATGAAAATTAATATAGAAATATGATATAAATCGATAGAGTATAATACAACCAAGTACTAATAACGATATACGAACAATTCGCATCTGGCAATGTACTAAACTAAAAAATATTTACGATAGGTGGCTCTTATTTTAGTGTCTTGGGTATATTCAGACTGGTTTCCAAATAAAATATATTTATTTATATTGGTTTGAAACTAGACTAACTCCACCCATTTTCTTTTGTTATCTTATTTGACGTGGGATGCTGCATCTCAATTGTACAGTTATTTTTTGCGTTATATACTTGTTCGACCAATGAACGATGTTGCTCGTTATGGTTGATGTTTGATTGGACCAGTAAAAATTTCGGTACAAAAGCTGTAGGAAATGTGATTGGTCGCGGATTAAGTAGAGATTATCTCATTGTGAAAATTGCATAGGAACAGTTTTAAAAAGTCGTTTCCACATAAAAAAAAATTGTTTCCCCCATTTCCGTTCCATCGAAATATAAAATATCCATTTTTATGGTTTCATCAATAATTCATCTCGAGTAACGTAAAAAAACCACCGTAGAGTATACATAAAGGTAAAAAATTGTATGAAAGTACCGCGCATGTCCTGAACAAATAAAAAAAGAAAATTGTAAAATCAATTTTTCCGGAGAAATTTTCTTATTTTTCAATTCTGTATATAAATCGCAGATAACTAGAGAAATAAAAACTTCCGCGCTGCATAGAGGTCA
This sequence comes from Nephrotoma flavescens, assembly GCA_932526605.1. Taxonomy (NCBI): domain Eukaryota; kingdom Metazoa; phylum Arthropoda; class Insecta; order Diptera; family Tipulidae; genus Nephrotoma; species Nephrotoma flavescens. The sequence goes on from OW052222.1 coordinate 10,911,293, forward strand.
ATTCACAATATACCGGTGATTCATATGACAAACCATTTCCGCTTCAAGTCGAGAGAGTTCATAAATCTCCAATCTGTCGTGCCTTCTACACGTCGCATCTGAAACATTTTGAGGTTTTTATTATTTTGTCTCTAAATTCAGACAGAAAATACAGAGACGCAGTAAGCGAACCTCAGCTCTTTATATAAACATTAAACGGCACAACCAACGTACGCCACTGATAATGATTAGAATTTTATTCATTCATTTTTTATATATATATGTACACATATTAGATGGATGGTATATGGGGCCACGTGTATTGAATATTAATTCCAAAATGACTTATCTGTATACGATTTGATTAAAATAAAAATTTCTTTCATTTCTGGTTTGTCCGTGGAGAAGATTTGATCTCTGTGCGCGATACTATATACGTAAGTGGCGCCGCGCAATAAGACTAAACGCAAATACCACAAACTCGGTCATAAATCATATCGACTCATCTTGGTGCGGGGGGCTTAATGATTAATTAAATAAACATTTTGCTGGTAGTCTGCGTCTATTAAAAATCGTTTCATTAGTCCACGTGCGGCCAATTAAAATTTACTGTATGCGCGATTTCAATATCTATAGGTACCGAACTATACCGAGAGAAGCGCGCACAACCAAATATTTGCGTTACATAAAAAACAATTGCGCGAATTTCTTTTTTTATTGCTTGCGGTTTACTTACTCTTTTTATTTTTGTCTTCGTTTTCGTTGGCGTCTTCTTAATTCTGCTTTTTTGATTGTTTGTTAATTAATAAACGAGAATGAATCAGACTACAATTATCTATAAATACGCAAGGTGTATCATCGAGGCGAGTGATTGCGTTTTGCCTAAATAATGGACCAATCAGAATACCGAGTGAATGTGACTCTTTTGGCAATTTAAATTTCTCCAACCAATTTGATTAGGCTTCTCAATCTTGCCCAATTTGGTCGCAATTGCATACGACCGAGTGACCATAGAGGCTTCTAGAATACCTTATCAATAAAAAGCTCCCTCATCTTGTTAAGAGGCGCCTGACAGCACAACGTCACTTTAGATGCAAGACAACTGATTAAAACCACTTGATTGCCTTGAATGGCTTGGCCTATTATGTGTGTTGCATATAAGGGTTTAGCGATGAGTGGTGAGCTCCATGGAATGTTGAAAGTTTCCTGGGAAACGAGCTTTGAGAAGAAGCATCCCTAATTAAAGAACAGTTAAAGACCCTCTCCATTTTATCACAGACGAGTTATCAAGGATTCCTATGTGCCCTCGTCAGTCCTCGTCAGTAAATTCAACCACTACTGTTCGTTACAAACTTGGGACAGAGGGCTGTCTATCTATACTCTATTAATTCTGAGGGTATCTCTTTATTGGATCGGTTACCTAACCACTGCAAGTAACACCTTTCCTAAATTGGTACATTTTCCGATTCTCCCGCGGATTGGCGTCTTATATCCTTGTCGACTATAAGGTTTTTGCTTGCGTACACTCTAAGATTTATTGACCCAATCTGTATAGTTAAAAACTCCACTTGCACGAGGGGTTAAGTGATCTTCAATCGTGGAACCCGATGCCGTAATTGCGGATTTCCCATGTACAACTTAGGAATGCAGGGGGTCTATTATGAAATTTTTCCGTTCCGGATTTTTCCGTTAGCGGAAATATTCGATTCGACACGGATTTACCCTATAATGAAACTTGTCTTATCGAATTGGTATAATAAACAAAATTTATTTATAATTATTAAAACAAATTTATAATAAAATATTACATTTTAAATTTTTGGGTTTTAATTATTTAGAATTACTATATATAAAATATTATTGATTTATTTATTTTATTAATATTAATAAAATATAAATCATTTTTCACTATATTTTGATGAAACGTAAAAATAAGTTCAGTCGAATACAAAATACGTCAACTAAATAGCAGTCGGATTTTTTCAAGTGTACTCGGAAAAGTCCGATTCGATTTTGCTTTTTAGGTTCATAATAGCACGGATTTATCCGTTAATTTATCCGATACCTTTTATATATGATTGTAGTAACCATATTTTTTCTCTGCGTGTAGGATTGCAGTCAGGACTGCAAGCTGGCCATTCAAGGAGAGGGTTGTTTGTCTCGCGAAACCACGGTTTGGATTCATTTGACATATTATCCTGCTGGAATATGCAATTTTCATGATCAATACCATCAAGGTAACTAAGAAAAACATCTTCCAAAAGATCCATGTAAATACGGGAGTTCATCTGAGTCGTTATGACGCAGATAGGAAGCTTTGCGTAGTAAGAAAAGGATCCCCATATCATTACGCTTCCTCCACCAAAGTTATACGTTTCGACCTGATGATGCCATGTTCTTTCAAATTATGCCAGTAGCAACTGTAGCAGTCAAGACCATCGAGGTTAATTTTTTTCTCGTCAGAAAAAATCACCTTCTGCCAATCTGTTGTCCACGACATGTATTTACGAGTTAATTTGAGGCGGCCCTCCTTATGCACGGTAGTTAAACGCGGTTTACTTCTCAATTTAGTCCATTTAATGTTTAGTGAGTGTCGAGTCGTCACAGGAAGGTCCAGTTTCTCCTTTACCTCTTTGCACGACAGCTGATTTCGAGTAGCCTCATATCTAATTTGACCAGTTTGAGGTGCTGAGATCTTGGTTCGGCCTTTTGTTGGGGCTTTTACACCAAAATTTGGGCCTTTTTTTAAAAATTGCGAATGACGCTTTCAGATCGCACAATTTTTGCTGCAGTTTTTCAGTTGGAATATCCTTCCTCCTTATATATTTTTATCTATAACTGATCCGCCTTAGTTAAACGATTACCTTTAGGCATTGTTAAAAAACAGTCTTTAAAATGGTTTTTTTAATGTATGAAAAAATTAGAAATAAATTAAAACTTAAATAAAAAATAACTTTTCCCGTACTGCGTTTAAACGAATGTCTAAGCAAATACAGACTGCTAGAAGATTTTTTGTTTTATTTCGTATAATTCACCGTACTGTTATTTTGTTTTTAGTGTAGGCCAGTTCCCGTTATAGACAAACAATAAGCTATAATAAAAAAAAAATTGATCGAGAAAGAACAGCGAAGAAATAAATGATTAAAGAATAGAGTTAAATTTTGTAGAGTTGAAGCTAAGTTTTTTCCCATATAAAATTTGCTATTTCATTTGAGTCACGTCAGAGCAGGATGGTTATATAAAAAATACATATGGCGGTCTCAAATGTCAAAGAAAAAGCCAACCAAACAACTTTTTGTTTTTGTAAAAAGTGACGCGCTAAATTTTGAGTTTTAAAAAAATCGTAATATTATTAATTAAATTAAATAAAATATTATAAAACAGTTAGTGAATCGTGTATTAGTGCATCGTTTGTTAATAAACATTGAAATCTTTGAACATTAAGACATTTCATGTCTGAAATGTTGCAAAATGCGCAAATGAAATTATGTTAAAAGGAAAGTGATTTGTGATAAAATTAATCATATTTTAATTTAGAAATCAGAAAAAATTAATTAGAAAATTTTGGTTGTTATTGTTGGACTTTTCCTTTTTGTGAACAGATGTTATATTACAGTGTCGCATTTTTGCATAATTACTTTTTACTTTGGAACACTGTAAGTACAATTTTTTACCGAAAATCCGTACTATATTGGAATAAAAATAATCGTAAATTTGTGTAGTTTTTCATTTCGATCGATCGAAAAGAATTTAAATTCTAAATACGACCCGTTGATTTATATGCTTTCTCTTTTACCCTCCGAATTTGACTCACTTGACAGCTGCTATCATTCACTCTTCAGTATTCAGCTTTATGGGTTAAAGTGGAAAAAATTAGTGCGTTTATACGAATGTCTATCACTGTATTAGAATTCTAGTATGTAGGATTTCGTCACTTGTCCTTCACCCAGTTTCAGCGAGAACTCTCTTCAAGAGAGAAAAATACAGTACCCCGGTAGCTTGGGAATTCCGTGATCTCTAGGTCGTCTTGCGCAGTCCAGTTAAAAATAGAAAATATGAAGGTTTGACAAAAGAGAACTAAATAAACCAAGAAGGCGACAGAACAGAAAAAGTGGAACGCCTGAGCCTACTGATAATAAAATGGATCAACGACAAACATTTACTAAAATGATTATGAGGCACATGCCACAGCAGTTAGAAAAAACCGTTTGAAAAAGAACTCACCGCAGCTAAGCCTATAAAAGGACGCGATTCTGCCGCTATATGGATGGCCAAACAGGACAGGCAGAAGAGCCCGCAGGTCCTGAGTACAAAGCTAACCGAGATGTCTTCTTTGCTCTGAAGAGAATCCTACTCGTAAGGTGACAAAGCATATTGCAGAAAGAAGAAGCAGCCAACTGTTCTCCAATTCATTTCATACGGCCAAAGTGGACATAAAATTTCGTGGAAAGGCTTGCATTCAAACTTCCAAAGTGCATACTTAAGGTGGTCTACTAATCACCTGCAAACACTACATTTCGAAAAAGACAACGAGGGATAGTACTCGGATTAACAGATTTAACACATTGAAAAACTTTGTTCAAAGGTCGGAAGACGCTGTCTTCGTTCGGAGCTTTAATGGTATGGGACGGTCGGAGCATTTCACCAACCCCTGTAGGATCAAAGTACTTGATATGGCAGTGAATTTACGTTCAAACTGATGAAGGAAAGGAACGTACCACAACTAGAAGACCCACGGCCTATATTAGAGCCATAGTAACTCATAAGGCCATATCTTTCATGAAACGCGGGAAGGCACCGCAGTCAGACGGTGTGACGAAGGAGACTTTAAAAATAATTGCGTAAATGTGTCTTAAAAATTAAAGGTTGGTATACTGGTCAGCCAGGGAAAGAGAGTGCCGTCTTCTGTGTGTGTGGATAGAAAACCCCATCTTAGGAAAGTTAACTTCTTCATAAAAGGAGGTTGATGAACTGTTTCTTTAGCGCTCATTTTCCTGGTTGCAACATCTTTGGTACCGATAGTACTCTTGCTCCTACGGTGGATTGGTCCCTTTCGAAAAGGCTAATCACGCACGAAGTTCTGTATTAGAGTTTATTCCTACACCATGTCTATCCTATATTTAAAAACCATACGTGTTACTTCACTACCAAGCTTGCGTGCGGCCTTTGGTTTCATCTCTAGATTATGGAAAAGAAATCACTGAGTAACAAGGCATTTCTCATGGGTATCTTCCTCAACATTGTGAGAGCGTTTGAAATCACAACTTTTGCTATACTATAATAAATTCACGTATCAGATTTGGAATCGAAAACGCTATTACAAACTGGATTGATTCGTTGCTCAAATCTAGCACTGCCGAGGTTGAGTCGGACGAGTTCTCAGTTACCAACGCAGAAATCAGGATTACCTTACATTGCCCACTCTTTCAAGAGAGTAGCTTGCCATCATTTTGGGTGCAAAATTAATTGAAATTTCCATATTGACATAAACTACAAAAACCGACTGCTATATATATTGGCACTGGCGCAGATCTTTTAGCACTTCCTGGAGACTGACTCCGAAAATGTTGTGCTTCATCTATAAGTCACTAATTTTACCTATGCTAACTTACACTGATGCGTAAGTGAACCGCGATAATCAATTTAAAGTATTCGATTGCGATACTTAATGGCACTTTGACGTCTGCTTTATTAGTTGCCATGTAAACCATTACTTTCCTTCCTCGGCTGTAGACCCGTATTTTGGACACAGCTTGCTGTGCTGCTGATCTTTTGCAATGCAATGGGGCTTGGAATGTATTAGGAGCACTCACAGAGATCCGACAAATTTTGGAACAAGTATAGCACGTTAATGACAGATTATTGCCTAAGTTCATTCTCGGTGATTAATCCTTCGAGAGAGTTATGCATGCCCAGAGAATTTAAGGATGAACTGTTCAAATCTCTATAGATTTGTACTCAGACGAGGTTCGCAAGATGTGCCTATACTGCCCAAACCAAAGCTTGGGCTCCTCGAATTAGAAAAAAGTTGAAATTAAAAAGGTGGACTTAAAAATAGTGTTTTTATATGAAAAAATGGGATCTTTTTTAAGTCATACTTTTAACAAAATTTCTGACTTAATAACGGTGTTTTACAAAAACAAATTTAATTAAGTGAACGGTTTCTTGTTTTCTTGTTACAGTTTTTTGTTGTATTGCAGAGAAAGCTAAAAAACGAAAAAATGCATTTTCATAAATTTCAATGGTGAATTATTATTATTTGTGTATTAATTCTGAATTAAAATATGCATTTTTTAATTCATTTTGAAATTTGCAATTGTTTTTTGCACATTTTCATTAGTTGAAAATTTTGGAATGGCTTTAATTTTCATATTACAGTAAAAACCCGATTATCTGGCATCCAATCAACCGGAACACACAGTTAAGAGGAATTTTAATTTTTATGATTTTTTTTGCTTTTTTCTCTTTCTTTTCTCTTTAATATGCATTTTCTAATTCATTTTTGAAAATGCAATTGTTTTTTGCACAGTTTCATTAATGTTAGCATTAGTTGAAAATTTGGAATGAATTTCATTTTCAAATTACAGTTTCATCCAATTAACCGGTTAGGTATATTTTTCTCTTTCCTTTCTCTTTTACATGCATTTTTTTTTAATTCATATTGAAATTTTCAACTGTTTTTTGAATTTTTGAGTTTTTTGACATTTTCATTAATGAAAGCACTAGTTGAAAATTTTGAGTGGCTTTAATTGTCATATTACAGTAAAAACCCGATTATCCGGCATCCAATTAACCGGAACACTGAGTTAACCGGAATTTTAATTTTTAGGAATATTTTTAGCTTTTTCCTCTTTCTTTGCCGGAGAATTGTGTTTTTACTGTAATATGAAAATTGCAAGAAAGGCAATTGTAAATTTCAAAATGAATTAAAAAAGTGCATATGAAAGAGAAAAGAAAGAGAAAAAATCAAAAAAAAATCCTAAAACTTAAAATTCCCGTTAACAAAGTGGTCCGGTTAAGTGGATGCCGGATAATCGGATTTTTACTGGAATATGAAAAGAAAAGTCATTCAAAATTTTCAACTAATGCAAAAAACAATTGCAAATTTCAAAATGAATTAAAAAAGTGCATATGAAAGAGAAAAGAAAGAGACAAAAGCAAAATGAAATCCTAAAAATTAATGTTCCGGTTAACTGAGTGTTCCGGTTAATTGGATGCCGGATAATCGGGCTTTTACTGTTATATATTTTTACGTTTTATTTCGATCTTAAACATTTTCACATTTTATCTCATTTTCTAAATGACTTAAAAATACACATTTTATGGCATTTATAAACATACTTCTTAAATCAATTTCAAAATGACTTATGATATGTATAAATAAAGTTAGTTTATTTTATTTCATTTTCATTACAGATTTTAAGTCAATTTTAAAATCAAATAAAAACGCTGGTTTTAAGACCGAAAAAAACACCAATTTTAAGTCAGCCTTTTTTAATTCAAGGAGCCCCAAAGCTTGACTTTAGGGCGTCAGGGAGTCTGGGTACTCGTTGTTCAGCTTTTCAAACTGAGATAACATTTCTGAGTTATTGTACTTATGAAGCACTAAATTGTGATGTTGAAACCCTCAAAATCGTCATATGCACTGACTGCAAGGCGGTATGCTTAACTCTTTGAGTAACCCCTTGGTTTGTAATCTTTTTTATATTTAAAATACAGTCATGTGGGTGCGACCCTACTCAGACATTGAGAGCAACGAGATTGAATATTTTCCGGCAAGCAAAAGGATTGTGGCGAGTGCTATCGTATTTGTAATGTACGCACTAATCCGACTCCAATTGGTAAACTGCAAACTGCGCACACTATAAGGCGGCTGCCGTATTTTATGTTAATATGTAAACTCCAATGTGATGCGGCCTTGTATTTCCATTAATTCACACAAAAGAGTGTCGATTTTGTACCAAAAATGACAGCGTGAGGTGAGCAAAATGGAAAAACATAGTAGTGGTTATTTTATTAATATTGGTTTACTTGAGCGCATGCGCGTCATTTTGTATATATATATTTCTTTAATTGACGTGTCAAATGCGGTTTCGTATGTTGTTCAAAAGCAAGCGAATAGGTGTAAGTCATCATCATAAATATTCAACCGGTTCAACAGAAACTTTTTATTTTGCTACTTGCCTTTGCAAAATTGACGGACAAAATGCACATACACATGAGAGAAAAAATACAATACAAATATAAAATTGTGTATTATACACTGTATATGTACACAAAATAATTATGTTAACCTCGCCAGCTTGCGCTCTAATTTTTGGTACAAAAACGACTCTCAGGTCTCGACAATAATTTAAAACAAATTTGTTTTCATTAATATTTATTTATTTAAATAAAACAAAAGAATTTATAAAATTTCAAGCAACATCGACTTACTATGACGAGTGTCGAGAAAAGAAGAATGAAAAACCACTTATATTTTTTAACAATTTGAAGACTGAGAAAGAAAAAGAAACGAGCATAGAAAACCGCATTTTATTTGTCACCAACGCACTCCAGTCCACAGGCATGCAATTCTATGGAAAAGTATTTTGACTTTTACGACGCGCATACAACACGTAACACAGAGACATTTCTATTCCGCAACAATACTTCTCCCCCAGTGAACACCTATAGTGAATGATATTAACGAAAACGACTTGGTATTGTAACCGAACGCCCTGTTTGTGTTTTAAACGGTTCCGCCTTAAGATCAGGTTTAAGATCTATAGTGTTACATGCTTTGGTTGTATGATTTTTCGTAATTTTGCATGACCCAGATGTATATAATCATCATTCGTCAGCTCAAGGTCTTGACCCGCCGAAACGTTCTTATCTCCGTTGGAATTTGTAGGTACGTCGCTGATTTCAACAAAACAAGGTTTAAGACGATTAATTGAGACAGTATTCTCTTTACCACGAATCACGAGAGTGAAATATTTATGCCGTTTGACAACTTAGTACGGACCTTCGTTAGACTGTTGTAAGGACCTTCGTACAGCATCAGTTCTAACGAATACATGTCAACAAGTAGACAATTCTTTGAACACAAAAATTTGTTCTTTGTTGTGACGTGCTGCAGGTGTGCCTGACGAACTAAATCGTGCGGTAAACGCAGGGGTTGGCCATAGACCAATTAAGCCGAGGAAGTTTTAAAATCTTTTCGTAGTACTGTTCTTAACCCTAAAAGTACCGAAGGTAACGATTTTGTCCATTGCGTATTAGAAATGCACATCAGAGATGCTTTAAGCGTACAATGAAAACGCTCAATGATTCCATTACAAGCTGGATGGTACGCTGTATTTCCCTTTTGTTCAAAACCACTAAATTTTTCTAAGTCTGAGAACAGTTGAGACTAATTGTGCGCCTCTATCTGTGGTAATAGTGCGATGGAAGACCAAAATGACAAATCCATGGGTTTCTCGAATTACGCTAGATGGCTGAGCCAAATTTTGTCTTAGCCAAATACGCATATACACTGAAGAATGAAAAAATTAGCCAAGCGTACAATAACATGCCTCTCGATAATCAAGCAAATTACTATGCTCCGCGCTATCAAATTGTCTTTAACTCCGTGTAATTTATATTTATTTTATCGTATATTTTGTTCTTGGGTGAAAAATCCTCGTGAATTGTGGTAATATCCTTTGCAGACAAAATAAATTCACAAACATAGATAAATGTCCTTAGATAACGAAAAGAAAAAACAAATTACGAAGAGAGATTACCCAACATATAAGAGACGTAAGACAATAAAAATCAATAAATTATTATTTCCGTTTTCTACTTTCTTTCTAGTTTTAGGTGAAAATAATTTCTTCTTCGTCTTGTACAAATTATATAAGTTATCTCATTTCCGTTTATGGTATATATTTGGTTCCTTTTTCTATATTTATCTAAGCCCTTTCGAAAACGAAATTTATTTAGAAATTCAGTAGCAATTTATTGTTATTTATGATCTCAGCACACAACAGTGATCGTGCACAACTAACAGTTATCGTGCGGTCGATCAAAATCATAAACATCAATAATTTATATCACTTTCTTTGTGTATATAACGGAAATCCAATTTCTATTCCACGACCATCAAATTGATCGATCGCGATCATAAAGATCACGCTACGTATATTTTTTTTTTTTATATATAAATATGTAAAACAATAATTGAATCAGTTAAAAAAAAAATTATCATCCATTTTTTCCGGGACGATCGATTTATTTTTACAGCGCAAACCGAAATAAATTCATGCGAGTTCATAAGATCATGATTGAAAAATAAAAAATAAATATAAAACGATCGATCGATCGATCTACCGCGAATTCATTTATTTCGAAAAAATTATTTAATGAATTAAACAACAGGTTTTTGAGTGTTGATTTTTGAAATTTAAATTAAAAATTATAAATTGTTGTTGTCATTATGGTATATAATATACGAGTATCGTATAAATTTTATTTGAGAGCGGAAAAGTGTTTTTTTTATTTTTTCATATATACAAAGTATACGCGATCGACCTATAAATACATGCAATCTGAATTGATCTTCAGTTTAATTTATTTATATACAAAATGGTGAAATTATAAATTTCTGTTTTTCGGTTGAAATTAATATAAAACGAATTTTAAATATCAACTTAATTTAAAATGTAAATATATGATGCGGGGATCATCAGGGTGATTTTGACGGTTGCACGATCGATTTAAATGATATATGCTAATCTAAATACTTTGTTGTATTTATATACGAGTAGGTATATAAAGTCTGGTATGCTTATTTTGCATAATTAGAATTCAAATGTTGATCTCAGCACTATACACCTACTTTCAAAACCTACGTACCGATCTCCAAAATAGAAACGTCTAAAGTGTTCATTTTACGATCGCGTATATATACAAAAAAAAAAAAAATTGTGTGTTGTCTAATTGTTTTACTATTGTTATATGGTCAGATTGAATATTCAAATAAACCACGTTTAATATGCAAATTAGTAGGTTAAATTTTTTATTTCAGATATACATCAAAATCAATTTATTTTGATTAGGTTATCAAAAATGAAACAAAAAAAAAATCGACACCAAAAAATGCCTTTCGTAATTAATATTCGTAGAAAGGTTTACATAAACGTATATATTGTACATATAAGGCACATATGCTTACGCTCATAATTGTGTTGTGTACAAAATTTTGTATAGATTTCACGTGAAATGAATTTTTGGGGTAATTAAAAACATCAAAAAATATTATGCTGCGTCTATATATCAGTGGTTTTTAACTGCGGTAATTTAACGGAATTGCGCACACTCCAGGAAGTAAATCGTCGCGGAAAGATTATTTCTTGCAAAGAGAGCAAAGTTTCAGAATATCTAATTTTTGGTGTACCGAAATTAATCTTCGTACAATAAATGGTTTGTAAGCCCAGAACATCAGAATTTGTTTAGAAAATTTAGGTTATTTAGGTTAAGATTTGTGATTTTATCGTAAAATTGATTTTCTTTTATTAGATTTCTTAAAAAAAAGTTTTTGATGTTGACACGTTCTGATCAAATACGCACAACTATATTAAACCGTTATCGTTACTGGGTGCATCTCGAGAATTACGCGCACCCACACAATTTTATTATTTTACTTATACGTCCCAATCTACGATTGAATTATTTTTTTTACCCTACCGAATGGTCTACATTTGTTAGTGGCAAATTCAAACATAAGGTAACCTATACAAATATTGGCGTCCGACCCGGCATTTAAATAAAATTCCCAAATTTCGTTTTGATGAAACGGAGTGAGTTTATAGTATCCGCAAGAGTAGTTTCGTTATGCCGGTAGCCATTCTGTAATCGAAGCTATACGAAGCAACTTAGACAAAGCCCCAACGAAATATATGTTAAGCAACAAGCGAGGTTGATACAGATATTTACGAATTCGAGGATAATTATTATTTAGACCTTGCAGGAGCGTTCAACCCTTATTCGTAAGCGAAGCATTGAAATGCTAAAAATGCAACAACTAGACATCACAATGAATAATACGTACCAGCAACCAGTTAAAGTGCATTTACCAAAGGTCTATGTTAACCAAGATTTAATGGAGAATTCATGGAATGGCAGTTATTCTTCAACAAATATACATGGACCATTCAAAGAATATGCAACCAAACACGGCCAATATTAGAAGTCTGGTCTGACACAACGAAGATCCAACCGAGTCCAGGAGATTTTTAAATGTTGCAAAAGCTACAGATCACTGATCCAACATTCAACCAACGTAGCCGTAGTGATGTATTGTTAGGAGTGGATATCCTCTTGAAAAATTAAACAGAGATGCGATCTGTTCCAATCGATGAAAGCCATTAAAAAAAAGTTTGAAAGAGATAACGGGTTTGGAGGATACAAAACTTAAATGACTGAATATATGAGCAGCTTCGACATATGAAAAGAATACTTTTGTCCAAAAATAAGGCAAGCGGTTATTATCTCTCACGTAATGGAGTATACAAAGCACCCAGTGCGAGCAAGAAGCTTACAGGGTATAGTTTTTGATGCTTCAAAAAAATCATCGACAGGGTTGTCATTAAATGACATGCTAATCGTTGATGAAACAGTTCAGCCCCTACTCAACGAGATATTGATAAAATTTCGGCAACACAAATTCGTGGTGTGAGATGATATCGAAAAAATGTACGGTCAGGTGTATGGGTTATGAAAAAAATAAAAAATATTTTGGCGTGCTACACCTAACTTTTGACACGTGGTCACGGGCATTACAGATGACTGAGTACTAGAGCAACCTCTGCCCAGCTGGCTGGCTCCCATGATAATAAGAGTAAAAATATTATTTGTTGTGTCAAATTCACATTCCAAGGTGGTTGCCAACAGGCGGCTTCAGTAACGCGAGCGAACTAGCTTATGCAGCAATAAGCAACAAGTGAGTATGAATATTGTCTTAGAACAGGCCAGATAGCGATTGTTACAAATTGTTGATGTTTGCAGAATCCATATGGAGTCACGTTAGCTTAGTAACAGATTGGACTTATGAAAAAATCTAGATGGTCCAGCAAAGCCTTAGGTGCAGCAAAATTGGCTGCAAGGTAAGACTGTAGAAGCGAGCAGCAGCGTGAATTCTTGTTGTGCGTAGAATGAATAAGCTTGCACAATCTACATTATCGAGCACTAAGTGCTCAGTAAGAAAAAAGGCCGAATTAAACGGCCACAGAAAATCCAGCTAATTTAATTAAACGTTAAGCACTGCGAAGCCTTATTGGAACTCATATCGCGGGCTATGCATTAAGTACAGCCTTATATGTCGCAATAATATGTGACTGCATAAGAACTTTGATTTATAGTATATATGGGATAATGATTATAGCGGCAAGGCTGCAATCTGGGCGTACGGCGATCTAAGCTTTCAAGAAAGCCCAATTGAGAAATTCATCCACTTTCTGAATTGTTTGGTTTTGGAAGTGAGAGATCTTAGTCCCACACAAATTTCAGAAGGTATCAAAGCGTGGGCAACCATGTGGAGTAGCATCAAAAAAATAGAAGTGTGAAGTTTCATCCCTATTAATCAATCCGTACGGGCTGGACGAATTTTTGCTGAAAAACAGATTTTTAGTCAAAAATCTTATGGTTAAATTTTGGAAAACTGACCGATATTGTTACCAAATTAATCTATAAATTTTTAATTCATTGTCGTTTTCCTCGTAAATGGCATCATGTCAAATCTTGGCCTCGAGTTTGCAGATTTACCATTCGCTATATTGCCGATGTAAAAAAGTAGTTTTTAAAAAATCTCTGCGTGAGGGCGTGCATGTGTAGCACCGCGCCGACTAAATGTCTGTAGCTTCTCTGCAGTCCACACGGATCGGGATGGATCTTCATAGTTAAACTTTCTTCATAAATTGCGGAATTCCAGAAATTATTGGCGGAAAACGGTTCACCGGAAGTGGCAGCTTCCATAGGAGCTTCCTTGTTTTTGCAAATATTTTGAAAAAAATCCGATTATGAACTAAAATATTTTAAATTAAATTTTCAACAATTAGCAACACTTCCGGTCCAGATGAGTTTTTCAAATTTAAGCGGAAATGACGATTTTTAACCAAAAACTATTTTTCAATAAAAATTCGACCCCACACAACCAAGACGAATTGTTCAACGGGATGAAAATTTATACTTAAGCTTTTCAACAAATTGGGAGAACCCAGTGAATTTTGGTCGAAATCGATTTACCGGAAGTGACAGCTTCCAAAGAAGCTTTTTCATTTTTTTTTAAATATTTTGAAAAGTATATCATTTATGAGAAAAACCAAAAGATGCAATAATATCGGTTCAGATAAACTTTCCAAAATTTAAGCGGAAATGATGTTTTCAGCAAAACAAACTGCTAGAGTAATCATGAAAATTGTCTCCTCGAGTTTTTTTGCATATTTACCATTCGCTATATCCCCGAAGTCAAAAAAGTACATATATCGTTTTTTTTTATCAAATCTCATCATTTCCGGTAAAATTTGAAGAATGATCTAATTTTGTGTGACATTTAATTTACCAACTTTTTATTTTTAATCATTTTTTCGTAAATACTAAATACCAAAATATTTACAAAAAACGAAAAGGTCCAATTTGACCCAAAAATTATTGGGAACCAACACACAGATTTTTTTAAAATTATGTATTTCATCAAAATTTGACATCTATATACAGTCCCTGCGGACTGACTATTCAGAATGAAACTTCATATTAAATTTTTTCCATTAATTGGGAGATCTTTGCGAAATTTAATGGAAATCTGTGTTTCGAAATTGAGGTTCCATTTTCCAGTTCAGCATTTACAGAAAACGACAAAGAATTAAAAGATTCAAATAAATTTAAATACAGGTAACCCTCCAAGAACACGGTTCCAAAGAACACTGATACCCATTCCCTCAAATTACACGGTTTCAAACAACACGATTTTCGTTATTTTCTCTTTTATTTCGTTTTTTGTATACCATACAAAAAAAAATTAAAACGTAACGTTTTTTATTTTTTTTTGTAATCTCGAACAACACGGTTTCAAAGAACACGGATCGAATTAATCGTGTTCTTGCGGAGGATTTCCTGTATTGAATTTTCAACTAGGGTTGACCTTGTTAGTTTTCATAAGCAAGGACAACGTGGTTGGATTATACGTGTGTAATTAAATGTGTGTATTCGTGATTTATCATCATTCGTGGTAAAAAAAAAATCGGGTTGGGGCAAACGCCCCAACATATTCGCCGCTTCATTTTTTACGTTATTAGCTAAAACATAAATATGTCAGTTCTGGGCAACCAATGCGATTTCACGGTTCGTTTTTGTGTTGTCGAATTATTTTCATGGAAAAACAAATTGACAAATTCTAGCTAATTTTACCGAGATCTGCAAAGAGTTATAAAAAATAAAATGAAATTTGCATCGCCTTCTTAGATCAAAGATTTGTGTTGATGTCACAGTCAACCAGTAGTTATATTTTGTGATTTTCTACTTTGAAATCATTACCGTCGTTGTACTCTATACTCCATACTCTCTACTCTAAAATGTTGGTGATCGTACTACTCGCATAAATAGTCCAAATTTATGCGAGTAGTATACGATCAACAACATTTTAAGGACCAATTGTTCAGTTTCTACGGGAATCCTATAAAATTTTGACAGTTGTAGCACTAACCGAAATGGTCCAAGCAGAGTGCAAATTAATCTCTTACGATTTTGTATTTTTATAACATTCACTAAATGTAAACCGTTCTTGCCTCAAATTCCTATTACCTCTTTGCTTCGGTCTGATAGTTTCGTCACTCATAATGTGTTGGTTAGATTATGGTATGATCCGTAATCATACCACACAGTTCTTAAGGTCATTCGAATTATTTTTTTGTAGCGGACAACCAATCATTAACAATTATGTTATATTATTACAGTCTGGTACACTTATGTTATTTTAAACACTGCCACACACAGTGTTAATTTATATATTTTTATAAAAAAACGAACTCACACAGAATATGTCCGATAAATGCATATTTGGTATGTCTGCCTATTGATTATTGTAAATAATACATTTCTTAATTGGTCAGCCTTTTATAATTGTATGCTGCTTACGTGCCTTATAGTTTTTTTTTGATAAGAGAAAAGACGTTAAATTTGAATGTGTCAGCGCGCATCGCGTCTCAGATAGACTTTGCGGACATGATGAAACGGTTATTTCGACGAAAATGGTATCGTGGATGGCAAAAACAATTCACAAAAAAAACATTACGCTGATTGTTTGATTTATTGTTTCATTTGAAACTCGCTTTGACTGATTTATCGATGAGATATCTATACACATCCATATCGGTGTTATGAAGGTGATCTATGATTGAAAATTGTTTTCGCACTATAAATATTTTATGGTATTTAGGCCAATAGGTTTTCATTTAGCGCGCATATACAGGGTTATTGCTCGTTATTGAATGGTGATTGCTAATCAATCAAAAAATTTCATCTCAAAATCGCACAAATATCTGACACAATATATAAATATAATACGATCGCGATCGATATAAATGCGCGCGCGTACTTACCACACACAAAAACACAATGAGTCAATTAAAATAAAAACAATAAGACAATGGCCATTTATAATTCATATTATATATATTATAAACCTTAAGATCATATATTTGCTTTAATATAATAATTGAAATATTATGGTTGATCATCGATCGTTTCATATGCCATATTTACGTTTAATACAAAATATGATCGAATGGGTTAATGCTGATTAAAATTCATATTTTGTATTGATAAAATTTTAATAAAATTGTTATTGAAATGAAATCTGCTTTTTATTATTATTTTTAGAAATTTTGACATTTTTTGGTGGACGCAGAATATGTGTTATACATAATGTGCAATGTAAGTAGTTTTGGGCCGCACGCGATCATATTTTGTCAGTTAAATGACAAATGTATATGTTGTGTTAAATATTGAAATCTAGATTTTAGAACAAACTTAGGTTTTAGTAATTATTTTACTCAAAAAATACGAAATGATTGGTTCAATAAAGTCAACCGATCTTGCGAGATGAAGAAAAGAAAGTCGAACACACAAGTATAGTTGAACAAAATATTATAAATAGCACAAAGCGAGCTAATTTATATTTAAATTAGGTTACCACACATAATTTCTAAAATTACGTATTTCCAGCTACTCCAAATATAAATTCGGAAAATTGTCGATTTGCCACATAACCGCTACATTGAGTTGATTTTGAATCTTTACAAACTATGTAATGTACAGTGTCCTGGCCAATTCAATAAGACCTGTTAAACGTTCTATCAGCTACTTATCTCAAGTTGAGTTTAATTCAAAACTGCTGCAGAAGTTACACAAATCGTCAAATGCAATCAACGAGTTGCAAAATTCTTCAATGGCTGCGTACCAACAGCTGGGTAAATCGCTTACTACGGTAAAATTCGGGTTTAAGAAGAGCTTTTTTAACATTTCTAGTTCTCGACATTTGTGCTTATAAAATTTCTTCGATTGAAATTTATGAAACATAAATAAAATTTGATTTATAATGTTTTATTCAAAGAATCGTCAACAATTCTTAAACAAACAATGAACACAAAATAAATCTTCCCGTTGTAAAAAAAAAACACAAAATTCTTGATTGAAACCAAATTTAAATTTAGTTTTCAAAGCAAAGCCCTTTGTGGTAGATCAGGATGTTCGATACAACAAAATAATCCAGTAAATTTTTTTTTTGCTTCTCCATATAATCTGGTAACCCTAAAATTTAGCAGCCGAAAATTGCTAGAACACCCATATCGTAGAATTGGCAATAAGTGCAAAAAGGAGTATCGCTGACTGAAAATCGAGCCTGCCTGTCCCATCTGCCAGTTAAACTACATTAGCTGCATTTAGTATTTTAATACGGCCAACTGCAATAAATAATAATAATTTTATTTATTATTTAAATTTAAACATGTTATCATTTAATTTTGAAAACTAGTCCTTTCCCTCCAATTTATTTGATTGATTAGTGACGTAGTTAATATATAGACAACTATAAGTGGATCTGACAGCAAAAAAAATAAACTTGTTGCGTATATTTTTGTATGTTAATTTTTATTTTCATAAAGTATGCCGTGCTAAAATTTCATGGAAACAACTCTCAAACGGAGTCAGTCGACACTATGCCAAATCGCTGAGACTTTCTCTCATGATATTTTATGTATGTGTATGTATTGTATTGATGTATGCCTCATAATAATTTCTTCAAATGTCAAAAAAGCCGTAAATGTTGGTGTCGGTTCCTTGTGCATCTTCTATTTATCTTTTCTTCGATTATTTAAAATCCACTCGATATTTAGTTCAAAATTTTTATTTAAATTTATAGCTTGCTTGCTGAAATGCATCGAGTTTTCCTAGTAAAAATAGCAGCATAGAAGAAAAGAAAAATAGAAGGCTCACATTGAATCGACGCAATTGTCAAACAATTTATACAGTATAGCATTGCCATTTCGTAAAAATTTCATGTTAATTTTTTCGTGAAATAGCCCCCAACTTTAACAGTCGTCAATAAACATTATATAAAATTTTAAACGACATAATTGATTCAGATTTAAAAACGAAAGTTAAACTGAACACGAATTAATTCAACATCAGGAAACCATTTGACATTTAATGTCAAACCGTTTAAAACAAGTTTTTGTAAAAACGTATGCAAAATGCTCATAATATTTTTTTAATGATTTAGAATTAATGTTTTCAATTATTTTTTTTATTTTTAAATACTAATGTTATTTTATTACAATTAATGTTGTAAATCGTGTATATGCTAGCAAGTAATTGGGAGATATTTTTGAATGGAATAAAAAAAAATAATATAGGCTGTTCTAATTTGAGGTTAATTTATAATTTTACCGCCATTTTAAATTTTTTCTACTACGGTGCCATACAGTCAGAAACATTCAGATGTATACGGCATATCTTTTTTATTAAAGTGTTGAAATTTAATAAGAAAATGATTTTTTTTAAGATATTTTTTATAATTTTAGTTTATTTATTATTTTAGACAATAAAAGCAAAAAAATAAAAAAACGAAAAACAAACGAAAAAGGATTTAACCTTGAATATTCATTTGAAGATCATAAAACGTACAAACATTCAAATGTATACGAGTTCACGGAAAAACACTTGAGCTATAATTTTTTAGTACGTATTTCTTCTCTACTTTGGTGTTTTGTTTATTATTTAATCAGTACAGTTCAATATCTATTTTATTTCACACCCGTAATTTAATTGATTGTAGTCTTTCAAAATGGGTAAGAGTACGTCGGTTAATCTTAGATCGTTAGTGATTTTCCACCGAAGAAAAGGGAAATCATCGAGTGAAATCGCCGATAATACTTAACATTTGTAAATCAACAGTACAAAACATATATGATCGGTATATTAAATAAGGCCGATTAGAAAATACACCCAGCACAAAAGGTCCGAGAAAAATATCACCATCATAGATGAAAAGTTCATTAAGCGCGAAATAAGACAAAATCCTAAGTTTAACTGCAGTGGAATTAGCTAACATGCTCTTCAGGTTTAATGGTAAAAATATAAATCCAATTACAGTTAAAAGAATTTTAAGAAAAAATGGTTAATTTTCACATATAGCGAGAAAAAAACCTTTTATTAGTAAAGAAAGTAAAACGAAGAGTAGATTTTGCCTTAAATATAAAAATAGAAAGTATCGAGTTTTGGAAAAATGTGATTTTTGTCGATGAAAGTCAATTTACTTTAATTGAAAGTTATAAAAGGCAAGAAAAAGTTTGAAGAAAACGTGGTAAAGAGTGTAATGTAAGCCCAACGTTTTAACACGGTGGAAATAGTGTAATGTTCTGGGGTACTATGGGCCATAAAGGAGTTAAAAATATGAAGTTTTTTGATGAAATTATGCACAAGGAAAAATATTTAAACATGTTAAAGAAGAATTTAAAAGAATCGGCTCGATAACTGGATATAGAAAATACTTTTCCTTTTTATCAGGACAATTATCCAAAACAGAAAGCATGTATTGTTAGAATGTGGTGTCTTATCAAGTGTCCAAAAGTAATGCCCCCCCCCCCCCCTCAAAGCTCAGATCTCAATGTGGGAGCATCTCAAAAGGAAAATGAAAGAAAATCAATCAATTCAACAAAAAAACAATTAAAATCAGCTATTATTTGAGGAATGGCATAAAATTCCTATAAAAACGCCAAAAACATTGGTAGAATCGATGCCAGATCAATTAAAGGCTATTAGAAAAAACACAGGTAACCCAACAAAATATTTAAAAAAATATACATTTGTTTTTTCTTAGCAAAAAAATAAAATTGAGTTTTATTATAACTCCTCGTATACATCTGAATGTTCGTAAGTTTTATGATCTTCAAATGAATATTCAAGGATAAATCCTTTTTAATTTTGTTATTTTTTTTGCTTTTATTGTTCAAAATAATAAATAAACTAAAATTATAAAAAAAATCTGAAAAACATTGCAATTTCTTATTAATTTTTAACACTTTTATAAAAAGATATACCGTATACATCTGAATGTTTCTGACTGTATGTTTGTGGGTTAGTGCGAAGCGATTTAATAGAATATATGGTGCAAAATACGTCAAATCACAAATTTTATATTATGTTTCAGACCAGAAGTCCTGTTTAAATTTTATACTTTTTAAGTTTTGATGGGTAATACTGGTTAAAAAACTTGTTTTCAGATGTACGAGTCCGTTTATAGTTTTTCTTCTTCCCATGAACATATTTAGCCGCCTCAACAACGCTCTTCCAAATAACTCGATCGACAACAAGAGTGTGCCAGACACGATAACCAAGAGCTTGAAGGTCTTATTCTACGTCGTCATCCACCGTACAGAGGGTCTCCCGCGAGGTCCTTTTTTCATTGCTCCCGACTCCAAGGGCTGTTTTATGTACGGTTTCTGGAACGTGGATTCATCTGAACCTTGATGATTAAATTGTTCCAATTACAGTGGAATCCAGTTCACAAGAAAACGGTTAACACGAAATATCGGATAACAAAAATTTTTCGCTTAAGACGAAACTTTTAATACGAATTCGTTTAACGCGAACAAATTTTTCAGTCCCTTTATATAAAATTAGTACAGGAAATTCCCTGAAATTAAATTTTGTTTCGTTGGAGAGAAATGGCTTTTGTTTGCTTCTCTTTTGGAAGTAGTGAGTACATAATTCTCGTTAAACGTAAAATTGTTTCTGTTTGAAATCATAAAATTGAAGTTATTGGTGTGATTCGCGGGGTTAATTTTGGTGTTAGTTTTGGTGACCGTGTTAGTTTTGGTGCGAGTGAGATATAAAATTATTCTTGTTTTCTAAATTGTGTTCTCTAGAATTGTTTAAAATTGTTATTGCTTCTATACAGCGATTAATAAGCAAAAGCATGTCAAGCGGAAATAAAAACAAAACGCTTTAATGGTAAAAAAAAGAAAAAATGTTGAAATTCTGAAAAATGTTGATCGAGGCGATCGATCAAGAACATAAATTTGTAAAGAAGTTGGGATTCCAATCTACTTTATCAATGATTATAAAAAATCGTCTAAAAATTCAATCTTCATATAAAAAGGGTGATTTCAAAGGGAGCCGGAAAAGGCTGATAAAATAGCCGTCCGACTTCCGATTGGATATTTTCAAGTTTACCTACAATTCTGAAGGATTATGATAGAAAAAACATTTTTAATGCGAAATAGTTCAGTTTATTTTTTCGTTGCATGCCAGATAAAATTTTAAAATTTAAAGGAGAAACTTGTTCTCCTGGTAAAAAAAAACCTAAGGAATGTCTTACAGTACTTATTGAAAGTAATTCCAATGGAACAGAGAACCTTCCTCTTATTGTTATCGGAAAGTCTCAAAATCCGAGAAAGAGTTTTAAAATCGTTAAAAATCTACCCCTGCAAATAAAAAAGCATGGATGACAGCGGACTTATTTTCAAGTTGGTTGAAATCGTTAGATAAAACCCTTTAAAGGAAAAGAGAAAGGTAGTTTTAATTATAGATAATTGTCCAGCACATCCGAAGATCCAGCTAGAAAGTGTCAAATTAATTTTTTTGCTCCAAATAGGAATCATTAAGAATTTAAAAGTGTTTTACAAAAAATGCTCCTTCAAAAATATTTAGCAAGTATTGAGCTTAAGGGAGATATGTAACAGGTATCAGTCTTAGATGTGTTGTACATGTTACAGGTTTTTAGGAGTTTTTGGCGGGTTTGGATTCGTTTTTAGAGATATTTGGAATCCTCCGGTATGGGGCCGCCATTTTCATCATATTGCATGTAGAAATGTGTGGCAACATAGATAATCCTTTATATTAAAATATTTTAAAATTTTTTATTTGCCTTGTAATTTAATAACTAAAATTAACGAACTCTATCAACACATATACAAATGGGGAACTTTACTCTTACATCAGAGAATTTCTCACAGATGTCACTATTTATGGTAATTTCTAAAACGTTTCTTTATTAAAATTATTAAAGTATTAACTGCCACTTTTTAACTGCTTCTGGTAATAAAAATTAAAACTTTCGTGTTGTTGTCGTTTATTAAATAAAATTTTGTAGAAAATGACAACCTAACCTTATAAATTAATCTGTTTAGAATTTTGTCATTTTCTCATTCGTCTAATACTCGAATTTCCAGCAATAATTGACTTTTTTATGCGACACTTATGCAGTTTTACCAGAATAAAATATAGAATCGTGTGATATGACATTCAAGGAGGGGTTTTAGTGTCGATATTTATTTGCTTCAGTGGCGTTTCCTGGTTGTGCTCTCAAGGTTTTCTGCTTCGGATTTTGATCACCCAAAATAATTAAAATAATAGTTATTAATTAAGAAAATAATATTAGAAAAACTATAATTTGAAATAAAAAATTTTAAAAATAAAATTTTCTGTAATCAAAATAAAACTTTTAGAATTCGAATAAAAATCAAAAACTGTTTAGTCGTTCGGCGAACGAGCAGAACATCACTAGAAAACGCCGCTGATGTCCAGTTAGCTTAATATAATATACCTTATATCATAAACAAATAAAAATTTTCCCCATTTTAATACGATGAGGTAGACCCATTTGTTATTGACTCCAAAGTTGATCAATCTTTGCAAATGGAATTTACACATTCACTGTATCGAGGATTGGCCAGTACCCAGAGATTTCCGACCGACATGTTATATATCTCTAGTTAGCTTAAGACATCCTAAACAAATTAGAATGATCCCGATTTTAACACGATGAGGTAGACCCATTTGTTATTGAACCCGAAAGTGTTCAATCTTTGCAAATGGAATTTACACATTCACTGAATTAAGGATTGGCCAGCACCCAGAGATTTCCAAATGACATGGCATATATGCCTAGTTAGCTTAAGATATCCTAAACAAATAAAAATTATCCCCATTTTAATACGATAAGGTAGACCCATTTGTTATTGACCCCGAAGATATTCAATCTTTGTAAATGGAATTTACACATTCACTGTATCGAGAATTGGCCAGCACCCAGAGATTTCCAACCGACATGGCATATATGTCTAGTTAGCTTAAGATATCCTAAACAAATAAAAACTATCCCCATTTTAATACGATGAGGTAGACCCGTTTGTTATTGACCCCGAAGTTGTTCAATCTTTGCAAATGGAATTTACACATTCACTGAATTAAGGATTGGCCAGCACCCAGAGATTTCCAAATGACATGGCATATATGTCTAGTTAGCTTAAGATATCCTAAACAAACAAAAATTATCCCCATTTTAATACGATGAGGTAGACCCGTTTGCTATTGACCCCGAACATGATCAATCTTTGCAAATGGAATTTACACATTCACTGTATCGAGGATTGGCCAGTACCCAAAGATTTCCGACGGACATGTTATATATATCTAGTTAGCTTAAGACATCCTAAACAAATAAAAATTATCCCCATTTTAATACGATGAGGTAGACCCGTTTGCTATTGGCCCTGAAGTTGTTCAATCTTTGCTAATGGAATTTACACATTCACTGTATCGAGGATTGGCCAGCACCCAGAGATTTCCAACTGACATGGCATATATGTCTAGTTAGCTTAAGATATCCCAAACAAATAAAAATTATCCCCATTTTAATACGATGAGGTAGACCCATTTTGATTGACCCCGAAGATATTCAATCTTTGCAAATGGAATTTACACATTCACTGTATCGAGGATTGGCCAGTACCCAGCGATTTTCGACCGACATGTTATATATCTCTAGTTAGCTTAAGACATCCTAAACAAATAAAAATTATCCCCATTTTAATACGATAAGGTAGACCCATTTGTTATTGACCCCGAAGAGATTCAATCTTTGTAAATGGAATTTACACATTCACTGTATCGAGAATTGGCCAGCACCCAGAGATTTCCAACCGACATGGCATATATGCCTAGTTAGCTTAAGATATCCTAAACAAATAAAAACTATCCCCATTTTAACACGATGAGGTAGACCCATTTGTTATTGAACCCGAAAGTGTTCAATCTTTGCAAATGGAATTTACACATTCACTGAATTAAGGATTGGATAGCACCCAGAGATTTCCAAATGACATGGCATATATGTCTAGTTAGCTTAAGATATCCTAAACAAACAAAAATTATCCCCATTTTAATACGATGAGGTAGACCCGTTTGCTATTGACCCCGAACATGATCAATCTTTGCAAATGGAATTTACACATTCACTGTATCGAGAATTGGCCAGCACCCAGAGATTTCCAACCGACATGGCATATATGCCTAGTTAGCTTAAGATATCCTAAACAAATAAAAACTATCCCCATTTTAACACGATGAGGTAGACCCATTTGTTATTGAACCCGAAAGTGTTCAATCTTTGCAAATGGAATTTACACATTCACTGAATTAAGGATTGGATAGCACCCAGAGATTTCCAAATGACATGGCATATATGTCTAGTTAGCTTAAGATATCCTAAACAAACAAAAATTATCCCCATTTTAATACGATGAGGTAGACCCGTTTGCTATTGACCCCGAACATGATCAATCTTTGCAAATGGAATTTACACATTCACTGTATCGAGGATTGGCCAGTACCCAAAGATTTCCGACCGACATGTTATATATATCTAGTTAGCTTAAGACATCCTAAACAAATAAAAATTATCTCCCAGCCGCCCCGGTGGCAAAGTTGTCAACATGCTTGCTCCAGCAACCGGAGGTCCGGGTTTGATTCCCGGTAGTGACAAGGAAAAAATTTCACGGCTGGTTTTAGGATCAATGAATTAATCACTCATTATCCGAAATGAAAATTTGATTATGAAACCTCATTTGAGGCGGCCAAATCCCTTGATGGGATATAGTGCCAGAGAGAGAGAGAGGGAGAGAGAGAGAGGATTGGCCAGTACCCAGAGATTTCCAAATGACATGGCATATATGTCTAGTTAGCTTAAGATATCCTAAACAAATAAAAATTATCCCCATTTTAATACGATGAGGTAGACCCGTTTGCTATTGACCCCGAACATGATCAATCTTTGCAAATGGAATTTACACATTCACTGTATCGAGAATTGGCCAGCACCCAGAGATTTCCAATCGACATGGCATCTATGCCTAGTTAGCTTAAGATATCCTAAACAAATAAAAACTATCCCCATTTTAACACGATGAGGTAGACCCATTTGTTATTGAACCCGAAAGTGTTCAATCTTTGCAAATGGAATTTACACATTCACTGAATTAAGGATTGGATAGCACCCAGAGATTTCCAAATGACATGGCATATATGTCTAGTTAGCTTAAGATATCCTAAACAAACAAAAATTATCCCCATTTTAATACGATGAGGTAGACCCGTTTGCTATTGACCCCGAACATGATCAATCTTTGCAAATGGAATTTACACATTCACTGTATCGAGGATTGGCCAGTACCCAGAGATTTCCAAATGACATGGCATATAGGTATAGCAGTGGCGTGTCCTGGTTGTGCTCTCAAGGTGTTCTGCTTCGAATTTTGATCACCCGAAATAATTAAAATAATAGTAATTAATTAAGAAAATAATATTAGAAATTTATAATAAAAATAAAATTTTCTGTATTAAAAATAAAACTTTTAGAATTAGAATAAAAATCAAAAATTGTTTAGTCGTTCGGCGAACGTGTAGAACATCACTAGAAAACGCCGCTGATTTGCTTCTATGCGGTTAACTTTATATTTATATTTGGCTGTGCGATTTACAATTCCTATTTTTTTCATTGAAGTTTCTACTGTCTTAAATATCCAGCAAACTTGCGTGTTTATAAGGGGTTAGAACTGATGAACTTGTATGATCTTTATTATTCCCTGGTCTAAACGAAATGTTGTGAAATTTTTACAGTTTAATTGCTTTGTGTTTGGTTTAAAAGTTTAACAGTGTATTAAGTTTTACTTCTTACCACCCCAGTGCCTGTAGTTTTTCGATTTTCACAAAATAGTCCTAAAACAACCTAGGCAAACATAAAATGTTCATTTGCCATGTCAAATGTTTTCTTCTTCTTGAAACGTTTCATTAATCAGGTTCCAGGTTGCTGATATAGGCTGAGCAATAATTTTCGACACTGTCGACATATTTTCTACATCCTCTACATTATCGGCGTCTAATATGAGCACTAACTGTACTGATCTTAAAAGATAATATTTCTGAATTAAAATGTATTCGAAAGGCTTCGATGAAGTTGGTTTAATCCAAGACAGACTATATGCAAATATTTGTCAATCTTTAGATATTCTTAAAACTATATTTCACAATTGTTTAGTACCAAAATACCAATATCTTAAATGATCAAGTGATCAGCTATGTATACTCTCGTATGTAACATATGTGGCTTCCACCATGTCACGTTTATCTAAATTTACGTAATATTATTCATAAGCATCACTCACATCCCTTCCAAAACTACAGCACAAATTTCAACCAGCCATATTTAAAATCGTGATAATATTATTTAAAACGAAAATAGTAATTGTCTTTACTAAAGACGCGCATGATGATGAAATGGGGAAGTGTGAAGTGAAAACCTTAAGAAATTGATAACAAACAAATGTTTATGTATCTACGCTCGTACATGTATATATAAAAATTATTTACCGTTAATTTTTTAATGTACACAGTAGTTATTGGTGCTGTACATATATTTACATGGCAATGGTCATGATAGTTTTTCAATTATGGATAAGAAATTTTTTTTTCTTTCAATTTTGAAAGATTTCAATTGCTTTATGGAATTTTAATTAATTTATATATTTGGTTGCATACAATTTACATAAATATTTTTATACTCGTATACGCGTAAATATATGAATATATTTTATCTATAATATGTATAGTTTTAGTAAACGGGGCAAAGAGTTATACAGAATTTTGTCGATCCTCAAAATATGCCGGGTGAAAGTTATAAAATTAAATAACTTCATTAATAATCCGGACGATAATTTGCGATCGTTACAAAACTAATATATTTAAATTCCCAGAATCTGACCCTCGACAAACAAACAAAAAAATTGTTTACGATCAATTTGAATGATCATTATATGTTGTATTATGTTTAGCTACTCATATACATAGCGTCCTCGAGATCATATAAGGTTACGCAAAATCACATTAATAAACATCAAGTGTGTGCGATTAATCTTTTTAAATCGCGATCTCCTCGCGTGATCTCTCACAAAAGCAACTTGCTCTGTTTCGTTGTTTTAGTTGTTGCAATTTTGCAGTTTTAAATCTGCGCGCGTATTAATAAATCACACAAGTTGTATATGTATGAAAGAGAGAATATGTGAAATTATTTTTTTAAATTGTACGCGTACGCACAGTAGCTAAATTGTCAGCGTTAATATATGCAAATTTCGTTTTAAAATGTTGTTGTTGTTGTTGCTACCCTTTTTCGGTATATTGACACAGGCCTCTAGAATGCTTGGTGTATGATATATGATTTTTAATTTGGGTGAATCAGAATATATATAGATACGCTAGTTTTACGTCTGCATATATATATGATTTATGGGTTATATTTGTGATAATATTTAGTTGTTAA
Organism: Nephrotoma flavescens; assembly: GCA_932526605.1. Classification (NCBI taxonomy): domain Eukaryota; kingdom Metazoa; phylum Arthropoda; class Insecta; order Diptera; family Tipulidae; genus Nephrotoma; species Nephrotoma flavescens. The sequence goes on from OW052222.1 coordinate 10,939,443, forward strand.
CATATTTTATTCAATGGCAATCTCATGTCTCATCGCGCGCACTGTTGAATCATATTTTAAATTCAGATTCAATGTAAGTACCTTGAAATCATATAAATAATTGTATATGTGGTGGCGCGAGAAATATTTGGTGTGTGGCCATGAAGATTTCCAATTCTTGTTTGTATAAACTTGTTTACACTTCAATGGATTCAGCAGGGAATGATTTCTAAATTGCGCGAAAGGTACGAAAAGTGTTATTAATAATTTTATTTGATGTGTGTTTGATTGCATCAAAAAATTTTAATTCACTGAACTGTAATAATATATTATTATGGTGCAGTAATTACGATATATGTGTTTTTGATTATTATTCAATTCTACTGCTTAATTGAAGGTATATATAGGTATTCAGATTTGCATAATTAATAGGAACAATATATACGGATAAGATGATATTTTTATTGGAATTCATTTTCATGTAATAATTATAGAGCATTGGCATGGCGTATCCTGAATGAAACCAACCCTATAGATAAATGATACTAGTGACACATATACGGTTAGTTCGGGGTTGGTGAAATAATATTTTCATATCATGAGGATTACTCAGTTTGGAAAATAACGAAGAGGCTGAAGACAGAAAGTTTCTCTTTTAATTTCCATTTAGAAAGACCTTTTCAACCATGTGACTTTATAGGAGCTAAAAAATGAAATCTAGATCTAGATGATTAGATTGTATTATATTCCACGTCAATGGAAAGTGGGAACCAAGTAAACCACCATATACCTAAGGCTCTGGTAAGATCTCTAGGAATATCTCAGTTACCCTAAAAATATAATAATTTATTAAACTTATTAAATTTTTTAAACTGGCATGGTTCTCATTTATCTTGATGGATATCTCAGAATAATAATTCTTAGTTATTATTATACCGGGTGTTTCTTTTAAACTGAGACGATGAAATATCTCGAAAAATAGTCACTCTACGGAAAAAATGTCCATAATCAAAATTTAATAATACCGCGGGGGAAATACATTAGTGCAAAAAATAGTCCCCCACCCCCAGCTTTGTAGGTGGGCGAGGGTAACTTTTAAACTAAGATAGGAAGCCATATTTTTTATTGCAGATATACGGATTCTACAACTAAAAGTACGTATGATTTGAATGAAATATTTTGTTCGGTTCATGATAGATGGCGTTGTAATCGACGAAATTCAATTTTTTCAATTTCTTCTTCTTAGAACACACGCATTCGATTCTGCAATACGTTTGAAATAAAAAAAACATCACGTTTTCATTGGAAATACTCGAAATTCGTCATCAAAACAATTTATTCAGTTTTGTAAATCACATTTAACGTTTGTGTTATTTTTTATCTTCATGTTTTTCGTAATTGCAAAATAAACGATAAAATACTTTAGAATGGAGCGTTTAACTGTGCCAGAGAAAATTGAAATGGTTCTGGTTTATGGAGAAGCTGGCAGAAATCTTGAAAATGCTGTTGCTATTTACGCTCATCGTTTTCCGGATAGGATTCGTTCACGTGCTTCATTTGGCCGTACTATCAAACGATTTATTACTGATGGAAATGTTCAACCGAAAATGAGGACTCGTAGAGCAACAGTCACTGGAGAAAATAATGAAATTGCTGTATTGGCAGCAGTGGCTCATAATCTTCATGTTAGTACACGAGAAATAGTTCGCGATTCCGGATTGTCCCTCACCAGTGTTTGGAGAATTTTAAAACGGCACAAGTATCATTCATATCATGTGTCTTTACACCAAGATCTTCATGGCGCTGATTTCCAAAATCAGATAACTTTTTGTCCCCAATTTTTTTCGTTGCGTAATGTTCTCTGACGAATCGTCTTTTACAAATCATGGAACGGTTAATCGACACAACATGCATTATGGAGTGTTACAAATCCGCACTGGCTTCGTCAAGTTGAACATCAGCGTCCTTGGACTGTCAACGTGTGGTGTGGAATAATTGGCAACAAACTCATAGGCCCACACATTATTTAAGGCAACTTGAATGGTCAAATGTACCGAAACTTTTTAGAAAATGAACTGCCAATATTACTTGCCAATTGGAACTTAGAAGTGAGACGGAACATGTGGTTTCAACATGATGGTTGCCCTGCACACTATTCGGTGGTGACACGTGAAATACTTGATCGTGATTTCAATGGTCGCTGGATCGGTAGAGCTGGTCCGATAAATTGGCCCGCCAGATCACCAGATCTTACTTCGCCAGATTTCTTTTTGTGGGACTATCTCAAAGACAAAGTTTACAAACAAGAACCAAGAACACGTGAAAACATGATTGAGCGAATCAGAAATGCGTGTGCTGAAATTCAACCAAACACACTTCTCAGTTGTGTACAATCATTGGAAATGCGTATTAATAAGTGCATTGAAGTCGCTGGCTATCATTTTGAACACTTATTTTAAGCTAAAAGTATTTTATTCACCTGAAAATTTACATTAATAAATTAAATCATCAAAACATGACAAATTTCGAGTATTTCCAATGAAAACGTGATGTTTTTTATTTCAAACGTTTTTCAGAATCGAATGCGTGTGTTCTAAGAAGAAGAAATTGAAAAAATTGAATTTCGTCGATTACAACGCCATCTATCATGAATCGAACAAAATATTTCCTACAAATCATACGTACTTTTAGTCGTAGAATCCGCATCTGCAATAAAAAATATGGCTTCCTATCTTAGTTTAAAAGTTACCCTCGCCCCACCTACAAAGCGGGGGGTGGGGGACTATTTTTTTGCACTAATGTATTTCCCCCGTGGTATGATTAAATTTTGATTATGGACATTTTTTCCGTAGAGTGGCTATTTTTCTAGATATTTGATCGTCTCAGTTTAAAAGAAACACCCGGTATTTTGTCATATAATAAAAAAATCAATAAATGTCCCCAATTCATACACCTCAAGTTGTGTTTACGTCTTTACGGATATCTATTGTAGCCCTAAGAGTTGTCATTAAATTTGTTTCTAATTTTAAATAAGAGGGACTTTCCTCCCTTTGCAGCCTGGTATAATTTTTTCTAATTGCCAAATATTTCAAATAATGTTAATAAATTAAAAGTTACTTTTTTTTCCTCTTTATACAGTTATCATTTTGATACGCACCAACACATATACACGTTTAGTAAAAACTTTACACTGCTTTACATACATGTGAAGTTTTTGCTAATTTTTTTATAGCGTTTTCTCTGGCACAAAAAATTTGATCCATTTTTGATCCAAAATGGCTTCTTTGTTTACATTTTTTGATTCTGGATCAAAAATAAAATCCAAAAAATTTGTTGGATTTTTTTTACGTTTAATCACACAATATCACAATATGTAATGCAGAATCAAAAAATAAAAAGATAAAAAATGTAAACAAAGAAGCCATTTTGGATCAAAACTGGATCAAGATTTTTGTGCCAGAAAAAAACGCTATTAGTAGTAAAACTTTAGCGGTATCTTCACATGCATCGAATTGTCGCTTTCGCTGAACTTTAATTTCTTTGAATTATTGTTTTAAATGATCTGCCATTTTGCTCAATTGTATTCTTCGGTTACTAGTATATTTTGAATATTATTATTTTCAGCAATGATTTTTCAATAAGTTATCGTTTTCGCAATAAAGTGTCATTTTTGGGAAACAATCGTTTTCGGGTTGCGAAGACACAATGTAAAAGATGGGAGTTTTTGTTTTCATTTTATTTTATTTATGTCATTACATAATTAATTTTTTATATGCATAGCTATTTACTTTTTGTGCTTGTGTGTGTAAATGTTTTTCTATATGAAAAGACACAAAAAACAAACGATCAAATCATAAATTCTAGTTGTTGTTTTCGTTGTTTTTTCGCCTTTTCATTGATTTCATTTGTGTGATCAATTTACACAGAGCCGGCGAGGACATGGTGGAACTGTATTGCAATAAATCTTCTTTGATATTTGTGGTAGAGTGCTTTGAATGGGTTTCGTTCATAATGAGTGGTTGGTCGGTGTCTGCGGTTTATGATGGTTGTTCATTGAATATTGTGTTTTTCAACTTACGAAGAGTCATATTCATATAATATGCTCTGTCGTTACCTGTATTTGTAAGCTATTTAGGGCTTTTTTAAATTGTTTTGTTTGGGAGTTGATGCGGTTATCAATTGTTGGTATAAAAAGGCAAATTTGCAGTTTTGCATGAAGCCTTTGTCTGAGGTTGGGTTTTGTGCGGGCTTTGTGAAGCATGGGTGTTTGGTGATTGGTAGAATTTTCACGGTATTGCACTGTGTTTGGTTTTTTGTTCTTGAGGGGGCGGGTATTGAGTACTCTCGGATAAACATTATATATTTTTTGGTACATTTTACTATGACTATTTATAAAAATAATTCTTTTCACAATGTGATTTCAGAGATTACTAGAATTTTACTAATATTCCTTCATCCAATTATTCAGCGTTTGAGTATTAAATTATTATATTTCAATTTGAGGAGAAATTTAGAGTTATCGAAGTTTCTAATTAAAAATAAAATTTTAATTTAAAAGTCAGAAAAGCAGACAAGGTAGGAATCATAATGGCTATCGGGTTGCTAATAAATTTGATATTTCAGCGGATATTTACTTTTTGAAATTGCAGATATCCTTGGAAGCTACCGAGTAAATTTGAAATGCAGTTAAATATTGCTGTACTTAGATAGTTTTTCAAGGATCATGGCATTTTTTTAATTAAATTATTTTCTATGCTGTTTCGGGAGACTGTCAGGGAGAGGTTGTTTTGGGAGACTGTAAATTGGTGAAGGTTTTGATTAGCTTGTTCTAGGTTGGATAAATAGTTATCGCTGGTTGTTCTTTTTATGATTTATTTAATGGTTATATGGTTATAAGGATCCTACAGTTGTGCTAGCTACTTATTAGTAATTCTGTCATCTTACAGATCCCTGATTGCTTTAAAAGTATTATTTAGTTCTGGTTTAATTTGTTTAGATATTGGGGTTATAAAACTGTGCCAAACATGCATTATTGATATATTACCTTACATATTTCAGATTAGCTGTTTTTGAAACCAGATTTCATTTGGTCATTTTTCATTTTTACAAATAAGCATATTTGTATTAGATTAGGGACGGCAAGAACAAGTGACCTTCACATTATATATTTTTATTTTATTTTAGGAAATTTACTGCTACTTAATTAAATATAAATTTTTATAAATTTTTTTAGGATTTTATTGATTGCTGAATATATCCAAAAAAAAAATCAAAAATAATTTTATTGTCTTGTGCTAACCGTCTTATATTGCATTTCAACTAACAATTTACTAACTATTGACTACTTAGGTGTCTGAAACGGGGTCAATTTCCATTATAATTAACAAACCTTTCCTATTCCTCCATCTTGTTATATGTAAAAGAGTGTGCGGATGGGCCCGGCGTCAACCGGGAATCTTATTTAGGTTTGGTCGCACATTCAAATCAATCAAATTTTTGGAAAACAATCGTTTTCGGTGTCAGTTACAGTCAGTTTTCGATAAATTTTCATATTTAGTTAACTAACGTTTTCAGCTAATTTGATTTTTGATGATTTGCTTTTCGATAATAAACCGCTTTGTAATCTAATCTATTTAAAACTAGGTTTTGATATGTACTCACTACTGTACAACAAATTTTGTGGCTCTAAAAAAAATCCAAGTTATCTACTAATTTTCTCATGATTAGTACAGGAACCCAAGGCTTACCCTGAAACGTTAATTATAGAAATAAAATAAACTTTTTTTTTATGTTTTAATCTATGCAATCTTTTCTGGGACCGAAGCACCCGTCCTAAACGTATTGCTCGCCAAATCGAGAAAGTACTGCTATAGGACCGATTTACGTAGAACCATCTGCATATTGCATAGCTAGATTCCAGTCTATAGTACTGACATGGAATATGGGTTGGTCCATTAGTTTTGCACTCACCGATCGTAATCAGATGATAAAAAATCCCTTTTGCATCCTGCCCCTATCTGGATTCGAATCCGGTATCTCTCGATCCAAACGCTAAAGCTTTAACCACTTTGTCGTGTGATCGGTAAAATAAACTTGATCTCGATATTGGAGAATATCGTGCTGCCATCTTGATTACGCACAATATACTATTACTATACAATGACACAATTATGTGCAACTGACAAATTTTGAAAAATTTTCTTAAAACGCAACAGTTAACAAATTGCATATACATATAAGAAAATCAACAAAATGTGCTGCAATCAGTGAAAACATGTTAAGGTAAAAACAATTATTTTACTTTGTACTCGCGTATAATTATAATTTTTTTTTATATTAATTAAGTAAGAGAGCGCACACACAATTTATCTAAAGCCAAATATATCAATGACAATCACACGCATACACTATCATTTCATCGATCGCATATAGTTGATCAATCATGAAATTAATAAAATTTGTATGCAACTTAAAAATTAGCATAATACTATTTTGAACTACTACAACTGGTATGGTAAATAAATACACACCATCAACATCCACTGTGAATTACAATAATAATTTTTCGAGTATACATATGAAGAAGAAAAACGCGATCATCATACAAAATAATGTATAATTTATAAGAAAATTTCTTGACGACGTTAACGGCGACGATCAACATTGTGTACGGGGTTTTTATTTAATGCTTTTATAATTTTTGGATGTTGTAATAATGCTGCTCGTATAAACTGATCTTTTGCATTTTCGATCAATTTAAATTTAAATTATATACGAAAGTTAACTATAAATGAATGTAACACATTTTGTAGCGATCTAGCGATTTTTTTTTTTGTATTACATGATCGTACTCGTTTTAAAAAGGTTATATAGAGAGATCGTTTCAAGTGCAGTTTTATGATAATGCACTATTTCTTGCCAACTTGTTAAAGTAATTGCTTGGTATGGCATAATGTATAGCTCCTCTTTGTAGTTCCGGTGTCTGTAAAACGAGCCTTCAAAATCTTCCGGAAATGGCTTTATTTTATTATGCTATTATTGGGCCGATTATGTGGCTCAGTTGTAGTAATTTGTTATGCATGATGTTTTCTATATCAAGCAATCTGGACGCAAATCTTGACTGTCTTCTTACCAAATGTATATTACATGTTGAAACCCTTAAAGTCCCTCCATATACAGTATGTCCTTGAATGAATTTGTGCTTTCGCGGTTGTAATATTTGGATTGGGAAGATACCGGGTTCGAATTTTATCAGGTGAAAAGGAGAATGGGTGATAGATGAATGAATGAAAATTCAATCTTGCGATACCTTAATAAACAAAAAAGAAAGAAAATTAATAATAGACAACAGCCAAAGTTGCATTATAGATAAACCAAACGGTAATACAAATTTGCAATGGTAAACAATTTTTTTTATGTGAGGTTACATAATCAAATTTTTTCGCAGTTATGACTTATATTTAGACTAGTCCTAGCCAGGTTTCAGGGCTGCTGGATGAGGCATAATAACATGCTAATGGACAAGAGAAAAATCTCCTCATAAACCTTTACCAGTCCCATGCGGCCACCAAAACTTGTAATAACACAAGCAACGGTTATTTGATGTCGATTTTGGATTATAAACATTAATGCCATTGTTCAGTAACTAGTAGGATTACCCATCAAATTACATAGTCGGAAGCGTAAACAAAAAAATTGTCATGTCGCACTTAGCATTAAAGTATTATTTCATAAATCAACATCTGCTACTATAGTCTGTATTTCTTGGGACAAAAAGTTACGTTTTAGTGTATGACAAGCCTCACAAATCGCCACCACCTCCAGGTTCTCAATTTTCGTAACAGGAATGGGTCAAACAAGTAACCTAGGTGTGGGGGCGGGTCACGCTAAATGGTGGCGGATGGGTCGGATCAAGGTGTTATGCGAACCGTGCCGATGATCAGCCACGCTGAGGACGCATCTAAAAATAATTGCCCAGTCCTGAACAGAGGCCTCTGGATACCTGACGATATCCAGTTGTATGTAGCCTTACCTGTGTACACGGATCTCTGCAGGGCGGATCATCATTTATCCGTTACTCGTGGGAACCAAATATGGAATCTAAAATTAATAAAAAGAAAGAAGTGGAGCGTACTTCCAAAATGCTGGGGGAAACGGTGTGTATAGGACTCCAGCCGTCGGTGTGGCTAAGACGAGGCTTGCAAGCCAGGAACTAGCGGTAGCGGTAAAAAAGAGAAGGTTGTTGCTCCTTCGGTTCGGAGATACCGGGCTAGGCGTTCGGCCTTCCGCGCCTTGGACAGACTGGCTACAGTCGTGGAGCAGCAATGGACGGAGGAACAGAGGCAATCGGTTAGGTGGGCGAAGCATCGCATTGCCGATGTGAACAAAAACATAAGGAGTATCTTGGGCTCTTCAGTGCCCGAACCACCGCCAAGTTCTAGAGATGCGAGATGGTATTAGCGATAGTTGAAGCTGACCGCATGCTCAGACCAGCGATCGACCTTCTTATACAATAAGGCGGTCGAGAAGGTAGGCGAGGTATGACCAGGAGCCAAGCTCAGGGCAGTTCCTAAGGAAGAAATACCGAGCAAACCAAGGGCAATGGTCTTCATTCCCACGGAGGAGCCGGCAAACTTGGATGAACCCCTGAGGATTATCAAGGTTTGCAATCCGGATCTTCCGGTAGGGAACTGGAAGATTGGGAAGCAGAAGGAGCCTAAGGGTAGTTTCAGACCATCCATTATGGTGATCAACAAGGAATCCCTGGCTCCCCTGTCAAAAACAAAAGGGGTTATAAACTTCGGCTTCGGTTCTATTACATTCAAGGTTTTCAAAAAGGACGAGGTCGGAGTAAAAATGAGTACTGCGCGCCCGAAAAGGGGGAGAAAGAGGTCCAGCCTGAAAGAGGAAGCGCAACGAGTGGTATTTCTCCAGAGGAGACACAGCTAGTGGCGAACCCAAATGAGGAGTTAACTAGCGAACTCCGCGACCGACTATTCGGTAGCAGGGGAAAGGGGACACATCGGACTCTGAAGGGGGAGATGAAGACCACTTTAAGTTTAAGGACTGCGGAGGAGTGAGTCAGAGGATACCGTCGACTCCATCGGGTTCAATTGATTGACGTAGCAGCACGGCTGTCGTATTAAGGTAAGTACACACCCTTTTTTACGCTTGTGGGCCGGAAAAGAGCAGATAATGTGTACTGGTGGGAAATAATATAAATGTTTATATTATTTTATATTATTTATCCACAACCTCCTCTCTATTACTAATAATAAAGGTCAGCCTATATTGCTCATAGTGAGGTTAGTTCTTAAAAGACATTCGAAAAGTAACTCATTAGGATAAGAGTCATTAATGTCCGAGTTGCCCCAGATGATATGGTGTGGGTTCGCAGGGTGCGCCCAGGATAGCGCCTATCTTACTATATCCTCTCTATGAAGAGTCTGACCGTTTGTCTCTGTTCCAACGGAATTTTTTCATCTTCCTAAAAGGATGTTGATGAACTGTTCCTTTCTGTTCATTTTCTTGGCTGCATCATTATCGATTCTAATATATACAATGTTTCGCATTGAAACATTTTCTGTTTTGCTCCAGCCTTGGGCCAGATTAAATTTTTCTTGTAAAACAGTAAGGCCCTTTTTTTAATACGATTACAAATGCCTGACTAAACTTCGTTATTTGCAACAATTTTATGAATTGGGTTGAACCTATGCATAAACCGCGAGTCTTTCAGTTAAAACTGGATGACTTCTTTGTTGCCGGGATGACTTCTCTGTTGCCGTTAAAGTTATAGTTACTAAGTTTACATTTTTCATACAATAAATTTAAATGTGTGGCTTTAGTAGTTTTACTAATCGTAGATACTTAGAACTCACCTTTTTTGGAGCGCAAGTATAAAATCAGAAACTACAAAATACTGCTATTTTGGTAATATTCTTTTCTCGCAAAATATTAATCGGTATTTCAAACATTAATTACGGGCTCTTACTGGAACTTTGTCCTCGACTCTACTAATACTTTTGGATTATATTCTTACGAAAACGTGGCGAATCAATAGCAGAAATTGATTAAGCCGAGGATACTTTGGAGTTGGGCTTTGCCGTTCCGTTGCACGGATCCCATACTCGTCAATTAGGCATTCTAGAAAATCGACAACTTTGCATCCGAACAGATGAGGCGAGAACAATCACATCGTCGAAATATCTAGAATTTTCAGTAAAATTTTGAAAAATACTAGGTGCCGTTGTGATTTCAAATTGAATTGCAAATTTGAAATTCCATTAATTATCATCGTAAACTTTGAATTGCTGTTAAAGTTGTAGGCCAAATTCAGTCTCTCGGTATTGTGGAATCTCAAGAGACTCGAATCAATCAACCCCTGATTAGAAACTATGGTATATTATCGACAAAATGCTCGTTCTATCGTTTACAGTTTGACCATTTTATCACAAGCACATTTTGTGGAGAAGATTGTAGTAGTTAACACTGCTAAAATAGCCTGACATATTCAGGAGTTGTAGAATAGTTTGATTTCCATTTATCAAATCGATAATTAGAATAATCAATAAACCTTGAATGTAACAGTCTACCTTGCGTTACCAAACTAAGAAGAAAATAGTTAATGACTCAGTCTGCAAATATTCGATGCACAATCATTCTTGCCTAAAAATATGTGCGTCTTCGAATTGCAAACTTTTTTTCATTTTCATTTTCGTGAGAGACGTGATAATTTTTTAAGCGAATTTTGTCACAACTGAAAAAAATTAAATAAATAATAAATTTAAAGAAAAAAATATGCTAATTTGCATAAAATGAAACAAAGTCGATTTTTTCTGATCGTTTTCATTCTGCTCAAAGCGAAATTTGAATTATTAATGTCAGCTTTTTGGATGATATGAACGAGAACTCAATTTTGTGATTTATTGGTTTTAGTAAACATGTCGCGCGATATTGACATAAAATGTATGATTTTGGTGATTAATGAGTTTATGCGTTTCGGAATTGGAATGTGCGCTTATGGATGTTGTGAAACGGAAATGAAAGTGTCGCATTTACATTTTCATCAAATACAAGTGGTTTCGTAAACCTATTTGTTGTCCAAACTAAATGAAGATGCGGACACAAGGGAAGAGGTAAAATTTTTTAGAAGTGTGATGGAATTCAATTTCATTTTATAGTTATTTCAAATTTCACATTATATACATATGCACAATTGAGAGGTTGATCTGACTTAATAAAATCCCAAAATACAGCACACATCATCACATAAACCTCATCAATATTCCAATTGGATTTTCTTCACAATATATATGTTTTGAATCCAATATCCATCCCCACTTCTCATTAGCATTTTATTGTATACTATGCTATATACGGTCTCATCACCCAATCATCTTTGTACGAACGATGATGATGATGATGGCAATCATGATTTTTATGTTATTTACTGATGATAATCATGACTTTTGTCATGAACATCTTATAAGTTTTCTTTTATAGCGTTTCTCGATTGGTTTATGTGTTTCGATTTATAGATGACCATACATGATTTGCTTTTGTTGTTTATTTTAATGTACAGACTGAGTACGGTTATTCGTGTGCTGTACAGAAATTCAATATCTTAGACTTAGATTAATTATTAAAAAGTTCGATGATCGATGGTGCGTAATGTTAAATGAAATTTAATTCATAAGAAAATGCTTAATGGAAATATTGTTCCATATAATGAAGTAATTTTAGCGTATTGGACCTAACATATCAATATTCCTATAAGCAGTGCTTGTTCAACGTATTCGCACAGACCTGCCGCAGCTCAGTTTAACACTTTGTTAATCAATCTTTGGGATTTAGTTCGCTGTATTTTCGAAAACTTGATGACCGCTTATTTCCAACACTTTTCTGGAATCATAACAGGAATTCGCCGAAAGCAAAGATAATGACAAATACAACATCAGTAATATACTGAGAGAATATCCTCCGTGGCTCATATAACCTGTCTCTCTTTTACTTTCAATGGAAGCCTTTAATTAGACTCAAGGCGTTTGAAAAACTCTCGAGTTTAGCTCAAAAGATTTTTGAATATTCATTCCAATCTGAAGTTCCAGCTGAATTTATATCGTTTCGGCCAATTAGATAATGCATAATAATGCACTTCGCATCATGCTAGATGCACCGAAGTTCGTTTTGTTCCAGCTGATATGTTTCTGCCTGGTCTGACGGATCAGAAGAGTTATGTCACATTTCTGCACTCAAGCGGACTTCGCTTCCTATTCTGAATAAATAAAGGATGTATTTTACGATGTGGTCAATAACCAGGAACTGATGTATCATTAAACATGATCTCCCTAAATAGGTTTTTAAAACCAGCAAAAAAACATGACCCTATGGTTGGCCATTTGTGCTGAATATTATTGATTGATTGTTAGTTAGTAAATTGGGCTAGGTATCAATTAAATGTTAGTTGGTCACTTGGGCTAGAAAATATAGATAATGAACGTTTTATACGTGAAAAATTTAATATAATCGTATTGCTTCGGATTTCGTGCGTTCGATAAAGATACAAACTTTATTTACTAACACTTTTAACTTCTTCAAAAGATTCACTATTTCACTATTCACTTGGTACCACTGTTCACTATTTCACTATTACTGTTCACTTTTACTTCACACTGTTCACTTTTTACTACTCGGCTGGTATTGTTCACTATCAATTTACCACTGTGTCTGATTTCACTATTGCTCTGCTTTTTTCAGTCTTTGGCTTTTGAAAGCAAAGATGCAAACTGCCGGTGAATTTGTGTCTCAGCGAGTTTTAAAATATATCGATACTTTTAATTTATTATTCCGATAAACTGTTGGGTTTGTTTCGTTGAGTTTGGAGGTGAACATTTTTCAATGCCATAATTTGTTCAGATTGTGATTTAAAAATTAGGAATTCGAGAGAACTCAAACCAACAACACATTTTTAACTTTATATTTTGTCACCTTGCGAGTATATTTGTTCTCATTTTCGGGTGCCATGTATAAGTACGAAATTTCTAAAAGGACTTGCGGTATTTCTAAAACCATATGGCATACGAGTTAATTCTAAAAGGCCAAATTTGGTCTTAATTACTATTTTATGAACATCCTCGAGGTGACGGAAATCAACCAATCTGTTCTTACAACATCGATTTTGGAAAAGATTCAATAGCAATGAAAATGCATGGAATAATTTTGAATAATAAAACCTAGTGTTTCAGGTCTGGGCACAGGCCTAAAAATGCCGCGATGGCCAATTGGGTCATTGAGTTCACATTATTATAGACGAATTCATTATAGCCAATTATAGAAGAATTCATTACAGGAATTCGAATACAATAATAACGTGCGGGCTCTTACCAACTCATCATACACAGGTTATATGAGCGGTAAGATTCCGAGGTACTCACTACTCACTCAAGCACGCTAACTGAGATAGGTTCTCCAGTCTGCTGGGACCAAAATGGCAAGGAATAGCGAACCAATTAAAAATATCACCTGATTATTATATTGACCAATTGACCAAACCAATAACTAGTGTCTATGTCACAAACGCTTCCCTCGAAAACGTGCTAGACCATCTAAACTGCCGTTGTGGTCAAACGATCTTCTAGTAGTGTCGTACCGTTTAATGAACACTTTTAAAGCATTAATATAACAAGCCAAAGCAGCTTAGAGCAATTCATTACGGAATATGGTAATGCAGAACCGTTGGGTATCGTGTACAAATTCAGCACAGGAAAACTTAAAAACATTCATGTATAGTTAGTACAGACGGTGGTGGTTAGGCCACAACATGTTGGGAAACCACTACTAAATATCTAGTGAACAAAACTAATATGCTCAACACTACATATAACACCAAACACGAATCGGGTTGCACACTTTAACAGTGACGAAGCCACGATTGCCATCATGTAAGATGGATCGTTAAGGATGGATTCTTTGAGGTTATGATACATCCATACTCACTATGTTGACCATTTTCAACATAACGTCCTCTGTGGACGTAATTTTTCTGAACCCGAACTGCGATAACGCTGTATCTTTCGCTATTCTGGAATATGTTCAGCTATATGCCGGTAATCAACTTCACAAGTAATTTACCTAAGACTGCCAGCAGTATGATTGACCTGTATGCTTTGATATCGGTGCGGTCTCTATCACGGCCCTTTTTATGAATATTACTTTGGCCTTTTTCCATAGTATTTTGGAAAATTTCCTTTATTCATACAACCATTCAAGAATCTAATAATACTTGGTCCAACTATTGGCCAAGATCTTTGTATTACCTCAACTTCGATATTGTCTAGGTCTGGCGCTTTACCTTTTTTAGTGGCAACGACGGATATCTGCATTTTCATATCAAGATAATTGCTGTACGTGTTTCGTTGCTTCTTTCTTTATTTCATCGGTGACGTATTCCATCTTCAAGTCCCTATGAAGATTCCTAATACACCATAGGACATTCGCAACCCTTTCAGGAAGAACACACCATAGGACATCCGCAACCCTTTCCCTTCATATTTTGGAAGCATTTTTTCATTTGTTGAGCCAGTAGGTTTTCCAATATTTAATGTTTAACTCTTCTTTTTTCTTCTTGATCTGTTCTTTCCACCTTAGCTTAGCAACAAGAGCAATTGGTCCAAATAGTACTTGTCTAACCACGGGAATACAGTTTATATTTTGGTTTGTAAAGTTGACATGTTCTGATTTATAAGGTGCACCAATTTTAAGTCAAGTTGTTCACAGTGCGTTAACTGCATTTTGTAGTTTACTTATTGTTTTTTTGAAATATCTTTTCCAACTGCTACTCGTTTTAAAATTTGATTCTAAAGTGTCGATCTGCATGTAGGAATTAAGAACTTGATAAAATTGTTTAGTGCCTTCGTGCCAAAGTTAGTCGAAAACTTGAGCTACATCTAAGAAAATGGAGCATATCTTCTTATTCTCACGAGAATACTCAATGCCATCAACTATTCTGTGAACTTGTTCAACTATAAAGTGATTTTCTCTACGTACATAAACTGATGTGGTGGAATTAAACATCTCTCTTCTATTATAGGTATCAGCCCCTTGATCAGCAGTTTTTCAAATAATTTTTATATAACCGGAAGTAGTGATATCGCTCTATAAGATTTTTTACCGTTTGGGGTGTCAGTTGGAGACCATGTCAGTTAGAAAATATATTCAGGTGCTCCCCATCCGCAGGAGAGAGAACAGCTAATAAAACTTTGTATTATATGACCAAATATGATAAAAATTCTTAGGTCAACTGAAATATTCCTAGAGATCTTAACACAACCTCAGGTATATGAGGTGCAACAAAAATTCCCCCCAACAAAAACTCCTCGAAGGCCGCAGTAATATGCCGCAAATCATTAAAAATTGTAGAGAGTGTCCCCAAAATGCCAGTATACTAAGATTTGTGGTGTCATCTCTAGTTAAGTGTTAATGGCCCTTAAACATCCACAGGACCCGGTTTACCATTTTTCATTATTTAAATTTGCACGAAACAAAAAAAAATCCCAGAAACTCGCAGTGATATGCCGCGAATTATATTAGGTTAGATTTAAAGGGATAAACAACAAATTCAAACCTGCTATAATTTTTTTTTAATTCTACACTTTTTGTTAAATTTTGTATATACATTTTTTTTTTTTAAAATTTATGTATAAGTCAATGAAGTTAGCCCGAGCTCGAATCTTTTGGTGGATTTCTTGGATAAGTGTAGCCATCCCGAAAAAGTGTAAATACATAAAAAATGTAGCACCATCCCGAAAAATGATTTATACGTGAGAAAAACAAAGAATATAGAAAAATAATATTATTGTAAAAAAAATTACTGGTAAACATTTTTTTTTTAAATTTATCTAACCCGAATAATTTGTGTAGTTGCTATGGGTCCACATTAAATTCTATACCACAATACCTGGAGATAAAACCACCTAGCGGCATATATGGTCAGGCAGGCTACTATACTAGCTAAGATGTAGAATTGGCTCAGAGTCCATATCAGATGGAAATAACCTTTTTTTAAATTTATTTCTTTAACCCTAATAATTTGTGTAGTTGCTATGGGTCCACATTAAATTCTATACCACAATACCTGGAGATAAAGCCACCAAGCGGCATATATGGTCAGACAGGACACGATACTAGCTAAGATGTAGAATTGGCCCCCAGTTCCTTTCAGGTGGAACTAAGATTTTTAAAAAATTTTTTATTTAACCCAAATAATTTGTGTAGTTACTATGGGTCCACATTAAATTCTATACCGCAATACCTGCCATATATGCCGCTTGGTGGCTTTCAGGTATTGCGGGATAGAATTTAATGTGGACCCATAGTAACTACACAAATTATTTGGGTTAAATAAAAAAAAATTTAAAAATCTGAGTTCCACCTGAAATGGACTGGGGCCAATTCTACATCTTAGCTAGTATCGTGTCCTGTCTGACCATATATGCCGCTTGGTGGCTTTATCTCCAGGTATTGTGGTATAGAATTTAATGTGGACCCATAGCAACTACACAAATTATTCGGGTTAAACAAATAAAATTAAAAAAAGGTTATTTCCATCTGATATGGACTCTGAGCCAATTCTACATCTTAGCTAGTATAGTAGCCTGCCTGACCATATATGCCGCTAGGTGGTTTTATCTCCAGGTATTGTGGTATAGAATTTAATGTTGACCCATAGCAACTACACAAATTATTTGGTTTAAACAAATAAATTTAAAAAAAAATGTTTACCAGTAATTTTTTTTACAATAATATTATTTTTCTATATTCTTTATTTTCTCATGTATAAATCATTTTTCGGGATGGTGCTACATTTTTTATGTATTTACACTTTTTCGGGATGGCTACACTTATCCAAGAAATCCACCAAAAAATTCGAGCTCGGGCTAACTTCATTGACTTTTATGTAGCTACACTTTTAATAAATGTTGAAAACTTCACACCGGTTATGAAATGTCTCACAATTGTCGCCGAACGTGGGCTGCAACTGGGCAAATCTTTGAGAAACTAATATGACTTGTCATTAATTAATAATTTAGTCAACATTTTTTTCAAAAATCGACTAAAACGTATTTTGTGACTTGTTCATACACATTTACAAAAAAAGGTAATAAAGAGCAACGTATGTAATGCATGTTGACGTATTTCCAGGGTTATTGTTTAATAACGATCGAAATTTACACAAGGCAATTTTCTTTTATTTTTCTTATAGTAAAACATTCCTAATTAAAACAGCAAGCTACGATTTCTATTCGCCTAATTTTATGCAATCCCCAAATACGTCACGAATACCAAAATGAGCTTTACATTTTTAGCTTTAAGGATTTTATAAATTATTTTGAAAGCTCCAACATTAACTATTTAGTGTATTGCAATTGGTAATACATCAATCCTGAAAGTTCCAGCTGGCTATTAACGGCCGAAGTTAATGTAAAGCGTTAAAATGGCATGCTTTAGACATTGTGAAACTATGGGAAAATTTGGGATACTCCGCTTCGCGGCTTGACCATTTTCAACAAAAATATACGTACATTCTCAACAAAAATTATTTTTTAGTAGTTCTAATACAAATGATAGGCTTAGTCATTGACAAGCTGAATATTATTTGATAATTTAGTTATGCTGCTAATTTATTCAGGATGTCCAAATTTGGAACGAAGCAAATTTAATGTTGTAATAAATCGCCACTTTTAACAGTATAGTGTTTAGTCATGTTCTGAACACGTTCAATCTAATTTTCAAAACCGGCTTACAAAATTTGCAAGTCTGCGTTCTTGTATATCATAAATAACACAGAACGACACCCATACAAGAAACATGCAGAAAAGGCAAGCTCCCCCATATAAATATTTTAGTATAAAAAAACTCTGTGCGCGGTAAGATTTTTTGTTTCCTAACACAAAGAACTCAAAAGACACCAAGAAGAAATAAAAAGTTCGTTACAAAATATCATATAAGAAGTCGAGGAAGACTTAAAGTAACAACAAAAAACATAAAACAAGATATGATACGGTTGAGGGCGCATGATACGAGCTAAAAAAGTAGTCAGGTTTATAAGAGCTTTAAATTGATTCCATCATCATCATCATCATTATGATCAACGCATGATATAAGAACGCAACGTTAAGAAGAAGAATAAAAAAATCGTCCATCTTTCCTATATGTCGAGGTACCGCGTTGTATACAAAAAGATCGTTATTATATTTTATAAAACAACAATAGAGAGAGAGCAACTCCGTACGAGTTACAATACAACAGAAACACTTTTACGAAACAATAAAAGAAATAACAACAACATGTTTTTGTGACAAAAAGACGCGAAGAAGAGGCTTTGAGATCACTGATGCAAACCCAAATGGAAGAATATTATATTGTTGTATATATGAGGGAGTACAAATGGGGAGATCTGATTTGTGTTCGCGGTTATTTCTGTTTTCTTAATTTTTTATTTTTCGTCTTGTAGTTTATAAATTGTATGCTGGATTTTACAAAGATTTGCTTTTTAAAAATAATTTAATTGCTTTGTCATTGAATGCGAAATCATTTCGTTATGTCTGTGTATAAATCACAATAAATTTTTTTATTTTTTGTTTTTGGTTAAATTAAGATTAATCGCGGTGAGGAGCTGAGGTGTGTCATACGTAAAGTCATTCATAATGGAAAATCAGTGATTGGTACAGCATACAGTGGTGGCGTATGATTTTTAAAGTTACCACATTAATTGAATTTACATATTAAGTTTGTTGGTACTCGTACGTGGTAGGGAAACAGCAGATGATGCAGAGTTTGGTGTGCTAGAAAAAAGAACTCAACTTGAAAATAGCATCGTCAGCCTAAATAGTTGTAGCACCAAACTAGCGATTGAAACCTCACGAGATATTCAGAAGTTCGGTTGAAAAACTGAAAAGCTAGAAAAATTTCAGGAAATTAGAAAATATATCGCAAACTTCCACTAGCAAACTTGTTGCAAAACGACAATATGCTGTTCATCCTTCATTGGTTTTGTAAAAAATGTTACGAAAATCCCCCATAATTAGCATTTACAGAGATTATAGCATTGAAGTATTCTTAGAATATGTTCCTTCTTGTACATAACCAAATTTTATGTAAATCAGACCAAGTATATATTTTTTTTGTATATTAGTTCCTCTTTGGCGATATTGCCACTTATCTTCCCGACTTCTATGGACTATATCTCAACTACTTTACATAGAAAAATTCTAAAAAAAAATCGTACATGATCCTTAAACATTCACCTATCAAACGATGTGCATTGCTAGTTGGGCCAACGAATAGTTCTCGACTTCTATGGACTATATCCTATACATAGAAAAATTCTAAAAAAAAACCTTAGACATACATTCTCAGTATTATATCTACTCTCAGCCACGAAAATTTCAACTGTCATGACATTTTTAACTATCATGATAGCAAATATTTTCGGGGCCGAGTGTAAAAATGTAAAAATTTCAAGACATTTTTTAACTATCATTATAGCAAATATTTTTGGGGCTGGGAGTAAAAATGTCAAGATTTTTTTGGCTGAGAGTAAAAAATGTCGTGATAGCAATAATTAGTGTTGCCATCGCATTTTTCGGGGATGGAATTTGGACTATCTTCACATACATCATTATAATGTTGAATAAAGTTTATATTTGCTTGTTCTCAACAACTATGATCTACTCTTAATATTATCTAGTTCATCAAAAAACTTAATAATTCCTAAACTGACGAAACAGGGAAATTTTTTTAGTACACAATTTGTTGAATTGAAGATATGTCCGGTTTATACCGTGGTTTCATTCCTGAAATGTTTGGCATTTCTCATGGGGCGCACTTCAATTTACAACCTACGAAGAAATGAAAACCCCATTATACTGTACATCGAGTAAAATTGGCGGTACATCATCAATTATTGTGTTCAGAACAACACTTATGTAGTTTACCTCAAATTTTTAAAAATAAAACAATACTGTTGATTAATGGAAATTTTCAGCTTTTTTCGAAATTTAATTTTTAAATGAAATTTAATTTTCATAAATTCGGATTATTCTGGATTCTCAACTGGGTGACTGTTGCGCAAAAAATGCTTATGCGTTCCACAAATTGTTTAGTAGTACTTCCAATTTTTACCATTTGTGCTTTAGCTTTATGTTGTCTTTCTACAGTACCAGTGAGAGCTTACGAACGAACCGAGAGGGAATCAATATTTCAACTAGCTGTTGATACGGTGACAAAGCTCGCGTTCCCATTACAATTTGTCCCAATTTCGAGTCAATTTTAGCATCGAGTCGAACATTACGAATTAAATTCACAATTCAGCAATCAACTTCCTCCGATTTTATGTTTAATTTATCGACCAACTACTTATGGTAATGCATTGATGGATTCACGGTTTTCAAAATTTTCTCGTGTAATTCTTTTTTGTCATATATCTGAAAAACGTATTTCAATTCCTAATTTGTAGGTTATGTTCTCATCATACATACATTCTTCTCGCACAAAAATTCCAACAGAGGAAAAGTTAAATTATGATCCAGATATTGGCAAGTTTCTGCCGTTAGATCAAATTTTGCCATAATATACGAATTACTGATTTGCCACATACTTCCGTCTAAACGAGATATGCACTGAAAAAAATCTAGCCTGTATTTAATGTTTTTGTAATTAGTTCAATGTTTTTTGAGCCTTGATTTACACCTTATGTTATTTGGACATTAGCTTAAAGATAAGTGTAATAGTTTTAACGTTAATTAACATCATTGCTTTTACTTCGTTTAGCCATTAAAATTAAAAATGAATCTTACAAATAGACATCGTGTCAATGTAAAATGGTCTTGGCCCTAGTGTGTTGGAACAATAATTTTTGGAAAAAAATTCCTTAACTAAATGTTTAATTATTTGATTGTTGGTTCAATAATCGTCAATTCAAGGATAAATAACATAAAAATATGTTGTCTGAAACACTTAAATTCATTCGAAATAACATTATTGTAAGGACCACTTTCATAAGATTAATGCTGGATGATAATATTAAAACATATTCTTATGGATTGAGCACATAAAAGTAACACGTGACTTTTAATGGAGGTTACCTTAAACTACAGTTTCTTTGTCTTAGATCTTAGGACATAAACGTCTCCAATTTTCCTTCCTTAATTAAATTAATAAAACAGTTATTTCATTTTAAAATAAAATTTAAATTTATTTATTTTTATTTTACATTAAAGGTTGTTTAAAACAAATTTTGGAATTAGACAAAGTGAATAATAAAAACGGTTTCACATGCACATTATCTAATTTTACAACATCATAATCAGATTTCAAACTTCCAACCATAAATGCTCTAAAATGTTTGTCATAAATTTCAATATTTCGATATTGTATAATCAAGTAAACTTCATTATTTTCTTGAACAAGAATGTCATTTATTTTCATTAACTTATTGGCAATTTTGTCAAAAATATAAAAGTTAACTTTGTATAATGTATTGCGATAAATAATAGAGGTGGCTGCCTTAATAGAACTGGAATCTAAATTAAACTTTGGTTGAATAGATGCAAAATAAGGTTTCTTGGACATTTCTGAAGCAGTCGCTAATTTATTTATTAGAATTGCTTCTTTAAAACCAACATTTTCTAAAATTGTATAGGCAAATTTTATCAAACATTTTTTACCTAAAGAAACTGGTAGATTTTTTCGTGATACTGTTGCATTTGTATAAAGTTTCATCTCTCGATGCTTGGCTTCAAATCTCATACACCAATAATAAATTGGGGGGCCAGAGCTTTTAATGATTGAAGGGTAGTGTGTTAAAATATGATGTTTTGGCTTTAAACAATCATCGAATAGATTATTATACAGTTCGTTGTGTTAGGCGATTTTATCCGCCAATAGTTTTAATATACTATCATTGAATGAATCGTACAACAAAATATCAACAACCTCTTCCAGCAAGCAAACATATTTCCAAACTCGATCATTTCGTGGAACTCTCTCACCAACAAAAAGAGTAAAAAAATGTAAGAGTGTAAAGGATTCTCGAGCAGACAAATGCAATTTTCTACTCTTTATGTGATCAAGCTTAATCACAGGTAAGCGGTTGCTGATTTCCAATTCACCATAGTCAAAGTATTGAACAAGATGATTTAGTTCATCTAAAGTAAATAGTTTCTTTTCAATAATAAAATAATATAAAGAATTAGATAATCCGTATTTAATCACACCTTCAAAACAATCATGCATAATATCTCCACATAAATTTTTTGTTACGTGAAAACTTGGGAGTGAATTAAATAAAGAATTAAATTTTATTCCCGAAAGGTGATATTCGTTTACAATTAAATCTACATTAAAATTGTCTACATTTCTAAGCTTTGATTTATCTTCATAGTTATGACGTGCAATGTCATTTTTATCTATCTTGCAAAACCGACAAAAAAACTTGTGACTAAATGATGCACTAAATCCGAGCATTGAATTCAAAGCCAAATTATCTCCAACTATATTTCCTAACACAAAATATACTTGATATTGAGAACCATCAACATTTATTGTAATTCCATTATTTTCCAAATTAGATAATACATCTATCAATGGCTTAATACATCTATTAAATCCATATGTTTTTAGGATAGATGATTTAATAAACATAGCAGAAAAAATTGACGATAACGAAGAATATTCTAAAGGAAGTACGGGAAAATTAAAATAAAACGCGGCTATTGATTGACTTCCAGAATGACTACCGAGAGAATCCCCCGTTTCAAAATCATCGTAATATAAGTTAATTGGTATAACAGATTTATACTGAAATTTGTCAATTTTTTGCTTCCAAAGTTTTCCTTGTACTAGATTGGTTATATTATGCGAATGATTTTCTTGAAGGCTTTTTAGATTTTCTAAAGTCTTCATTAGAATTCCAGGTCTTTCAAAAAATTTACGAATTTGAAATTCGATTGGCATTATGACCCCTTTAGATACTTTATTATTCAACTGAGTAACTCCTCTTTTTGATACTTCGGAAGTTTCTGAATGAATTACAAAAGAATTAATTGTTCTATATAAATCTAGCTCTTTTAGTTTTTTTAATAGTAAAAACTCACTTTGAATTTCGCTAAAAGGCCTTTCACAAACATCGAATAATGATGAACACTTATTTCTGTTCTCATCGTCAGATATACATGGAAGAATGTGCAGTTTTAACTCATTAATAATATTGTTAACAACCAGTTCTGATATATCTGATACTATACTGTTCAGTAAAGTTGTGGTAATATTGCTCTTGCTGTTTAGTTTACATACAAACAGTAAAATGAATTTAAATATTTTTTTTTGGAAATTGGAAGGGCTAATAATTTCAAAATGATCATTTTCTCTAGTTGTTTCATTAATTGGCACATGGCTGGGGCTTTGCATCGGAACAGTATTCGACTCAGTTGAATTTAAAAGATTTAAGTTTTCACCAAATGTTTTATTTTTATTGTGACCAGTAGAAACCGGGTTATTATATTTTTCGCATCGATTATAATGGCGTTTTAGTCTACTTGAATTAGAAAATACCGAAATACATTGGCCATTAGGACATTTGTAACTGTAGCGACCAGGCTTAAATCCATGAAACAATTTTAAATGTTTAGTGTATTCATTGATATTTTAACATAAAAAGTTACATCTTTCACAATTCATTGTTATTATTCATTTACATCAAAATATTGTTATCAGTTTGTGTAATCTAAATTAATTAATTTCATTCAAAAATTTCTATACTATTACTGTTCTACTCTACTATTTTAAAAATGAATCCGTATTTGATCATTTAATTCATTTTTAACTCAGCAATTAATGAGTGAATATCACTGTCCGGTCTATCCGAAGAGGTCTGAATATCAAAAAAATAGTTTTGTATAAAAGACCAAACTTTATAAGATTCTATTGCATAGTTTAAATTTAATGCAAAGTGAATTTTTAGTGTCGTTGCTAGACAATCTAAAATATTTTGAAATACATTTATATATATTTTATATATATAGAAATTTATATATATTTATATATATAGAAATACATTTATATATTTTATAATTTATTAAATTTTAATATACAAATTGTATGCATTGAAATATTACTTGCAAATTTTTCTTTCAAATGTAAAAGGCCCCATTCCCTGAGCATTACTTCTAATTCATTGAGAATTTCAGACTGGGAAAATGAAATATTTAATACCTCAACATCTTGACCTGTGCTTTCCCCTTCTAGGCTTTGTGCAGTTATAATTTCTTCGGTATCCGGAATCTGCATTATGTAGTTGTTCTTGCTACAAAATTCATCAAGAGTTATAAGTTCCCCTGTAATTAAGTAGAACCAAATATACTCAACTAAATAAATTCAAATGATAAGAAGCACTAATTTACCTTTATATTCAATCATAGTGAATTGAATAAAGCCTAAACAGACTATTAAAATTAGAAGTAGAAAACTAATAAAGTAATATAAAATCATATAAATATTATATAAACAAATATATACAAGGTGTTCTAAACGTTCTTTATATATATATATATATATATATATATATATATATATATATATATATATATATATATATATATATATATATATATATATATATATATATATATATATATATATATATATATATATATATATATATATATATATATATATATATATATATATATATATATATATATATATATATATATATATATATATATATATATATATATATATATATATATATATATATATATATATATATATATATATATATATATATATATATATATATATATATATATATATATATATATATATATATATATATATATATATATATATATATATATATATATATATATATATATATATATATATATATATATATATATATATATATATATATATATATATATATATATATATATATATATATATATATATATATATATATATATATATATATATATATATATATATATATATATATATATATATATATATATATATATATATATATATATATATATATATATATATATATATATATATATATATATATATATATATATATATATATATATATATATATATATATATATATATATATATATATATATATATATATATATATATATATATATATATATATATATATATATATATATATATATATATATATATATATATATATATATATATATATATATATATATATATATATATATATATATATATATATATATATATATATATATATATATATATATATATATATATATATATATATATATATATATATATATATATATATATATATATATATATATATATATATATATATATATATACAATATATATATATATATATAATATAATAGGTATGTATAGTGCTTTTAACAATGCAACTTTTGTATTTCGATAAATATGATACTATGTTAATACAAAAAACGTGGAGATTGCATATCCGTTTTCTGGCCAGACAATTTTTTTTCCAATTTAAGTCCACCGTACACAAATGTGTATGCAAATAACCATAGTTTGTAATGGTTTTTGTTTTTTTCATGTTTCCCTTTCGTAATGTACACAATTGTGCGATCGCAGGCCGGAAAAGGGATATAGCACACTCCCAACATAACCTATAAAATTAATTTTCGCGACACCGGGGCTATATATATATATATACATATATATATATATATATATATATATATATATATATATATATATATATATATATATATATATATATATATATATATATATATATATATATATATATATATATATATATATATATATATATATATATATATATATATATATATATATATATATATATATATATATATATATATATATATATATATATATATATATATATATATATATATATATATATATATATATATATATATATATATATATATATATACATATTACCACATTTTTGCAAACACTATTTACAAACTAAATTAATAATTTATTAGAAATTCAAAGTAACAATTAAATAATATGATATATAATATACGTATTACACTTGAAACACATAGAAACTCTAATATTTACACAGAACATCATTTCTAAATTATTAAGGATACTATATATAAAAATGCAGTCGAAACTTACTTATTTCTTGGTTGTTAAATTTAATTTAATAGACACTTAACTTTTTCTTAATTCTTAAACTTAAACACAATACAATTTGTGGTAGTCACGGTTAATTTGTGAAAATATCCAATATGCGCGCACGATATAACTAAAACGCTTCGAACATGAATGGTCACGAATATTTTAATCATTTGGGGAGAAACTGTTATAACATTAATTTTAGGTATAAAAAACATCGAATGTGGAAATTTATTTGATGTTTATGTAGTGCTACATTGTAATTATGTTAAAAACTTTACCATAATGAATATACACATTAACATTTTAAAATACAAACACTAAAATTTGCCTGCACATTATATTAATGCTGCATTTTTTCTAGGTTGTAAACCTGTAAATTTCTGTTAAGTATATACGAATTTAACAAACAATTTCTGTTATGTTTCAGTGGCGTTTTAGTTCCCCTCCCCTAACAGATATTCATAATATTTTGCGTTAAATTTGTTTTCAAACATTTCCTGTTAACTATCTAGCATGAATGCCTAGAAACTATGTTTTGTTGATTCAGGATTTATGTTTATGGTAAAAAACTGATGTTATTTATATTAATGCTGTCAAAACATTAATTACCGCCCAATTTTGGAATAAATTTAAGGAAAATTTTTCTTTAAATTTAATAAAATAACAATTTTTTAACTTCAGGTTATTTCTATTTAATTCTATGTTTATTTCCTAAATTTAAAGATTTTTTAGTAAAACATTCCTTATTTTGAAGATAATTTAATTCTTTGTGCAAATGTTTTGTTCACTCGAATTTAATGTCGACGATTTCCTAAGTTTAATGATATTTTGAGTACAAGTGATGTAAATTCATAAATTTCAGAATTGTTTTAAGGCATAACTAGAAACATAGAATTAAATATTAGCGTTCATAAATCAAATGACCAATAATTTTTTCAGTGTGGAAATAAATGGGAAATAAAACAATATTAGAATATTTAATTCCTTTGTAATAAATTATTAAGTCACTTTTGTGATGGAACATCATCATTTGTCGTAATTTTGTCACTACCCTTTATAATATGCATATAAAATGAAGCGTACAAGTTGATTCCAACTAATTGAGATGTATCATCACCTACTAAACCCATTCGACGATATTCTCCAGTATACACACACTTTAAATTGAGCGAATTAGTATCCGCACTGAATGCCAAAGCATCCTGTGTTGTATTATTATTAAATATTGATGGCATATCACTCAGAATCTCTGGATGATGCAGCCAAAGTCAAAGCGACTTTAAACAGCGTCTGATCAGGTTCCATAATTTTAATTGCATATATTTTTTCTGTTTTCGCTTAGCTGCAGCATTCCAATTTGCTTTTACCGCTTCACTAGTTCGCCTCATCTGTTGCCCCTCTTTGTATTTCATATAAAATTTCTCATTTACAACAGGTGCGTCCTCATTGAGTAAAAATTCATTTTTTGTACTATCCCAGTACGGATTATCGTAATCAAATAAAATTTCCGAGTTATTCGATTCCAGCGTATTTAGAAAAGCTCGATTCGAACTATTCATATCGCTTAAATTGGATTTTATATTGGCAAATACGGGATCTAAGAAAGGTACCTTATTTAGTTTACCATTTATCGTTGCTTTACATTTTCACATCATTGCACTCAAATTTTAAACTTAAAAACTTAATTCATTAGATTTATGATTGTGTACAACTAAATATTTATAAAATACTAGCTGACCCGGCGTACCTCGTTCCGCCCCAAATTAGTTCGTCCGATGAAATACCTTTGTACTTCATGAAAATTGATTTTAATGAGAGGAAAAATCAAACTCAACTCAATTCTCAATAGGCGATTGAGTTGAGTGAACATTCCATTCACTATTTCATCGAATTTAAACACTAATGTATTAAAAAGTGAATGAAACGTCGATTCCAACTCAGGCATCTATCGAAAATTGAGTTGTTTTTTGGATTCTTATTGTCAATGTGGGAATGAATTGGAGTCAGTTCGAATTAAAAAAAAATCAATTTTATTCGAGTTGAATTAAATCGAATACAAATTCCGAAATTCCAGATTTATTCCGCACACTTCGAGAGATTGGAGGAACTGAATGCGCTTGAAGTCGAACGGAATAGCAGTTGGAATCAGAGGAATTCTCGGAATTCGAACATTCTTTCCTTTGAATTTGCCGTTGATGATTGTCACGTTGTTCATCAGTTTCTTCACAATCAATCGTGTCCCGGTTACACAATCTCGGATGGTTCAGAATGCGCAGCATGATTTTCACAGACCCGACTTTGAGCATCACGTTATACGGTGGTTTTCCCGGCAAGTCAAGCGCATTCAAAAACTCGGCCGGATAGTTGGTTGCTTCGTATTGATTGGTCACACAGTCAACGGATTTGTAACAATGCATTTCCCCAGCGATTTTGTTTTGAATCAACTAATTCAGACCTTCTACATCCTTGTTGTTCGCTGATTCATAAAATTTTGGCAGATGTCCGGAAACAATTTCGTGATAAGCTCTTCCTTCGACGTCGAGGACATGCAAAAATTCGAAGGAAACGAAATAAATTCTGTGGAAACATCAACTGGAATTTGACCATTGCAAGGCGCCAACAGTTGTTTGGAAAATAAGCAGTTGATGAGTCGTTCTGAAATGTGGTTCTCATGTTCGTGGTCAACAGTAACTTCTTCACATAGCGCTAAAAATTCGACGATTTCAGACATGTATTGAGTTCAACTGCAGTTGACGATCTCAGAATGGCGGGTAGCGTTTGACGAAAATTGCAGGCCAGAAGAACCATCGCTCCACCAAAACGTCTTAAGTCACTTCTAAAATCCTTCAATTTCCACTGATGTGGCTTCAATTTCCACTGATGCAACAGCTAGCGCTATTTAAGACCTTAAGCGAATTGTGGCCAAAAGTTTTGAAATCAGAAAGGTTTTGCCTGTTTCACCGGGAGCACTGAGAAAGAATATTCCGCCGTTTCCTTCGTAAATGCGACGTACACGTTCCTTTGATGTGCATTCAAAAGCGGGACATTCGATCGTACTATTTGACTCATTGAATCTCGATTGTACACTTGCTCGTATTGCAATTCACAAATAAATGCATCGTGCATCGAAAGAATTGCCGCCGAATTTCGACAAATAGCTGCTGCACATAAGCACGCACATGCCTTCGATCATGCTCAAATCTTCGTCGTTCATTTCAAGTTCATAATTCGATGTTGCAGTGCAAACTCGATGCAAAATGTCGTTAGCCATCTCGTCCTTGTATATTTGTTCCACAATTAAAATCCGTTCAATGGATGACACGTCGCTATAATGTTCGCGAACAATGTACGGATTTAATTTGCCGTCGCAGAAAGTATCGGCGAGTGTTGAGTCCAAATGTGAGTCAAAATAGACACGTTGTTCATTCTCAAAGTGCATCCACAAATGTTGAACAGTGGGCGGGTTGACGTTCGTGCATTGCAACTAACAAACGGCCCAAATGAAATTTTGCATTTGCAGACATATTTGACGGATTCACTTGCCAAAATGATTAACACCATTTTTTGAATTTTTTTAAATTTTAATATCAAAGCACGAATATTTTTGAATTTCAAAATTTTCTGAGATTTTTCAAGCATCGACTTTTCACGCTTTACATCATCCAAAAACAGCAAAACATGCCAAAAACTCAAAATTTCATAGAAAAAAAATCAATTTTCATCGGGTTTTTCCGGAAGTTTCCAAATTCTCCACTCAGATTTTGCAATTTTTCTTTTTTAAAAGACCATCTGGAATGGATACGCGCGAAATCCCGTACAAAAACATCATTTTTCGATTTTCCAAATTTTCCGGCGGATTTTTTCAAAATTTTCTTTCGTAAGACGCATCTCCTGGCAATTGCGAACACAACAAATAAGATTGAGTCAAATTAGTTCAGCCGTTCTCAACTGATGCGTGCACATACATTTTTTATACCATATTCATATATATAGAGATTCAGATAATTTTTGATGTTGCTGCTTTGATGGTTGATGCAAGAAGAATTTCTATATTATTTTTTTACAATTATTTGACATATATGCTATAATGTAGACAAGTATGATTTTAATTTTGTACATAGATTGCCAAACTTCTACACAACTTATATTTATAGTAGTTAGCCACCAATGCCATCTATTGGAAATAATCCGAAGTGGCTATATAAATGAATGATCATTGTCGAAATTCAATTTCATTGGTGGTGTTATGTATTTCCATACAAAATTCCTATACAAAATGAAATTTTCGATTTTCCGTTTTTTTTTTATTTTTCGGTTTTCCTTTGCGTTTGGGCGAATTTTGTTCGATTTTCCGATTTTTTTCGAGTTTCCGAATTTTCCTTTGGGTTTTTCCGAATTTTCGTTTTTCCTTCCGAACAATGCAAAAAAGCATGCAGCCTCTGGTGGGGTTCGAATCCAGCACCACCCGGCCCAAGAACCGAAGCTTTAAAAAAAGTTTTTTAGTTTATTTTTCGTAAACCACTACTTTATTGGGACGAACAAAGCAAAAAAAGAATCATCCAGATCGTGTTGTGTTGTTCTCCAGTTTTTGCGAGACTAACGCACGGATAGAGAAAATAAATAGATAAAATAAATAGATTGGATAAAAAACAAAATACTATTTAGCATGCATCCTCCGGTGGAATTCGAATCCAGTACCTCTCGTCCTAAGCTTTGACCGTTTTTTGTTTATAAAATATTTAATTCTTTATTTCTAGCAGTAATATTTCATGATACATAGTTTGACAAAATAATATATTTAAAAAAGTCATGCTACCTTTAGATTAGTTTGTAACCTCTGCTCCTTTTATAGGATTCTCAGGCAAGTTATATTATGGTTAATGTTTTTATCTCATTTTATTGTTTTTCCGATTTTTTTTCCTAAGCCGCCACTGTATTGAGACGACAGTACCTCCTGGCCCAAACACCGAAGCTTTAACTACTGCACCTCCTGCCTCATAAAAATGTACATACAAAATTCATATAAAAAAGGTTTTTATTCGATTTTTCGGGTTTTGCGACTTCTGGCCAATTGCGAACTCAACAAAAAAAGGATTGAGCCAAATCGGTTCAGCCGTTCTCAATTGATGCGCATACATTTTTACACCATTTTTTTGTATATATAAATTTTTGTTAAATTTAATTAGTTTATTATTTATTTCGTACGTAATTTATTTTATAAGTCAAAATGATTGACTTCAAGTTGGTTAAAGTTGTTGTTTTAATTTTTTTTTTCTAGATTTCCCTGTATTTTCCCTATATTTTATCGCGGCCTTGAACACCAGATTTCAAAAAAACGCTACAAATAAATGATATAATAAATTATCTTGCGGCTTTAAATACTGGACCAACTTGACCTTAAAAGGATATACAAACAAATCCTTGCGTAAAATTTGCCATGTGGTCGTTATGGACAAGTTTAATTTTTGAGAACGTTGTAAAATGGATAAACGTCGGTCCTCTGCAACACTTTCTCTCACTGTAGCAATATTTTCGGTTGACCTGATCGAGCACTTGTTAGTATGTTTGGTACTGAACCAGTGAAATCAACCGATGGGCGATTTTGTCTTTCAAAAATAGCGCGCATTTTACGGAATGTTGTTTTTACAGATCCACCATTTTCATAATGGATTTTAATTAATTTTATACGATTTTGAACAGATTGAATTCATTTAACTTAATTTAATGGTCAACCATCTACTCTTAATTTACAAAAAACCTGAATAACGGAACTTTCAAAAATAGCTTTATTATACTCAAGAAAAAAAAATGTTCTAATTGGAAGGCCGTGTAGAAACA
Organism: Nephrotoma flavescens; assembly: GCA_932526605.1. Lineage (NCBI taxonomy): Eukaryota > Metazoa > Arthropoda > Insecta > Diptera > Tipulidae > Nephrotoma > Nephrotoma flavescens. The sequence continues at coordinate 10,971,456 of OW052222.1, forward strand.
CTTTCAATGCTTTAGGACAAGTTTCGAACAAATTTCATCAACGCTGTTATAGAACATTGGTTTCCAACGAAATTTAGTTTAATTCAGATCACACACAATGATAGTTATAAAACTGGTAAATATATCAATTTATCACTATATATGAAAATATTCCGAAATTAAAAGTTATAAAACATAAAATCATTTGGAATCTGATCGCATATCGTCGAACCGCATTATGCAACATCTGTAAAACTTTCAGACATTCCATTCGAAATTAATTAATCTTCTTCTGCTTTGCATATACCCATCAAAGACAAATATGTAGTTTTACGCGATTTACTTTCAATTTTTGTACTTTGTGTCATTTTACAATTTTGCGTCTATAAATTTTAAATGCTGTGTGCGCGAGATTTTGAAGACAACAAAAATAGTTCGCGCGATTGTAATCAATTCACGATTATTTTCAAATGATTGCCAATTTATTTTTTACCTTTTTTGATGAAATACTCGTATAAATTGTATATAGTTAGTTATAACATAAACAGTGTGTTGCAATTTGCGACCAGGTAATTGACGGTGTAAATGATTTACAAACAGTAATTAAGTGTGTTGTAATCTAACTTTATCCCTAAATAATATTTTATATATAGCGAGAAGTTAATTGCATCAAAAAACGCGATCTTCTTTTCATTTCATATATGTATATATATACAATACAAAGTAGCCAAGACATATACGAATGGTAATGCTCTCTAAACAGCAAGAAGAATATAAAGCAAATATATAAAGACCACACCTTGTTGTAATATTCGCATCCCTTATGTCCTATTTCTGTATTTTAAAGTATATAAAATATCCCTCTATATAGAAAATTTTTAACATACTGGCCACCATGTACATGCTTGGCGCTATCTAACTCCGTATCTAACAATAACTAAAATGTTAACCGTTGTTGCACGTCATCTTCCTCATAATCCCCTTAAATAAAATATATTTACACTGGTATGATAGATTTCAGGGTAGAATCTCAATTAGAGATATTAAAAAATCTACACACTATATACATATAAAATCCATGATACACGACATTCCGTGATGTGATGTGCTAATGAGATGTACGTCAGATGGTCATCCAAACTATATAAACAAAATTTAAGATACATAATTGATTCATGAAGATATGATATCAAATACGTATGTGTGTGCTGATGTCCGTATAACATTTCTTCTTCGTCTTTATTTGTATACGACAAATAAAAATTTTTATTTAAGAAAATGAGGAACAGATAGAAAGGATATTAGGTCATTGGACTAAAAATTAACGATAAAATTTATTATATGACAGGATATATTATCGCAGACGGGAAGGTAGTAAGTATGTAAGTATGTGTATACATGACAACACCTGGTTGCAATAAAGAACTTATATAAGAAAATGTTATTGTTTTTTAAATTTATAAATGAAAAACGTAAGAGAGCAAAAAATAAACTAAAGATGTTCAATAAGATCTTTTAGATTAGATATGAACATTTCTGAATGTTGCGCCATAAAACAATTATATTTTTATGAATATGGAATTCCAGCGACCACCACCCAACACAAATTTATTCTGAAAATAATTATTTTTAATTTTATAAGAATTTCGCCGGTCACATTTGGCGCGCGCACACACTTCCATATTAGGAGGGAAACAGAATAAAGAAATCCATTTCTCCGAATAAGAAAGTTATTCGACCATATACGAGTAGAGTTCATATGCGATTAGTTTGATTCCATGAATTTGCGGCGCATGCACTCTGATCTACTTGGCTCAATAAAATTCACTGGAAATATCTATAAATATAAGCAACACAAAATTAATTATTCGATCGACAGATCAGTTTTAATCACCGTATAAAATTACCGCGATCGCACGGAATATACAAACATAGTGCGGCAATCTAATATCGAATAAATGTATACATTCCAACTTGGCCGCGATCATGTTTTTTAATTATAAAATTAACGATCTGTATCTGTAAATTATGTATATTTATAGCATACATAGTGACAAAACTGCAAATCAAATGAATTATTCATTAGTAACAAACGATATTATATTTTATAATACATGTAAAACTGTAACCGATCATAATTCTTATGACGATCGTGCACTTTTCTATATACATATATACTATTATGAAAAAAATTTGCGATCAATCGATCAAATATATATATGATAATATTATTAGATGTATTTTGTACCTAATAGAATGATGATTTATGTCAATGAAGATCGAGCTATATTATTATGCTCATGACCATGAATATGATCGTTCTAATGATCATGTTGTATAGATAGATTCAGATTTGAAACAGTTTTATATACAATAATATATATTTGTATTTGATCGGACACTGCACTATCCTATATACCATCTGATAAATAAAGAGTTCAACAATCTTTTACAATATATGCATAATTGTATCAAGACGGTGCAAGAAATCGCAAAGGCGCGGTACGATCAACAGAATGCACAATAATATAAGAAGAAAACGCCAAGTCTAACAACGATTTTAAGAATTAATATTATTTATACAAAACATAAAATGATCAAATTGAAGAAAGCAGGTGGTACATTATAAATAAATGATCGCGCGCGTGCTCAGTATCGAGATAAATGAAAGGAACGTAAAACTTAAACTTACCCCGCGCTTTTTTACGTTGTGTAGTATATTTTTTGTATCCATATGTGATTCGATATAAAAATACAGTATAGGGTAAAAAAAAATCAATTGATTTATTTTTTTATTTTTTAATTTTGTTTAAGGGGTTGATAACGATAACAGTTGAAATTATATAAATAGATGTATAAATATGATCGCGATATAATTAAAAAATACTGTACCCTCCCGATTTCCATAGAGCTTTTACCAAAAATACCTGTGTATTTTTGGTTCCACTATATATCGTAAAAATCTATACACATTTTTGTCTTAATCATCTTACACATTAAGTTTTTGTTTTTCTTGATCATATGATCGTGTTTATACATTGTAAATATATGAACTAAGGCACGAGACACAATCGACAGATGAACAATAAAAAAAATTGTTTTTTGTTACGTTTAAATTGGATTCTCTTCGATCGAAAATGATCGTAATAATAATAATAGTAATAATAATAATGACGATCAGCATCTGCAAGATGAAACATACGTGTATATTTTACTGTAAAATGTTGTGGTTTTTTACGTACATATATATCAAGATAGTGGTCATAATTTGATGATAATTGTTATGATCTGTGCCTGGACATAATATGTGATCTCATATGGTTTAACACCGAAAGATTAGTATATATATATGAGTAATATTGGAAACGGGAAGGGGAGAACATTTTTCTAAATTTTGTGTTGTTTGCGGGTGGATGATTCATCAAGAAATTAGCAGCAGCTGATTAAAAATAAAAATAATAAAATGTGTGGTTTTGAGGTTAATAGACGGTGAAATGATCAAATGCAAATGAAATGTTTTTGATGCAGATGTATATAATATATGAATCTTTACGAGATTTGTTAACTCGATCGCGGAGAATTTTCTACAAGGTAATATACTTATTCATATACAGTTGGTGGAGCTTATTGAACTCGCCTACGAGTGCAGGGTTACAAAAAGCTTCGCCTTCATACTAAATAATTTAGTTCTTTAATAATGGCCGAGGCTTACCGAAAGCAGCTAGCATGTTGATGCTTCTCGAATTCGCTTAGGGAGCTCGTTTACTTGAATTGTACCATTTTAATATCCTAAACAATGAAACTCTTGAAAATGATAAAGTTGATGATAACTTTTGTAACAATGTAGAAAATTAACGTTTTTGTTAGTAATCAGCAAAATTTTATAATTTGTTTGTCAATATTTAACCCCCAGATTAAGAATTACATTCTTACCGCACGTTTGGAAAATTTACACCAAAGTGTTTTTATATGGCATGGGCCCGTATATAATATGTATGTTACTACAAAGGCAAAAGTGAATATTTCACGTCCCTTAAGCTAGTAAATAGAACCCATACGGCAGAACATTACAAGATAGTATAGATAATTATAGGCTAATTAAAAAATTTTGGGCTCCATCCCTTCCAACTAAAACACGGGTTTAAAAAACAATTGGAGAATTAAAGGTTAATTTTAGGCTAATTAAATGCCCTATTAATTTTTTTTAATACGCTCGACATATAAATAATTTTAGGCTCATTAAAGCCTAATCAAAAGTAGAATTAAAAAAATTTGGGCGAAAAAATTACCGAAATTAGAACGCAAAACAAGAACAATTGACATTCAAATAATTTTAGGCTCATTAAGACCTAATCAAATATCAAATTGAAAAAATTTTGAGCTCCACTCGTTTTTCGATTAGTTCAACTAAATGGCCTGGAACTTGGTCAAAAACGAGTGGAGCCCAAAATTTTTTAATTTGGCTTTTGATTAGGCTATAATGAGTCTAAAATTATTTGAATATCAAATGTTCTTGTTTTCCATTCTAATTTCGTTTTTGGGTTCTGCTGAAGTTTGGTCAAGAAAAAGTGAAGCCCAAAATTATTTAATGTGGCTTTTAATTAGGTTATAATGAACCTAAAATTATTTGTATGTCAATTGTTCTTGTTTTGCGTTCTAGCAAAACAAGAACAATATGACATACAAATAATTTTAGGTTCATTATAACTTAATTAAAAGGGGGGGGGGGGGGGGGGGGTTCTGCTAGCTTTAGAGGAAATGGCCTGAAACTTGGTCAAAACAAGTAGGGTCCAAAAATTTTGAATTTGATATTTGATTAGGTCAAAATGAACCTAAAATTATTTATGTGTCAATTGTTCTTGTTTTGCGTTCGAATTTGATTTTTCGTCCTGTTTTCGATTTGGGTTCGTTATCTTTTAAGTGATAAAGCCTTACTTTTCTCGTAGAGCGAGCGTAACAAAAAATTTAATAGGGCACAAAATTAGCCTAAAATTAACCTTAAATTTTCCAATTGTTTTTAAATCATTTTTTGATATGGGTTCTGCTAACTTTTTCTAAAGCTAGCAGAACCCGCGTTTTAATTGGAAGGAATGGAGCCCAAAATTGTTAAATAGAGCATTTAATTAGCCTATAATTACCCTATAATTATCCATATTACCTGTAATATTTTTCCGTATGGGTTCTGCTAGCTTAAGGGACATAATATTTATATTATTTTAGTTTTTATTTAATCAAGAATTTTATTAAACTTTAAAAATAGGAATTAATTTAAAATAAATTGTTTTAGCCATAATGTGCGTGGCAAGGTACAATTTTACCTTTTTCGTTTTTAAGTTTGAATATTTTTACTTTGGGATTTAGCTACAAATCTGAAACTTATGTTTAGCTTTCATTGGTCTTTCCTTTATCAGAATTTTGGAAATCTTGGCGAAGAAAAATAAATAAGAAACAACAATAAAATTAAAAATACCCCTTAAACGGGCGGCAGAGGTAATTTGCATCTCAACTAAAAAAAAATACTTTCCTATAAGGCAAAACATAACTTTCAGATTTGTAGCTAAATCCCAAAATAAAAATATTTAAACTGAAAAACAAAAAAGTACAATTTGTACCTCGCACATAAAGATTAAATGTGCTCCACCTCCGTCAACGCAGATCTTACGAAAACGTTGTTCATTGTCGCTAATGTTGAGCGGGATTCAATCACAGCTCTCGTGGATTCTTTTAAATTGATTTTATTGCGTGGGTTACAATATCCCCATAAAAGCTCTGGAAAAGTGTGGACAAGCGTGTGGTGAGCGTTTTCTTCACCGTAGTGCCACCATTACTAATCTTCTAGTCTTGTTATAGTCTTGTTATATAAAAACTGCCTCCATCTTATTGTGAACATACATTTCGGAAAGTATTCGTCGTAGGTGCAATTCTGAAAAAAACATTGTTCCAACATGTTTAGATAGCTCTCACCATTCAAACATGGGCATCGTTTTCTTTAAAAAAGTAAGAACCGGCAATACAGTTGGCAGTATGGCACACCACACAGTCACACGTTCTGCTTGCAACCTCACTGGGTGGATTCAAAGATTGTCTCATGTACGACATTTCTACTTGTAAACATTACCGTTTAAGTCGAAGAGAACCTCGCCAAACATAAATATGCAATTAATGTTTACCTCACTTTCAACAAAACTCTACAATTTTTGGCTTAACTTTAGTCGAATTGTTGGTTCTTCTGGATTCAAGTAGCTTGTGAGTTGAATTTTATATGTTGACAAATTTATATCTTTGTACAAAACACACGGATCACTCCTTCGACTGACAGGTATGTTCAACGGTGTATTGAACTTTTCTACAGTTCGTATAATGGTCAACTAATGTGCGCATCCGGATTTATGTGTGTCAACCCTGTATTATGCTCGGAAAGTAGTTCCTATAGATTAACGCAAGAGTATTCGATTCACGTACGACGTACGATATTACATACCGACATTTTATTTGTTACGGATGTAACTCGATTTCTACAAAAAGTTCTACAACCCCCTCGGATAAACAAACAATCTTTCGCAATGTTTCATTTTCAATATTCCCTGATGAACGATTGCATCAATTGGATTATATCAACGCTGATTAAACGGATAATATCCATGGTGTACTCTAATTTGCCGAGGGAGATCTGATGTGAAATAAATTTTGAACCCAGTCCACTGGATTCGCGAAAACTGATGCTAAGCCAACTGTTACTGTGTATTTCCAAATATCTCAAGTCGTATAGCTGTAGGTTCTTCTCCATAAATAAAGAGTGTCCACCAGAAAGGTTTACTATTGTTTTGGACCATAAAAAATTTTTAAATTAAAGAAAATAGATTTAATATCTTCAGATCGTATATTTAATGTTTGGAATTATGTATGAAAAACAATGTCTGCCAAATGTTCGCCTTTATTAGCAGTTAAATCGGGTGACCTTGGAGGCCGAAATTAGCTGTTGTGAATACATTTCACGATACAATTGCATGCTTGCTCTAGCAGTATGGCATGTGGCACAACCCAGCTGGAACCATATGTTCATCAAACCAGTTCCTTATCATACCAGGATAATGTTCACCAGTAAAAATAATAGCTGAATCATTCGAATTTGTATTGTTCAATGACTCCTCCGCACCCGAAATTACTCATAATACCGTCACTTTCAAGGGATGTAATGGTGATTCATGAATTATTTATGGATTCACTACTGCCAAAATGAGCTTCGTCACTCATAATTAATTTTTCAAAAAAAATCGGATTGTCATTGTCAAGCAACAGCATCTTAATTGTAAACGGACGGCACCGCAAATGATCTCTTGGTAGGTAGCAGCTCTTGTGTTAATTGAATTTTATACGGGAATAAACCCAAGTTTTTATTTAAAATATTGGTTAGTGTTGATCTTTGAAGTCCAAGTTTTTGCGCCCGGTGTATGATTGATGTCGTTGGACTATCTTGCACACTTTCACGTACAGCAGTAAAATTTCTGACTGCACGTTGTTGCATACACAAGGCTTATTTGCCACAGTCCCTTTTTCTTCAAACTCTTTGATAATCCGGTAAATTGTAGGCCGCATGCGCCCAGTTTTATGATTTGGTGCGGCCAGTAACAAAATTATATAAATAGCAAATAATATTAATTGTACATTAATATTGTAGTATTTGTACATTGGGTTTGCTTCCTTAGTTCTTATTAATTGTGTTTTGGTCATTGATTTTATTCAGCGGATATTCAGCGATTTTAGGTTCATTGTGTTCGTAGCATAAAAAATGAAACACAAATATTTGACAGGTTATGAAATCGAAGAAATAAGGAAAACGGAATTTGAAAATAACGAAGATATTTTGTGAATCACATTTGGCGACATTTGGAATATTATTTTCAATAAATTTGACAACGGTAAGAATATTAAATTAAAATTAAATACAGAAAATGCATGTTTATCCCTTCTATAGGTAAAAAATGGCAACAATGAAAACAAAAGGTAGATTGAAAGATGAAAATCGCTCGTTCCAGGAATCCTGAACTAATGAATTTTTTGTTGAACCAAAGGGGGTCGGTGTTACATATTTGATATGTGATGCACCTATCATCCTTAAAGGACACAATATTAAACAGCAATATTTGAATAGGCGCAAGCAAAAGTATGGCTACTTGTCAGTTCAACAATGGCATCATGAGATCAATAATGATCAAAATGACGAATGAGAAAATACAAAATTAGCCAGCATTTTGGTTTCCCAAAAAATTGCCAAAAAATTACCAGCCACATTCAGATGTTGAATGCGTAAAAGAATGCTTAGTCGATGCTTATTTCTTAAAAAATCGAAGACAATTTGAAAAATTAGATTGCTCGGTTTAAATATTTTTTCATTTGTTTTGATGAAACAACCGATATTTAGGCCACTAAACAGTTAGCCATATTCATACGAGGAGTAGATGACGATTTCAACGTTACCGAATAACTACTAAATCTGGGGATTTTTATTCGTTGTTTATATTCAGCAATAGTAATTAGTATTGCTGAATATAAACAACGAACAAAAATCGACGGCGTTCGATTTCAATAGTAGGCCTCCTGGTTTCAATGAAAGATTTAACTACTGGGGGAAAAAATTTTGAAGCCATTATTACGCAATTGCAGTTGTCCAAAGCTGACTTACAAAATCTGGTCGGAATAACCACGGATGGTGCACCATCTATGGTGCACTACCACGGTACAAATTCGGGTGCTGTAACAAGGCTTCTTTCAAAAATTCGTGAACTAAACCCAAATTTCCAAGTAGGTAGTTGATATCCACTGCTTATTGCATATTGAAAATTTATGTGAGAACACTCTTAATATGGAACCGATCCTCAATTTTGTCATATAATCTGTCAATTATATTCGGAAGAGTGCACTTCGTGATAGAATGTTCAAAGAATTTTTAACCACGATTGAAGAAGCTGAAGGATCCGGTGTAATTTACTATACGCGAATGTGAGATGGCTTAATCTTGTAAATTTTTGGCTATCTCTTCTATGATTTCTGGGCACCCCTGCTTTAAAGGCACCATATTCCTTCCGAAATTTTCTTAATGTTGTTCAATCGAATATTTTTCTGCTCAAGTCTGAACCATGAATATTAAGGTCTGATCTAAATCATAATAGCAGTAGAGGTTTGATATCAAAAATGGGTTAAATAAAAAATTTAATTGCGAAACTGTTATAGAGATAACCTCATCCGGAATTTGGCCCTGAAATATCCCATCACAGGAAAATAATACCAATAGTGCAAGCCTGAATCGTGAATGTATGTCTTAAGACGAAATCCGTTTCTCACTAATTACGGATCCCGCCCTGTTCTATTGTCACGCTCATAAGAATATGACTAATGTGTCGGGTAATTAAATGTACTTCAATGTATCTTGAATTTTGCTAATCAGTCGATGACTAATCGCTTAACTGCTACTTACCATTCCCCCCTCCCCAACCTAGTTTTTATTACTAATTTTTCCGTATAAACAACAGAAGGTTGGGACGATCAATAGATTAATTTGTATTGCCTATTTTTCGCCTGTCTTATTTTATTTCATTTTCATGCTATATATGTATATAAAAAAATACAAATGAGTAGACCGAAATCGATCGAATAATTTTTTTTTGGAAACAATTTTTAATATTCAAAAATTTAAGTGCTTAAAATGTGTTTATTTATAACTAAATAAATTGTTGTGCAATTGTTGTCCATGTTAATTATATTCATTTTTCAATCCACATTCGAACCGTTTCCGCGGATTCTATAATCGACGTGGTTCGTCTTTGTTCGCCACTTAAAGAACAGTCGTACACTTTCGATATTATCGAAAATACACTCAATCGAAAATTATCATAATAGCTCATATTCGATAATATCGAATAAAAAACGCTATCGAAAATGCCATAATAGGCCCCCGACTTATTTGTGACGTGTGACAAAAAATAAAACGCAATTTCTATTATATGGAAGAAAACAAATTTCTTGACATGTTAGTCGTTGTCACTAGATTTGAAAATAAAAACGGCATTTATTAGGAGGTTACTTATTTGAATAAGTGCACAAATAAGCAAATAATTTGGAAAAGGCCTAAGTCGTAAATGTAAAAATCTAACACAAAATCTCAACACGATGGACGGCTTTTTTCGATAGATTACTTTAGTGACATATATATCTTGTGATGTATTTATCGCAGTAGACCATATTTATACTCGTTGGAAAATGGGATTCATGTACATTTTGTCATTAAGCGTATTGCATTGGTAAAAGTGGATTAGGATTTAGTTTTGGATTTATAATTTTCCAAATCACGAGCCATTTTCGGATTTAGTCTTTGGCTTCAAAGTTTGTAAGTAAAAATGTTTTTTCCTATGTATATTTGCATATTTCGTGGTTTTATTAATATTTTAATTTCATTTTATAAATCTAATAATATTAATGTCGATTTTGTAGTTTGAAATATCAGTTTTAATATTTTAGTACAAATCTTTAGTACTAAAAATTGGATTGGATTTACGTAAATCCAAAATCATTTTGGATTTAATTGAATCCATTTGGGTTAACTTTTAATGCAATTGTTGTTGTAAATGACCAATGCAATACGCTAATTGTTTTGATTGATCGATTCAGTTGAGAGTTATATCGTGTCAAGGATGGAGGTGGAGAAAAAGAAAATTCACTATATTTTACAATATGCCTTCGATATCAAAGATGCACCACGCACTGGAAGATCTTTAATCGAAAACTCCGATAAAATCCTGGAAATTATCGATGAAGACCGGCATGCGAGTTGTCGTATAGCATCGCCCAAGAGTTGGAGATCTACCACAAAACAGTTTTAAACTATTTTGCATAAAAGACTGCCTTCAAAAAGAACCTCGATGTTTGGGTGCCGCACGAGTTGACGAAAAAAAATTGATGAACCGTGTTTCAATCTGCGCGAATCCTTGACCAAACGAAGTACAAATTCTGGTTGGCTCGAATTCTTAATTCCACCGCATATACTGAAATTCGGTGTAGATAGTTTTGTGGCGAATTGGATCTAGTTTTGAATGAAGAGTCGTTGAATCAATCAGCCATTTTCATTTAATATCAACCACAACAACAAATTTATTATGAAAATCGCCAGCAATGTTCGAACATATAGGCATTTATGAAAGGAAGATGAGATTGCAGTGCGCTCCAGAAAGTCTTAAGACAAGACACACATTTTTATGCGCCCTATTTTACTTGCATCTCCAAATCCAATGTAATCAATTTCCGTTTCACCAACTCGCAAACTTTTCTCACCAAACAAAATTTTGGCATTCGAAACGAACTATTAAAATTATGTGGCTTAGGCACATATTTGAACGACACCTCGAAGCCAAACTGTCAATGTCACCTGACTCATGTGCTTTGTTGGAAGTAATATGACTGGATATTCAATCATAATCTCTTGTAGCTCCATTTTTTTTAATACTTCTTGTGATATCTTTATTTTTGACGAATTTTGATAAATCATCGTAAGAAAATATTGGGAATGGTTTTTTATCTTAGCCAAGTGACCTTCGGTTTTCGGAATTGAAATCAGAATATATTTGAAATATTCGTTCGCTCAAAATACAAAACGCATGCAGTTTATTACGTACGATTTCTCTTTAATATTTAAAAACGGTACATGAAATTTCCGTTTCACCAACCACCTACCGTTGTTTGTTGTAGATGGTTTAATACCAAAATAAAATTGTAGTCAATTTTTTGGTCCAGAATACTTACTTTGGGCCACTGCAGTATCTCTATCTACTCGTAAGCTATTCCTGAACAAGTCGTTCAATACATCGTTGACAAAATGATACAATACCGCATATAAGATGAGCGAATCAAACGGGACTTTAAGGAACTCGTACTGCATAAATCAAAAATACAGTGTATTGAATTAAGATTCAAACTGCCCATCCAAACATTCAGTCTTTTGACGAGGACAAAATCGGCCTCTAAAAATGATGAATTCCTGGGTTGTTGGGAGAATGATTTTTCCTTCATCAGTTGTGGTAACTTGACTTGTTGCTGCAATACAAGTCAACCGAAGAATGCCGTGAATGCAGCAATTATCAATTATTATTATTTTCTAAATGTTGATTAAATAGGCCTTACAAAAGCCCGCAGTAAAAAAGCAATTAATTCATATTTTAATTTTATTTATCCTTAAAAAAATTTAATTTGATTTGTTGTTACTTTTGCAAAATGAAATTTCGAAATAAGCGACGAACCCAATTTTATTGAATTGATACAATTTTGATTTCATTTTTTTTCAAAATAAATCCATTCGTGACCAAACTGAAGAAATTCAGATTTGCAATTTTACAGATTTTTTTATAATTCTGAAACTAAGACATATTTGGACATCATATTCTGGGATAAAGCTATATTACTATATAAACCCGGATCGGAGCAGCTTCTAACCCAGACTCTAGGTAATCAGAGATAGCAAAGCAAGTCATTGCTGAAAAATCTACTACAGCAAAATGGTAAGAATAATCATTTTATAGCGCTTTAACAAAAACGTCTTAAGATCCATCGTACCTTAATAACATTATATACGGGTCCATTAAAGTTATTCAAAATTAAATACGTACTAACGATTGTAAGACATAATTTGAGGTATAATTGAAAAATTTAAAGATCAATTACCTGTTTACGCCGTAACACAGTCCATGATTTGAATACGCTAAAAACATCTCACCCATTAAATGATTATTAACCTCGCGCGTACACATCCCACCTTCTAATGTCTCGTGGCGGACAATTTTTATTACACAAATTGTCGCTTACGCTAATGTGTTAGATTTTTTTTTCCTATATGCATACCAACTATACACATATTTTGTGCTCACTCAATTTTAACGAAAATAATAGTAATAAAAAAAAAATCGCGAGTATAAACTATAACTAAAAACAACAACAAAATGTAATTGAAATTAAAAGTGACTTTCGATTATGTAGTATATAAAAAAGAACCGCGATTAAATCGTATAAATTAACATATCGTTGTAAGAGATAATTGGGGGAGTCTAACTATACATATATAGGCGTCTATGTATATAAATATAGAGGTGGATCAATGGTGTGATTTATATATTTCGTGTTACATACATACATTTGTAAATACACGAATCGATCATATGTCTTACATCGATATTAAGAGAAAACCGTTAAAAGACGCACAACATATTCAAGACGCGATATAATTATATATAAATTGATATGGATTGGGGTCAATAAAAAACTATAAGATCGCACCCTCTTGTATTTATATATATATAGCAATGTGGATAACAGATATTTTCTAAGACAATTCAGCAATATGGTAAGTTGACAAAATTGGTCGACCGTTATTAGAAAAAATAATGATGAGACCATTGTCACCTGCATGATCACCGGTCTTGTGTATATGCCTTTTAAAATGACCCAGCATAATTACGTATGCAAGTTCTGTTCAAGATGCGCGCTCGTATATATATGGTAATCCAGGCAGAACGGTAAAATTACGTATTGTTCCTTAATTGTTAGTACATGTGTTTGATATAAGATAAAAGGGAGCATTTCGTTATATTTAAAGAAGTCGACCATCTGGAAAATTTGTGGTATGGTTCCATATTGGTCACTGAATTTATATCTCTTTTTGAATATCTATATACACCTGGATTTTGTACTAAATATACCGCACAAATATCATAAATCTCACCATCTATATATAAAACAGCAACATACATAACCCACCGCCGCACCGCCACCTCCAAACAAAAATGAAACAAAATCGTAAATTATTCATCAAATCAACCCACACGAATTTCTGTTATTTCGTTTACCTTAACCAATCTCTCTCAAATTCACCCCCTTCTTATAACATTTTGTATGGCAAGAAAATTGTAATTTATCAAAAAAAAAAAAACTAAAAAATCGTTAAAAATGATAATAACGCTAGGAAAAAAAAATTTATAAAACCTCCACCATCATAAACATAATTTCCTGCATTTCCCTGATACACAAATACCTTGCTGTATACTCGTATAATATAGCGAGAGTATAAATTCTACCTTTATAGTTTTCCCCCTTTTACATTTTTTATGTATGAGGTATCTGCGTCGTGTATTGTTGTTGTCTTTTTAATCAAAAAAACTTTTTCTTTCTGTTTTTAAGATTAAAATCCAAAATTAACTTTATGTAAGGCCACCGCAGTACAGCGTGAAACTCGAGAACAGGTGTTTTAAGATAAAGTGAGTCTGCGTATACAAAAAAAAAAATATGGAATGCAGCTGAAATTACCGCGCACTGTATCACATTACTCATCCCGCATATTACGAAATAACTATACGCGGTGGTTTGGCCGCCCCCGCGGCAATGATACTGCAGGGAAAACACCAAATACCGAGAATAAAGTCATTTCGAATTAAATTTTTTTTACGTCTCACCGAATATACGCTGTAATCAGTCCCCACAATTTTATTACACCCGATGTCCTCCCATACTCTGCTGCATATTATATACACATATACATACATACACGAACAGAATAAAAAAATACCCGAGATAGTTTTTCTCATAATAAAATAAAAGAAAAATTCAGTGAGCCCACAAACAACATTTTTTAGTTTCCATGGAAATTTGGCTAAACAAAAAAAAAATTTATCCGATTTTTTATTCGATTCAATTTTCACACAAAATCTCCTATCTCTTTTCATCATTTTGTTTTTATCTTTAGAGAGTTTTCCATTCGAGTTTTCCATACAGGTATATATACACACATGTATACACAGTAATAAAAGTTCCCTTTGAAATACGTATTTTGTGTTCTGTGTGTTATCATCGCACACGAGAATGAATAATAGACGACGACTCGAGCGACATGAAATTATCCACTTTCGTATGAAAAATCTAACATTTTATTGTTTTTAGTTATGTACCTAAAAACCTACCTATAACATATATGTGACTAGAGGCTTTTATGTCCCATTCCACCGCCAGCGGATGAAATCTAAAAATGCAATGTGTTTGTGTGGGTTGTGAGTGTGTAAGGTATAGAGCAGAGTTGATGTTTCATCATTTTTATACAGAAATCGATTATGGTATGGTTTTTTAGGATTTAGTCATACACAAAAGGATATAATTTGTTTTCTTCATAAACAAATGTAAGCAAAGGTATAACGACGTGGAAAATTCATGATGGTGTGCCTCATAATTTTACGAAAATCATTTTCCCAGAAATTTTCTTAAAAATTTGTGTACAACATTTATTTCACAAGTGCTACACTTTTCCAAATATTCCCCAAATCTAACCAGCTACACAAATTAACGAAAATTGTGATTACATATTAAAAAAGTGTTATAACAAAAAAGTCTAGTTATGAAATTTTTACTAAAAACCTATTAGGTGCAGATGTTGAATTTAGTACCTCAGTATTCTCCAAAGACATTTATGTGGAAACATTTATTTTGTTGGCTCGTTTGCAACTGGAGTTGTCAGCATTCTTCAATTTTCTTCCAAGTATTATCTATCACTATGATCTAGGGTTTGTATTCTTGGTACTCGTGTGTGTTGGTAGCTGCTTCGATATAGATTTCTTAAGTGTGTTTCAAATGTGCTCTACACTGTTCTTCTTCTTTGCTGGGCTTCACGTCACTGTGA
Source organism: Nephrotoma flavescens (assembly GCA_932526605.1). Lineage (NCBI taxonomy): Eukaryota > Metazoa > Arthropoda > Insecta > Diptera > Tipulidae > Nephrotoma > Nephrotoma flavescens. Next base: position 10,987,138 of record OW052222.1, read on the forward strand.
ATAGCACTAAACTGGGCATAGCACTAAATTATGATTGTATTTTGTATTTTTGAATGGTTTCTCACTACGACTCTTTTAATATTAATTGGTTTCCATTCCATTAGTACCTTCAATTCATAAGCTGTTGTTAATATTGTCACGACTTGGGATGGTGAGTAAGGCATACTGGCATGCAGGGGGAAGATTTCGTTTCATCCCATTTTTCACTTTATTCTATGCAGTTCCCTAGCGGTCATCGCAGTTTGTACTACCCAAGCAATAGTTGGTGATGTAGTTGTCATCGTTTTATCTATTTCCGCCATTCGCCCCAATGTTGACAAATTTTATGAAATCATACTTCAAAGAAAGCATTGAACTCAAGTGCCTCTTTTCAACAAACTAGGAAATATTTCTCATCTATATAGTTTGATGACCGGCTTATACTCCTAAATAATAAATATAAGGCCTCCACTAAAGGATAAAATCAAGTTTACAAACAGAAAAAGAAAATCTAGCATTTTCATAACACAAGCAAAAATTAAATCAAATCCATCCACCAGATAGGTCGCTGACATGTTTGCTGAATTCAACAAAACGATAACCCAGATCCATTTATAACAACAGCCAGAAATTCCTAATTTGAGAGTTGCATGCATTTAAAAATATGGAACTAAATTTCATCATAATTCGTAAAGGTCAGAGTTCGCTTAGCAGAACCCTTAGTAGAGGTTCTAGTATTTGTCAAGAGGCGCTTAGAAAATTGTCTTAAAACCTCGTGAAGCCGAACACCCCTGAAACCTAGCTTACCTGACAATTGAAATTGAGATAAAGCTGGCGATTGTAAAATTGAGGTAATTCAAACTGACCAGAATGATGGAAAAGCGAGTTAAAGTTTCTTATGCGAAATTAACTTCGAAAGCATGAACTTCTGTGAAATGAGAAATGAAATATTTGAAGTCCTAAACTTCTCAAAATTGAATGCATAAAATTAGGATGGATGTACAGTAGGGTGCACATTTAGTGTATACAAAAAAATTCGTAAAGAGTATCGAGAAAATGATCGAAAAATCGAATTCTCGTAATCGAGAAAAAGTATCGAGAATACTATTTCGCCGGGCAAAATATGAAAGTAGGTTCAAATTAATGAATTTAGTTAAAACAAAAATAATAAGATAAAAATTAGATAGTGCTCAATGCAAAAATGTGCAAAAGAATTCGAAAAATTGCCTAATACTTGGCAATAAAGTTTAAATCTCACACACGTTTTCAAAAAAAAATTAAATGTACCATTTTCTGAAGTAAAATTGTATGAACTATCTATGGTTAAATGATGTATGTATCTATGGTTAAATTGACGAAGCTTCAAAAGATTTCTTATTATGCAATAGAAATGACATTTCTAATAAGAGAAAATTAATTTCAATTGGTAAAAAAATTTGATTTCCATCCTCAGAAGAAAATAAAAATAGTTACTGGGAGTCTAGCATTGAAGAACTGGTAGCAGGTCCTTGTGGCTTAGGAAAAATATATGAATCATCAGAAGAAAGTACTGAAAGTGATAATTATACATCTTCATTAGAATATGAGCCACCCAAAAAATCCAAGAAATCTTTTGAAGGAGCAAATTCACAAAGTATGAAAAGAAAGCAAAAAATTGTCACAAAAGAAGTTGCTGGAACTTTAGACAGACTGGGATTGAGTAATAGATCTACATTTATTATAGTATCCATAGTATCAAATGCTTTAGAGCATTCCTTGAATGATTTAAAGCTGTCTCCATAACTGTTATAAACAGTGTGCCTGCTCGAGAAATGGTCACCGATATTCAAGAAAGTTTCAATCCTGACACATTACTGAGATGAAAAAAAATGAAAAATTTTACGAGTAGTACGAAACGAAAATAATTGTTTATCATAGTTGGAGTATTTATCAGAAATTAAAGTCGAGTTGGCTTTAAATAAAACTAAGAAAAAAACGATTTTCATAAAACCGATTCAGATTACAATTACTACAGACATAAAAGCCAACTTATTTTCCGTTACTGGTAATTTACAAACAAATATTGCTGAAACCAAAATTGGCCTCTAACATTAAAGCTAAGCGGCTTTGCGAAAGCAACGCAGCTATAGTTGTGTCTGGTAGTGGGAACTCTAAATTGCTTGCCATCCCAAAATTGGAAAATGGTACTGGTCACATGCAAGCAGAAGCTGTTTTCAAAATTTTAAGTGACTGGAAAATTTTTGATAATATCAAAGGTATGTGCTTTGATACCACTGCATCGAACACTGGAATTGAATAAATGGAGCAGCGTTTATAATAGCAAAGAAATTTTCAAACCCAATTATGTTCTTCGCTTTTCGACACCATATAGCTGGATATGATAAGAATCCAAAAAAAGGCATTTATAAGTAAAGAGAGTAAATTAACTTTATTTATACGATTTTGTGACGAAAAAAATAAAACATTTTTTTAACGCAATTTGTGAATCTTCGACTCAAGAATTCCTTGAAATGGACCCTGAAAAGTGGAATGAAAACAACAACTATTTATCTGCGAAAATAAAAGTTAAGAAAATATTTATTGTTACTGATGTTGCCGAACGAGCAATAGCCTTATAGCGAATATTTTTTTCTGACTGCGAAAACATATTTCATATAAAACATAGAACTGGCGCACAACTAACATGCCATTAGTCATTTTTCTGTGCAACCGGGCATAAGTCATCGAGTAGGATAGTTTATAGGAAATTTCATGAAGTTCTACTTTCACTTAATAAACACATTTTATTAAACACTTTTTCGCAAAAAATCAGATTCGCATAAAATTAGATTTTTGGATAATTTAATTAAAAAATTTGTTCAAAAAGTTAAAAAACTCACTCGATCGAGTTCGACTTGTTTTTCTATTTCGCATCATCAGGAGTATCTTCTGATTTGTAAAAGTAAAAATATTATCTTCAGGAGTATCTTCTGATTTGTAAAACTTATATTTATTATAAAAAGGAAAAAAAGCGATAAAAGAAGGAGAGACAAAAAGTAGGCAATAAAAATTAATCTATTGCTCGCCCCAACCATCTGTTGTTTATACGGAAAAATTAATAATAAAAAAGGGGAGTAGGATAGAAGGTAAGCGATTAACCTAACCTAACAAATTGTTTAATTAAAATATTCAAAAATCTAATTTTTTGCGAAATAGAAAAACAAGTGTTTAATAAAATGTGTTTATTAAGTGTAAGTGTGTGTTTCGCCAAGTGCCTACGGCAAATAGTGTAAAAAGTAAGTTCTAATTTATTGGCCTTCTACAAAAACCGATTAGCTTATAGGTGATTCTTTTGAGTTAGCACTAAGAATTTTTTTGGTGGTGTTATGAAACGGTTTTGCCCTTCAGCCCATATACTATATTGCACTACTTAACATAAGACGACGCTCTCCACAAAACTAATCAATCTTGGATCTAACTTGTACTAAACCTAAGCCCTTGTGAGTTGAAGCAGTCAGTCAGGTAAATGGTTGCCCGGAAAATGTTGATAATAAATGCCTTTGCTGGAACATCATATTTTTTAATCTCATGAAACTGCAAGACTCATTAGGAGTTCATGTTATTTGCTATAGACACTTTTTCTGATCAAAGCGCACTGTTCAATGAATAATAATTCCTGAAAAATACCAATTTGCGGTAGATACCGCTCTGATGATAAAAGTTGAAAACTATTTAGAATATTTTTTGAAAAAAATATTTTCTGGTGCCTTGGAGCTGCTGAATCCCTATAAAGTAAAATGTAATTTAATTTGAGTTTCATTAGTTGGCAGTACTGTATCTCAAACAGCAATCAATAAATATCTTTAAAGTGTCAAATATTAATTTCCAAGAACACATTTAAGAAAAATCCTTAATATCATTCCTTAATGATGCTGATTTTACAAATCTATATTTTAACGCTATATTTTAACGCCTCTGAGTATGGTAATTAGCAAAATATGTGGGGATGGGGTATAAAACCGCATAATATCCGAGGCTTAGTTTGAACATGATTAAAATTGTAAAATTAAAGATATCGAAGAAAAGTTGTGTTAAAATCATGAGAATTAACATCGTTGTCGTGTTACGTTAAAAATCGTGTCTTTAGCAGAAATGAAACATGGAAGCGCCTAATAACCAATATCCGCCAACTTATAGCCGTATCTTACCCGGGACTTAAATAAAAATTGTTAGCTTAAATAGATTAGCTTGAATAGGTAGTCGTATTCGGTTATTTAACCCAGGTCAAAAGGTCTTTATATAGAATTTTTGTTCAGAGTGATACCTCTAAAAATTTCAATCCGAAACTGGCCCCTAAAGATGGTGGAAACATTTCTGGAGTGTATCATATTAAAGACATCAATCAAAATTAATAATTAGGAAGATCTCACGACCACTTCATTCTCGAAAAATTTGATAAGCCCGTGTTTCTGAAACATCTTAGTGGTGTGAGTCGTCCCCATGAGTGTAACTATCAGTCCCAGTTGATTACACCTGATTTTAAAAAATTCATATTTATATTAATAATGGCCTTGAATTTATGTAACTGTAATTCATATTTTTGTACCCATGTGCTAAGTTATTTGGATGAGAAAATATGATCATAAAACAAAACGGTTTTTTTTAGTACCTTGAGATTAATGATCGAACGATATTTTTTTCGTTAAGGACACTAAGTATAGAGAATTCGAATAAGGTGGTTGTTGAAATACAAAATGTTATTTTGTGATGCTAATTAAAAAGTTAGTCATGTAAAATATAAACTAAAATTAAAAGTGTAAAGATTGAGACACTCTTAAAACTTATCGGGAATAAAACCGAAGTACGTGGTGTTTGAGTGCTCCGATGTATGTGTTTTTCGCTTGTTGTGAGAGAAGGTCGGGAGTTTGGAGGTGATGAAGGGTGTTTTAAAAGTTTAGTGAACAGCATAAGAAGTCCCGAAAGATGTCTGAATTTTAAAGAATCCCCCGTTTGCCCTGAGAGTAGCCAAAAAAACTGTGCTCAGACATCTTATAGCCAGCACAGACCGCAGGTTATAAGATGTGTGACCGTATGGTTTTGTGTACGATCGATTAGTCGGTCGTCACAAAGTGTTTTACGCCCTAGGAAAGCGAAAACAACCCGCAAACTTGATTCAAATGTAAAATCAAACTAAAAATGTTCTCGATAGAAAATGTAAATACATTTTCTCGATAGAAATTTCTCGATAGAAAATGTAAATACATTTTTGTAAAATAAGATTTTGTCCCCATCGCGCTATGCTATTTGATGGAGAAACGTCTAAGCTTACCAATCCTATTATGTATCCAGCGGAATCATATACTTGCCCTGTATAGGACTACGAGATAAATGATTAGAAATTGTTTTTTTTTTCAAAATATTGGAGAAGGGAAGAAGCATATTTTAATTCACATAAATTCAAATCTCTTGAGATTTTAAAATTTTTAATGATGTTCCACCTTTTCATACCTTGAATGCGCATTTACCTCAAATCGTGTCAGATTCCATTTTATTTTTTTGCTTTAACACATTAAGACCACGGACTCATAAAATTCATATTCTTTGTACCATTCCTGATAAACAAACACATACATTCTATACATTATTCCAAATTTCGATTTTCCATTAAAAAAGAAAAAATTCTGAAAAACCCATAAAATGAATACATTGTATAAATACATTCTTCTCCATTTTAGTTTTCTACTTAGTTTTGATAAAAATCTTCAAAAGAAAACAAATTTCGAATTTTCCATTTCCCATTTTCAGTTTTCCTTTCCATACAATTTTTTATGTTTTCCCTATATACATTATATACTTGGTTAGTATATAGAATATGCTATCATCAGAGCAACAAAAAGAAACCTACATATACCGATATAGCAAAACGAAAAGCAGAATACATATGAAAATTAAGACGAGGGTAGAAAAAATGAAATTTTCTTTACCAATGTTTTCGTATAAGTATTTTCCACCATCTTGTGCCATAAAACAGTTTCTGCCAAATGAATAGCAACAATAAAACCTACTTTTAGCGATAACATAATTTGGCTTTGGAAAATTTTTTGTTACCAGTTTTTCCTCTTTCATGTGTACATATTCAGGAGTTGTAAATAAATTTTGCGTATTATGATGAGGTTGAAACATTTTATTATTTTCCAACCACCCTCGACAAGTTGTGTATATGTTATACAAAAATTTTCAAAAATCATTTTGCGATGTGTAATGGTGCGCCAGTGGGTGGAGGGTGTTCGGATTTGGTTGAAATTAGATTTCTTTCTTTGTCTGTATATATACGCGATGTTGCGATGATGATTATAACGAGGTGAATGGCGCGCGCGGTGAACGGTGGTACGATGGTGGCGATGGTGATGTTTTACTTTTCAAGTGATAAAATATCAAGTATTTTGGAAAATGTCTATATATATGCAAATTAGTTTGAATCATTTTTTTTTTTTTTTTCATATGAAAAATTGATTTGGAAAACTATTTTTTGCGGAGTTTGTTTTGTATATATAACGATTTGGATTAGTCATTTTTCTAATGGAATTCGGAATGATGGGAAATTCAGCATATTTTCTGGAAATATTTTTGATTTATATATACAAAAATATTTATTTAATACAGAATCATGTTTAAAATCTATTGTTTTATAAAATATCTCGCTCACCTTATTTAGACCACATCATACAGTCACGCAGTTAATGGTAAAAACATTTTTTGATAATATGCCTTACCACCTGCCACTTAATGTCTGCCAGTTCGTCTGAAAATAAAAAATACACAAAAAGTCATAAAATTTTCAAATCTTATTTTTTATTTAAACCAACTAAAATCAACAACAACAAAACTGAAAATTCATTTTCTATATATTGTTGATGATTTTTCATGTCGATAGAGCAGAAATGGCAACAACAACTCTGCAAAATGAAATAGAATTAAAAATGTAAAAATAGTTGGAAAAATAATTTTCCACGAGAAAATTGAAAATCATTTTCTGTTATTTTTCTATTGTGATGGATATCGAATGTTGTGTATATGAATACTGTGTGAGGAGGGTTGTTGTTGTTTGTTTAGAAGTATTGTATAATCTATATATGCATATAACATACCAGTTCAGGTGTTTCAAACTTTTTTATGAATATGTGAAATATAGAGAAAATATGTGGATAAATTGAACCGTAGTTTCAATCATATATGATCGGAATTCACCATGCGCTTCACCACGGATGCATCGAGTGTGTAACGAAATCCCGGTTTGAATTTTTAAAATTTGCATGTGGAAAAATTGGACTCTTAAATGATTTTTTGACAAAATTTAAAAATGAGTTTGCGATAAAGTCCTAGAAAAAGGCTAATAGAGAGTTATCGAAGCTGTCAGCCTCTACAATTATTTCATTTCAAAATGTTGCATTAACAAAATATTGCTTTTTTAAATCTTGCAACTACAAAATGTTGCAATTACAAAATGTTGCAGAGAGACAATAATTTTAAAAACACTTAATCATAATTATCTGATATGAGATGCAAAAACACAAAAACTATAATTTATTTAGAAATTACAGACTGAACACGTTCTTTTACAGAGTCTTACTACCTATTTCCGGCATGAAGACAACAACAACCAATCTAAAAATTATCCTATAGGAATATCCCCTTATGTAAAACATTTGAAATTTGACATTCTTTTAAATTTAACCCGAGCAAGAGAGCGAGGGTATTGTACACCGAGTAAAGCTTATGCAGTGTAAAATAGCCCAGTTTACATAGAGTAATAAATTGTTTTTTACTTCTCACACTGACATTCATTTCAGAGTAAAATTTGAAGAACCAGGACTGCGTGAAAGCAAAGTTAAATAAAAACGCAGTGTGCAGAGTAAAATTACTAAGGTTGAATAAAAAACAAAAAATAGTTTTTGTCGGCGCATTATCTGCTCGGGTTGAATTAAAAATAATATTTTATTAAAAAACGTATGTAAGTTGATACATTTAGGCAAATAAATTATTTAAATATAATTATATTTTACTGGCGTAAGGAGAAGGGAATCCGCTTTTTGAATGCTAAAACCTAAAATATATATTTACGTATATGTGGTGTTTTAGAGATCTAATTCGTATTTAATCATGTTGAAATTAGATGAATGATTGAAATAAATTAGTTCTAAATTAATTTTAAGAGCAAAGTTTGGGGATTGGGCAAATAAGCAAAATTGGGTAAATTTTATGATGTGAACAGGAACTCTTCTTTTGTTCTGAATTTTCAAATTTGGTCAATTTGCCACATAAAAGAGAAACGAAACTAATTCAGCATTTACAACTGGCATAACTTTTGAATAACTCGATTTGTAGATTTATACAAGATTTATGAAACTAGTTTTGGAAGATAGATAATTAAAATGAATGGGTCTTTTTAAAATTTTTCTATGAAAATTTTAATCTAGAATTGGCTACTCACAAAAGTCACTCACAACTCTGTAAAACTCCAAAGCGAGTAGAATTAATTCTTCTGTTAATTCGAAAACGATTTAAAACACAAAACTACCCAGCGCTTTCCGTTTTATACAAATAACAAATAAATCTGAAACCCCTGGCCCTTGAACATAGCATCATATATTCCATTTCAAATTCTCTTTAAATCGTCTATTATGGATACCAAAGTGAATAGACATAAAAAAAATTCGTATCAAACTGTACAAAACAAAAACAACAACAAAGCTTTATATAATTTTCATTCTGTGGCGCCATAAAAACTCAAAAAAAAAATCCGATTTTCCATTCTTTTTTCCTGTTCATACATAAATAAGTTATTGATGATAACACAGAAGCATTGCATGATCTCGTCGCTAGATTTTTCGATTTCATATCATACATATCGCGCGGCATCGTCAACATGAAAAAATATGAACGGGAAACATAATATAGATACGTATGTATATAGCTGTACATAACAAAGAAAATTCCCTAACGGATAATAACATACGAGTAGTAAATTATATGGGGGGATCGCGCGCGCAATCCCAAAAAAACGTATGTCATTTCGCGCGGTATTTTCCCATTCCGTCAATATTCTTAATTAAACGTGATAGAATGATTATCACACAAAAAGGAAATAGACGTTACAAAAAGGTATTCGTATAAGATGCTAAACATGCCAACAAACTCGGAAAAAATGGAAAAAAGTAAAATTTTGTTGATCTCCGATCGATTAAAAATTTAAAACCCCAGAAGATGGTAAAAAAAAATATAAAGAAGACGATCGTTAATTTATTATGTATCGTTTGTTGTTTTTGTTGTTGTATCCGAAGTCTTTTCCATATTATTGAATAATTCAACGGACTTTGATACAGGTGCTGTGTGTGAATGTATATATACATACTCGTATATAATTCTATACGAGTAGTATCATCATCTTTAATTTACGTTTTTCTTTAACTTCTGACATCTGTATTGTTATTCTTAATTCGATCGATATGTATGCGTTGTTGTTACACATCTTGAGTTTCTTGAATATCTATATAGGGGTGAGAAATAAGAAATTTGTTTTATTTCGGTTCGTCGAGCACGTGCCCACATATGTCTATTTTATGCGTATACATAAGTTCTTTGTACGTAAGATAATTTTTTTTTCGATTAAAGGTACGACTTGATGTGAATTCGCGATAATTAATTTTTCCATCGTACGTTTAAAATTCTTTCCCACAAGCATAATACAGTCTAATAAAGTTAAACCAAATATCCTTGATATATAATTTTAATAAATTTTGATCCATAAAATGAATTGAATTTTCTCTATATTTTGGTCGTGTTTGTTCAATACCACCCAAAAACTAGTAACTTGACTCTGCGTTCACTTTTGTTAAAGGACGAATAAGAAAATTATCTAAGTGCCAGACAAATTACGCATAATAACAACAAATACGTCGGATCAATGTGTATATCGGGACGCCCTGGATACTGAAACAGTTCTAGAGTTAGAACCAATATCCAGATTACAAAATTAAAACAAATCAACTAAAACTGAAGTTATCAATTGGCTCAAAAATGCAGGTTATTCTCACGAAATAACTAATCCCCGAGCAAAGCCTTATACTCAAGAACATGAAGAGTCCCTTGGATTTGGATAGGACAAACTCAGATAAGAATGCAGTGTTGACAGAGGTTCAGAAAAGGTAAAATCTGTATAAACAGTGATCAAACCTTGGTAAAACCGGAATATATGTTGAGTACGCAAACTTACATCTCATTCACAGCTGGATTCGATCGAATCATCAGTGCATGTAATTTTTTATATTTTAATATTTCCCTTTCCAAATTTAATACTGAATTATTTAATAAGTTCAATTCAAATTTAGTGAGTTATCATATAATTTACTAGAGTTGAGGATAGACACCGTGCTACATATATAGAAAATAAAGTGTGTCATGGCCCAGTGTTGTGTGTCGACGTGTAATTCGGAATTATCAACTTTTTAGTGTCGAAAATAGCGTTGACAATTCATTTTGGCGTAGACGGTTTTTTAAAAAAGAAATAATTTGTTGCTAGGAAAATGCGGATAAAGGTATTGCATATAATTTTATGTTTATTTCAAAACAGAACCGATAGTTACTGGCTTTTTGTTTATCGGTTTTTCACGGGAGGTTCAATCATGTCACATTCTTCATCACTTTATACATTATCTTCCAGATTATGGGAAAATAAATCATAAAACGATTGACAATCTTGTGTTATTACAGATTTTAAATCGTAGAGATGGTTCTATATTTTGAGTAGTCAACTGTAGATAATTTAAAATAGGGGCCACGTTTCTGCGACTCGTCGGGAGGGCTTGAAATGAATCATTAAAATTTAAATAAACCCGTATGTCATCAGGATCATACAAAATTGCTTTTATGTCTGTCACACGAACATCTCTGCTTGGTCGGATTTGTGGTATAGCGTTGAGATTCTGAGCCAGTGAAACCATTGAAAAACTCACGATTGATTTGAATTATTTCTTATATGGCTCCTAATATTGCGATTTTGAAATAAACAGCCATCTGAAATATTGGAGGATTTTTTTGTAAAGGAATGTCTTCTCAGATAGAACACATGAAACAAATGTGGAGGCTGATCGTTGACAATCAATTTCAGTGAACCAGAAAGAGGTCACTTGATGACTAGCACAGTTGTAAATTATGAAGTAATCCTAACTATCAATGTGTTTCTTTCAATGACTCGCATCGATATTTTAATGCGATTTTTTAATCCATTGACAAAATTCCGGAAAATTTGCTTATTTGATTTGCTTTGTTTAGTTTTTTAATTGTCTACATACATTCTCGACACGTATAGAATATTAATTTTCTACGCGGTCTAGGCGCACAACGCTGCCATGGCCTGATGGGATGACTGAATTTTTTCATAATCTTATCAGATCGAAACTGGATATTACTTTTGTTACAAAACTTCATCGAAAAAAATTTGCTTCAAGTTGATCAAAAAGTTTTAAAAAAAAATGTTTATTTTTTAATTACCCAGGCCCACCAGCCGGCTTGTATGGAACCCCACATTCCGGATACCCTTCAGACTTAGTGTAACAATAGAAAAAATAACTGCCATTTTTAGGAGGAGATACTTATTGATACTTATAGTGGCCATCCATGAATGTATTGCATGACTTCCAAGTCAAAAATTGTAATCGTATCCTTTAACTCTCTACAAATTCATTTGTGAAAAGATACTAACAAAGATGAACTGCCTCGGTTTCCGATTAATAATTGCGCTACCGGTATTGAGAGAAAGTTATGGAATAAACGTTGCTCAAATATTCCGTATTGTTCAAAATAATAATAATCCTCTTTTGAGGATTTGATACGTAAAAGAGAGAATCTACACCCTCAAACTGAAAGAGTATAATAAATTGTATCCTGGGGAAATCAGATACTGTAATCTTGATAAAAGTAATTGAAATATATATTTCTCTACTTTTCTATTGGCTGGGTCTGTAAAATTATGCAGAAGTTCAAAGGCATTCAAAGGCTTCAGGACGCCAAAGAGGATACTGTTTATTTTTTCCGCTCCCGCCCGGCGTTAATACGAAGGCCGTAAGATATGAGATATTGAGGTCGTGATTCACATCTGAAGCTGGTCATTGAAGATTAAACTAAAATCGCCTAGTGCCTTCTGGGTATTCTGATGTTCATTTAGCCGCAATCTGAACCCTGTACACAATTATAGCTGAAGTCAAGGCCACTGAGGTGGATTCGTGTGGATCAAAACTCAAAATATTACAGCATCATGATAGAGTCAGCAAATGACATCTCAGAGGTAGAAATTATCCGAGTGGCGCGAAATATAAATTCAATCAAGTGATGCTCGAAACTTGACTTTAGCAAGGGAGATATGACCGAACCTAAATATCTCCCGAAGGTACAGATGACTAAGGAAATGTTCTACAAATCATAATCATCGAATGTCAGTGCTTCAAGCCAATATGCGCCCACTGCATCAGTCATGAAGACCAGACCTCTTTGTTCTCAATACCGGGATGGTACAGTACAGACAGACTAAGTCAGACTAGACTAAAAAAATAGTCAAACAAGCGTTAAACGAGAGGCTAGGACAATTTTTTTTTTACAAAAACCTTGGTGGAAAATGAAAGTATTTTTAGGAGAAATTTATTTTTAGAACATTAAACCGCGATCTTTAAAGACACATCTACCAAGGGGAGGCAAGGACTCTATATATATTTGGCCCGGGCAAGCACCAACACCACCTAAAAAGGTGAGCAACTTTTCAATATTGTTTGACAGGACAGGAACTAAACATCATACTACCAATAAAAGAGTGAAAGTCATATTAGAAGTTGCCGTTTTGTGATTTTTCGCAACTATTAAAAACGACCAGCTCTATATTGAAAATGCAAACAGCGAAGAAAGAAATATAAATTTTAAAATTAAATTATGAATTTTTTTAAATATTTACGAATCTGAAAATTTTATTTTTAACTATATAGAAGATAGTATACTTCATAATTTACAGAAAGAATTAGAAAGAAGACGCCACTGTATTACATGATCAATGATGACAATAATCACAAAACACATTCCAGATTATATTATACACGATCCACCTTGTATGTGTCAACCACGGGCAATAAAATAAAATCTTAATACATTTTCTGTTCATAAACTATTTTTTTATTGCAGAAAACATGAATATTTGGCATTGTACTGAACGCTCAAAATTGATAAGAATATAAATAGTTAAGCACTATATACAATATCGAAGGTAACAAATTATTGAAAACAAAAATCCAAGTATACAAATTAATCATCTTTATTTCCCTCGTTTAACTAATTAACGTGCGCAAACATAACATATTGACTGACGACAGCAAAAAATGAGCAATTAACTTTTTCCACTCGAAACTACCGCACACACCATAATAGGAATTAATCATAATCCAATTTACATTTAATTTATCCTCTCGTGTAACCTTTTCGGGTAAATCATAATATTTGGATTAAATTAAATGTAATTCTATGCAGCAATCCCCGGGATACACACATTTGCACCCTCAAATAATTATAAAGTGTACCAAACAAAACAAAAAATCAAATTGTAACAAATTTCCACCCTCCAATTTCCGCATATAATTCCTGTATCTATTTATTCTCAATTACATTGTCATAATCATCAACATTAGGATGATGATGATGATCGTGATGATAATGATAATAAAAAAAAGAACACGAGACGCACCCTAAATTTTCCCTCAATCTAATTTCTAAATTGTATATACGCGCATTTATACGCAGATGATGTGGAAAAATATAGCAGCGCATACCACACCTTAAATGTAAATATTTAACCTTTCAAAAAATAAAGGAAAATGAATTGAGATGAAAATTGTTTTTTTTTCTATTAATACTATTTTGTTATGGTCCAGGGAGTTTCGTTGCGCTGGGAAAATATGTTTATGTTTGGTAATGTCAAGGCGATTTATTGGGGTGAGGATTACTTTCATTTATATATCTTTTAGAAGAGGAAGCTAAGACCAGAGTATGATAGAACACAAATCACGACTGGCAGTCCAAATTAAACATCAAGCACGCCTTTCGCAAAATGAACGAGTAACATTCTATCGTTATTGAGTGTGAAAAACTGAACCACGCACGCACGCACAGAAATTTTTTAAAAACTAAAAATGAGATGATGCTAATGGTTCAAAATATGCCATGTTATCCCGTCTGAAGCTAGTTGTTCGGACGACATTGAATGCTTCTGTATAATAAGATCTGTTACTACCTGTATGTGGTTTTGTGATAAGAAAGATGAAGATTGTCATGTTACAGTTATAAGTTTTTTATCCTCTATACTTTTGCTGGTTTTTATTTGTACAGGACGTGCATAGTCAACACCAGCATATGAGTGAACGGCGTTGACGGTTGCACGCACTCTTTGGGATTGTATAGGTTTCTCATCGCTCTACGTAAATCTGTAACAAATGACGAATTTTGTAATCATCTGTTTCTTAATTTTATAAAACTTGATGTTTTTTCTAATAAATGTAAGAACATGACGTCTTCTTCTTCGGTAGTGGTTGTTATTGGCTCGTTTCAATTTTGCGCTGCCTGTCCTTAGATCCTTTGTATCTACGTATCGAATCATAATTTTTGTTGTCTTTCAAAAATTTCAGCCCTGTCCACCAGATACTGTGATTCATGAGTTCCTTCCTTGTTATTCCCCAACTCGCACAATCAGCTGGGTGATCATTTGTTTTAATATGGTGCCATTGCTGTGGATTTCTGACACTCTGTTGGCAACGTAAGATTTGAAGTTTTGAATATCAACTTTTATTCTTGAAAGTTCTATCGTGCAGTCAGTCCATGCACATAAGTTGGTGCCACTTGAATATCTAGTAATTACTTGACTTCTTGATGAAGTCAAGGAATTACTAGATGAAGGTTCCGTTGGTAAAGGTAGTGAATCCTTATTATAGAAAGACCGGAATCGGAAGGAATGGTTGTGGAGAAACGCTTAGAGCAAGCTTGGAGCATTAAAGAAAGAAAATAAAGATACAATACGAGTAAAGATGCAAATATAAGAAATTAGAAATAAATTAAATGTCGTAAAGCGACGCAATATTTAGCGAAGCCTAAATTTGATCATAGATTTCTTTCTCGAAATTTAAAGTTGTCTATTATGTATATAAGTAGTGTACAAGCGTAATTAACAACAAAACAACTTTACCTAGCACTTAATGCATTCAGCTCGATGCCGTTGTTCTTAAGGCGCCTTTATGGATGGTGTTCGTTCGTTCGTTCTAACAATTTTTTCGGCCAATCGTATTGCTCAAAAATTGGGATTTTTTTTCTGGATTTTTCCACAAGTTTGGTCGAAAAAAATGACTGAACGAACGAACAAAACCATAAAGAAGCCTTTACACCATAAAGTAAATCTATCTAGGTCGGTAAGGTAAGACTATGAATTTGTGGGAGAGGTAGCCCTGAAAAGTATACTTGATATTCGTGATTACTTACAGAGAGAAGCGAGCAAAAATGGATACATAATGAACACATTTTAAGTTTTTAAATATAATTTTATTATTTAGATAATAAAAATAACTTCAGGTTACAAGTTTGTAATATTATTCATAAGATTTACTTAAAAAAAATAATTTCATTAATTAGAAAGATATATTACACAAAATTTGAATGGGCCACAAATATTCATAAATGCACGTTTATAAATTTGACATCTTTAATATTTAGTCCAAAGTCCCTTATTGTCAATAACTGATTTTATACGTCAAGGCATACTCTCGACAAGCGGAATTTTTTTCCATTCCGTGTCAACTCGCCACCATAATGCATCTACGTTTTTAGGTGCCTCACCATATTCGTTTAATCGACGCTGGATGAAGGCCCATAAATGCTCTATATGGGATTCATATCCAGACTTTGAGGAGGCCATTTCATTGTTTGGAATTTTTGTTCTTTTAACCATTTTTGCACTGTTTTAGGTGTGTGTTTTGGGTATCGATCTTGTTGAAAAATGATATCTTCCTCCGGATAAGCACATTCACCCACAAACTCCATACTATAGGTTTTCTTTAAGAATATTTAAATATTCTTCCTCTCGCATAATGCCCTTGATCCTCACTAGTGGGCCAACTGATCTGAGTGATTTGACCAGATAGGTAGTGTGTAGATTTATCGGAATGAATGACTTAAAAACATAACTTAATTTTTGAAACTTAAATTAAAAACTTAAAATGTTTTCATTATGTATCCATTTTTAATCGCCATTGTAGATCGGCTAGAGAAAAAAGTAATACGCCCTACACACGATCTGATTTGATCAGGCGGTCGGGCTGATTTTATCAGATCAGATTTTAAATCAGGTAGTGTGTAGGTTTATCGGTGTCTTTTGAGTACTGAAAATCCACTATGGTTGGATGTTTTACTATGTTTTACAAGGTTACCTGTTAATTAATGGGTAGGGTTAGGATGATGGGGAGTCAATATGTTAAGATTGTCAGAATCTTCTGATTTTCTCCGTTTTCAAACATCATAGCCACGACCAGTAATGATTGGAACGTTAAATCAGTACTGCTCAAAGCTTTTGATGCCTCTACGTTTCCCATTACTTTATAGTATTGAGCGACTTTCATTTACACGACAGAAACGGTTTAAATGATTCAATGATTTATAGCAAATTGTTGACTATTCCTGTCACGTGAGTGGTATCAATCACATATATTTGTGAATATTACAGTATTGTTAATCGACTTCAAATGTGAAGTGTGATTTACTCAAAAGTTACTCAATTATTTTGATCTTGCCCGGACAGGTCGGAAATTGTTGCACCATTAAGATACATGAAACAGCACGATTTTAAGATCATAATGCATTATGTAATATGGGGACGTGTCACATCTGATAATAGCTTCTTACGAAACTCGGGATACAGAAGTTCACTGTCGTTTACGTCTCTCGTAGAAAAAAGTTTTTCTTTTCTACGATAGTCTTGTTAGTAAATAATTTAGTGTGGGAATATCGCGTTTTCCAAAAATTTTCAAACACCATGAAATGGCCCCCATTATTGTGCTTGACTTCAAAATTCAACAGTTCGTTCGTTTAACTTTCTTTTCCCTTATTATTATTCTCTTCCTTCGTTCCCTTAATACGATTTTGAAAAGAAAATCATTTTTATGAACTCTATGAACTCTCTACTTCGTCAAGCAAAAACAATGATTTTGTGAAATCTGTTTGTTTTTCAAAGATTTTAAATTATTTTTACGTGAAACAAGTGTACTACAGAAAATTGACCAACTATCATAAAAATATGCGACGCTAATGCAGTGTAATGACACTTTCATACTAGGTTTCTTTACACCCTGTATTTCAGTCAAATTTGGTAATAACCTTCTCGCCCTCTTCTTCAGAAACGATTTTCTCAAACAAATTTCATGCAATCAGTCTCTAAAATATTTAAAGTCAAGTAAACAACACAAGACACTTAGATAATAATCCAGTTTGGCATCACACCTAAAATCAAGAAAATTAAATTATTTTTAAGAAAATTATTCTCACTTTCAACACTACTTATAAATATTAAAAAACTTGAAGTTTGCATGAAAACGTTTTTGAAATTGGAATATAAGTGGTTGGAATTATGTTAGTGAACTGAGACGGAATCTTGAAGACCGACCGAAAATTTGTAACAAATTAAAAAATATTTTCCAACCTACTCGATTAAAAGTGATAAAATTTGCCATAGTAGATGTAACTTCACTTACTACCGGTAGTAGGTTCCTGTACAAAAATGCTGGATAATAAATAGTAAGCCGAGAAAAAAATGGTTTCTTATAAAATATTCGAGCCAACTTTGATCATTTTTCGAAATATCTTTTAATTTTTTCGTAGAAATATTCCGGAACAAAAGGCCAGGGGCCATATTCTTGAAATCGGTGGAAATTTCCCCAATCGGAATACAATTTGCTTTGAAATTCTCTATAGTGGATCTGACGGCAAAAAAATTAAACTTATTGGGTATATTTTTGTATGTTAATTTTTATTCTCATAAAGTATGCTGTGCTAAAATTTCATGGAAAAAAACTCAATGAGCATATTTTTAATGCGCTAGATGCCACATTCCCAACTTTAACAGTCGTTCATTTTTTTTTAATCCTTTTAAATTACTAAATATAATTTTTTCTCCTAAGACAAAAATTCCGACTGCGTAAATCGATTCGAAATTATTTCGTTAGTAGGAAGACAAATTTTAAACAAATTTGAAAAAATTATTAAAGTAGCCACCGAGAAATTTGAATTTCAACAGAGAAATCAAAGCAAATTGTATTCCGATTGTGGATGGGGAAATTTCAACCGATTTCAAGAATACGGCCCTGAGCTGTGTTGTAGACCGAACAATGTAAACAATTTCAAAATACTCGTAGACGCGTAACACTCAGTTTAGTTTCACCAGACGTCACTCTTACGATTAGGGACATTTTCATTCTATTTATCCTAGCGATTATAAATTCTATACATGTTGGTGCTACAGAAACAACACAATAATTTTTTTATTTAACCAACTTAAGGCGAAATCGTAACCTGCACACTAAGAAACATACCATCGTGTCGAGGCCATCGCACATTGCTTTTATTTACATCACGACACACTTTGTTTGTTTATGTTAAATGAGCAGAACTCCCGCGTATCTAAAATAAACAAATATCGACACCTCGCGCACCCACTTCTGATATACAAAACAACCTCATGTCCATATACAAAAATAATAATATTGAAACATGATGATTTTACAAAACACATTTAGAATTTCCATTTGCTCATTATTGTTTCATTTATTTTTTTTTTTTTTCATAAATTTTCTAAAATTGCATTTTTCTTGAATGCAACACAAAATATAAAAAATTATGAAAAATAAGTGAAATCAGCGAAAAACATTTTTTTTAATGAATTCATCCACCGGATCGTGTTAGTTTTTTTGTCCGTTCAATGATCGATGCTAGCTAGTAGCTGTAAGTATAGTTTTTCTCACTTTCATTTTTTGTTTATTAAATAAAAATGCAATCGCAGTTGCACTTGCAATTTTTAATTTTGTTTTTTGCTTAACTAATTTAATTCGATTACAGTTTGGTATTTTATTGTACTACATACATATTATGTTTACTTGGTGGCGGGTGGTGGTGGGTGGTTGTTTAATTATATCATACATGCGAATGAGATTTAATATCGTGCGTTCGCGAGATACGAGAAAAAATTTATACGGTGCGTATATGTTTATAATGCACCTGTCTATCCGTACTTCCTGTTATATCCGTTTTTAATTTCAGTTCGCCCTTTTTAATTTTTGTATTTTATTCGAAAGGGAGATTTTCATCCCTTCTATATCAAATTTTGTATAACTTTGATTGTCCAGTGTTGTCTCACTCTTACACCTTTTAGTGTATATAAATTCTTATTAGAAATTGTATATTGTGAATTTTATTCTAATTCGACAGTCTCATTCGAGTATTGATTTCTTACAACATGTAACATAAGATATGGAATCCCATTTGAATATGAAGATGATGTGTCCATAATACATGCACGTGCTTTGAATAGCCTCACTTTTTGTGGTTTCTGAATATAATACATATATGTACACATTCTTCTTTTGAGGTTATGTAAATTTGATCTCTCGTTCCGTTCACTACTACACCCTTGTTATTCGTGTTATTTTAGGTTTGGAATACATAAGATAGGAATAAAATTGATTGAGAAAATCTATTGTTACGTTGCTTTACTTCCGGTGCTTTATAGCCGATATCTCCCATCACACCGATAATACATAAAAATACGCTGTATACAGGAGACGATAACGACGAAAGACGGACGAGAGAAGAAATAGTAAATGGAAACCAAACAAAAATTTTGTTTTTTATTAAATTTTCCTCAATTTATAAATTTCCAGTAAATTTGAGGGAACGAATTTTTGGTTTGTTTTATTTGTGCGTACATATATCGATGTTGTTGAAATTGTGGGTATAATCTTGGGGTTGGGAATGAATATATGTTGGTAATTTTGAAAACTGTTTATTATCTGCCACAGACGTGGCCGAAACTCAACGAACAAAATGACAAATGCTTTTACACGATTTTTGTGTCGAATTCGTTATAAGGTATAATAACTGCTGAAACGAGCCTCTTTCCTTACAAAACTTACGGTATATAGTATTAACAATAAAAACCACGAGGGCGGTGCTCCTCAAAGCACACCAGTCCCGGAGATCAAGGTCAAGAACTTGTGTAATACAATCATCATGGACTATGTCCAGTCAAGCCGTCAACGCGCCAATATGCCAAGACCACATGTCCACATCTATCGAAACCTACATCAAAAATGAACTACTGGAAGGTAAGAAAAATGAAAAAAACATAACTGAGAAGAGCCGCAAAGACACGGTTGACGAATTGTCCAAATAAATAGCAAATGACGCCGATCAAACGACTCCAGTCCGAAAAACCTCTATATGTTCATGCATTTGATCAAGCCTAATAAATTTCGGCACTTTACAAAAAATATTTTTAATCTAGACCTACCAAGTGAAGTGCTATGGCGCAATTTCCAAAGGATTGGTCTCTCTAAAAATAAGCAAGCGGTTTCAACCGACGGAATTCTCTACGCATTTTGCTGCAAGTTCTCAAGAGCCGCCTTTTAATTTGAGGGATCTTGATAACATTGGCTCTCATTCTGTCAAAGCATTTTATTTTAGTAATGTAACGGACATTGTGGTATACGAAACAATCTCTGGCATTCAGTCTGATTCATTGCAGATGATATACCTATTTCTTTGGTGCGCTTAATTCTTCCAGTAATTCTTAAATATCTGGCTCACATAATCAACACCGCATTAACTAAATCAATTTCTACTAAAGCGTGCAAGTTGGCTTATTTATTGCCAGTAGTTAAGATTTCTAGGCCTGTTGAACTGCATAATTACAGACCAATTAGTATACTTCCTTGTTTATCGAAGGTCTTGGAGAAGGTCATGAAGAATCAGATTCTTACTCATATTGATAAATTCAATCTATTGCACCGGTTCTAGTCGGAGTTTCGCGAAGGTCATAGTACAACAACTGCTCTCGCCAAAATCATTGATGATTTGAGCTTAGGGAATCCAAGTCGGTTGTACCCAAATTCGTGTAGTTGGGCAATTACTTACCCCCCAGAGACACCCGAAACCTTCGGGAAATGCTGTAAACAACCGAAACCGACAACCCTCCTATGCATCTTAACGAAAATGGAAAAAATAGAAACGTATGTTTGTAGAAACCGGTGGGGTAATAGTAAAAAAGGGAACCGAAAGTCGGGTACCCGAAATTCGGGTAATTGGACTCCCTAGTCGGGTAATTGGATTCCGTAGTACATACGTTAATGTTTTTTCCATTTTCGTTCAGATGCATAGGAGGGTTGTCGGTTTCGGTTAATCGATGGTTTCGGGTGTCTCTGGGGGTGAGTAATTGCCCAACTACACGAAGTCGGGTAGAACCGACTTGGATTCCCTATTTGAGCTCATATGTTGCAAACGGGATGGTGTCTTTGTTGGTTCTTCTTGATTTCTCTAAGGTGTTTGATTCTGTTTGGTCATGGTATCTTGGCTGGTGGCATTATCATCAAACAGATCGATACCAAATTGTCAAATTAAATGAGAAACTCTCCGAGTCTTCCCGCATATTATCTGGCGTTCCACAAGGTACTATCTTAGGTCCTATATTATTTTGTATGTTTATTAATGATATTGCAAATTCTCTCACCTCCGTAAAATTTCACCTATTAGCAGATGATGTACAAATTTATCATTCAGCTGCGCAGGGCAATGTGGAGGCTTGCGTGTTAAATATCAACTCTTGCGAGGATCGTAGCCTGGAGTAGGAACAACCTAATTAACATTAATCCGGGGAAATCCAAGAGTCTCCTCCTCCTGCCTTCTAATTTTTAGTCTAAGGCGCGCAAGGGTTCTTTTTTCGTGTATGCTGTAAAGTTTTGGAATTCCATTAATCTTAATTTGCAATCCATTGTCAGATTGAATCAATTCAAGCAGAAATGTTTTGCCTATTTCTCGTCTCTAAATTGATAAATTGTGTTGTATTCCATATTTTGTTCATTTTATTAGAAGTAATTGTTAATTCTGTATTAAAACAAGAAAAATTTAATTTTGAGAAAGAGAAGAAAAAGAAAAAAGAAAATAAAAAAAAGTTTAAATTTATATTTCTAGTTTTTTTGTATTATCATTTTTTACATAAGAAAATTGTCCTTAGCTATAAGAAGAATTGTAGAAAGGCTAGACTTTACATATAAATTATTTAGTAAAATAAAAAAAATAAAAAATATGGGATCTGTAATACTATCTTCCTTTGAAATATCCGAAGAAACAATGTAATACGCTCAAGACTACCAGGTTGGCAATCACAAAAATAAAATTTATGTGAGGTCTCATTAGAAATGACTCAAATGCTAACAATTCCACGAACCAACTTTCCATATGAACGACGTAAGCACCAAGTTTCTCTGCTGAAAAATACTGTGAGGCATAGACCGCTGTAAACTTAAAACTGTCGGGAAGGAAGAAATCGCGCATTTATAATTCATCTTCCCCTACCCCTTAAAGACTGAA
The DNA here is from genome assembly GCA_932526605.1 of Nephrotoma flavescens. Lineage (NCBI taxonomy): Eukaryota > Metazoa > Arthropoda > Insecta > Diptera > Tipulidae > Nephrotoma > Nephrotoma flavescens. The sequence continues at coordinate 11,009,803 of OW052222.1, forward strand.
CCTACAAAGTAAGTTTGCTTCCGGTACACTTTCGATTAAAAGAAATATAGAGAAGAAACAGGAAAAATTGGCAAGTTCCATACAAGCGGGGCATCGTAGAAGTGTCAGTGAGTGTGCGCCTTGAATATCCGGGCCTAGGTATTAATCTCTAACAGGACGGCATTGCACAGATACGACCAGGAAAAGAGATCAAAATATCATGGACTATCTTCAGCGAGACTAAATAGCCTCAATCGAAATATAAGGAACGGGGCCACGTGAAACCACTAAATGACTCACCGGAGGAGACTCAGCAGGCGGAAGAGAGTTCAAATCAACATTAACATTAACTACTTAGATATAGGTCTAAGGCAGCAACCGCTATAGACTCTGCTGCCCTTTACAACGAAGAACATGGCACTTATACAAGGGGGCTAGGCCAAAAATGGAAGGTTTTTTGGAGCTCCAAACAAGATTGTTAAGTTAATCTACAACAAAAGAGATATGGGGCTATAAGGTCAACAATTAATCGTCAATAATTTATAATCACTTGTGACGAGAATTCAACCACATATAGCCTGGAGAAATACCAACGCCAACTTAAGAGGTGAGCAACTTTTTGAATATTGTTTATTAAACTATACATTACGACAAATAATACACAGAGCAACTGGACCTTCACACACGAGAGGTACTGGATACTACCATGCGGACCTGGGACCGTATAGCATTATTTTTGACTGGCATGATCGCAGGACGCTTCGTTCTCTGAAAAAATTTATAATAATTTTAATTTACCTTTAAAGAGCAGAAACCTTATTAAACACACAAAACCTATCCACCTAACCACATCAAGTGACAACTTTATAAAGACCTGTTCCAATATAATTTAACCAGTATTAAAACTATTATTAACAGAAATAACCCAGAGCGTACAGCAAAAGAAATAGTTATGAGATTTTTCCCAAAAAATTGACAAGCTCCCGTAGGCTTGTTTACTACACTAAAAACCTTGAGCATAAAAAACCACTTGGATAAGTCTAAAAGCCTTGTATATAATTAGTTCAAAAAGGAGAATCTTACCTCAATAGTTATAGGTCACTTCGCCGACTGTATAATTCTGGATAATCAGGAAGTCTACGAGAACTTTAATACACACCCATTTTATATTCAATTAGTAATCTACAAGTGCTCAATTAACATTTTTTGTTGCGACCCTTATAAATCCCCAGGTGGAAATGGGGTCACGCCATACTTATTCAACGGATTTTTAGAATTAATTTAACAAAATACTTGTTAGGCTTTACAGAGCCAGCTAAAACTTGAAATACGTTCCATGATGATTAGGAGACATACGAGTAATTTCCATACCAGAAGAGGGAAGAAATCCCCGGAGGATATCGAAGAGAAAATCTTGGGGCGCGATATCAGATCTGAAACACATTCAGGGCAACTTTCTCAACACCAATTTCGAAGTAACTCAAGCATAAGCTGGAGCAAAGGGTTTAGACTATTCCATCCTAAAGGATAGACAATTAATCTGTTGAAAATAAGGAGGATTATGGACTATCGTTCTTCATAGTTCAATCCATGTTCAATCCATGTGTTCCCGTGATTCCGAAATCGTGACACGTGAAATCCATTCTATTGACTATGAATATGCGAGTGTTCTTGCAACAGGACAGAACCGCAGAAGTTTTCTCCAAAGAACTGCTGAGAATCGGAAATGGACAAATTCCTGTAGATACTTCAAGTGGTTTAATATCGATTCCATCTGAAATTTGCCAATTCACTTCAACGAGAGATGAACTTATCACTAATGTATATCCGAACATTGGTCAAAATTATCGTATTTATGATTGGGTGAGCGTATACGCGCAATTTTAGCAGCGAAAAATATTGGTGTCAATGACTTGAATTGGACGAATCAAAATCAAATTTCGGGAGAATTGCGATCATTCAAATCGTTCGATCGCGTTGAAAACGAAGTCGTCAATTATCTTGTGGAATTCCTAAACTCTTTAGGAATTCTCATTTTCGTCTTAAAATTGGATTTGTCATCATTATGCTACGAAATCTTCATGTCCTGAAACTGTGCAATGGAACCCGACTGATTGTAACGAAGCTAATGAACAATATGATATAGTGGCAAGGATTTTGAAGGTGTCGTGGCCCCTTCCAAAGGGAGAAGAAGGCCTAATTCCGCGAATTCCCCTGACTTCAAGCGATTTCCCGTTTTTTTTAGATTTCAATAAAACGAATAGAATTTAATGAAATTAATACTTGATTTTATTCTATTTTCGTAAAATATCAGCTTTCGGGTCAGCTTTCCGTATAAATATAGGATGATATGGATTGAAATTATATTGTTGCGTCATCTGTTAACTATCGATAATTTTCGATCAAAAGCAATTTTCGGGTGGAATCATAAATGATCGAAACTAATTCAATCAAAAAGTCTATTTTGGACAAAACGCAGTTTGCCGGACCAGCTAATTACTATATAAAAAAGATGTATTTAAACGAGTGTCCGCCATATGAAGTTTCTCATAGCATAGGAAAAAGGAAGCGAAACGTGCACATTGCGTAATTTACATATGGCACATTAAATTTTGTGAAAAAGAAAAAACAATTTAGGGAAAAACGATCACAATTGCGGACACTCGTTTAAATTCACATTTTTCGTTGTCTAGATGTGTTTTACTCAATACACGTGTGGAAAGTAATAAGCCTCGTTTGTAAACAGATTATACATAAAAACCACTTTATACCTTATAGTTCAATACTGTCTTTTTTGTATCGCTATGAGACTTTTGACCTTGACAGTATTTTGCAATGGGGAAAACTTTGCTAAAATGTTGATAAACCAATAGAACGATACAACCCACTCCATAAAACGATAGCAAATAAAGTGAAGAATTTCGTTCATGTATTTCATATCAAAGAATATTGGGTCCCTGTTACGCTCTTATATCGGCAACGACGTAGATAATTTTAAATACTTCGGTCTAGTTATTATGCTGATTGTTCGTCCAAGATAGGAATTCCGTATAGGAGAGTCATAATATTTGCTAGCACGACCAACACAAAAATGTATTATTAAATAAGAAAAAAATTCAGGAAATTAAAAAAAAAATCGTCACATTTTTGTCAATTTGTATGAAGCCAAATTACCTAACCAAAAATTACCAGTCTTGTGCTACGTTGTCAAATAAAGATGATTGTCTATACCTACGCACCTTAATTACATTACTATTTTTATGTAAATGAAAACCTGAAACGTATATGCATCTATACAACGGTCACCAACATTAAAACATTAAGGAATCGCAATATACAAGATCAATATCTGAGCTCAAGAAAAAATAAAGAAAACAAAAAAAAAATTTTAAAAACTAATTAAAAGTTAATCAGACGTCGTTGGATGAGTGCTTGAAAACCAAATGCTGTTTTAACGGATATTAATTGTCGCCTCTCATATTTATGTGGTTTATATACGCGTATATGGTTTCAGGCCAAAAAACTAGAAATCGATCGATGATGATTGTAACTTTCCAAAAAAAAAATATGTTTTTGGACAAACAAAATCTTGGAATGAGAAAATAGCCGTTGGCTCAGTTTGTCAATGACCAGATTTTGTTTATACAGAATTTTTGTGTGCGCATTCCAATGGAAATCTGTTACGTGTTTTTTAAATTTTAAAGGGGGATTCATCGCACAAATCAGTTATAAATGAACTTTAACATTATTATATCATCTGTTCGTATTTTATAGATGCATAAGGTCGAGAACCCTAACTGTGTGAGCTTGGGTTCGGTATAATAATAAATTGGGTACAATTAGACAGTTACTTTATTCTAATAAACATTCGAGAAATAACCCTTTTGTATTTCAGTAAACCAAAAAAAAAATATCTTTAAGAAAATGGAAATAAGGAATTAATGAGTCATGGACGTATCCTTTCAACGAATTATTTTTATTAATTGATTTTTTTAAATTAATTTAACTTTCAAATAAAATAATTCAGCAAATGCGCTACCATATATTCACAAATATTATTTTCGAGCATATGTCTTTAGGACGCGGCCGCAACAGACCCTTATTTTTTTTCTTATTTTTAACACGTCTCCCGTAAACCGGATATCATATATCCTTTTTTTTGCATATACGACATCACCTAACAACAGTTTAACATATACATTTTTCATAATACATAAAATGAAGTAATGCAAAACGGATCGCATCAGGTCAAAAAACCTTGAAAATATTTTGTCTTTCCATTTCCTGATTTTATCTCACGGTCATCTTTGGAGGAATTTGTTTACTCATATTATAGGGATGGGATGGAAAGAGGAATAAAGTATATAGATATAAAAGGGTAATATCGCAAAAGGATATTCGAATTAAGATCATAAATCAAATTGATCGTATATGCGTAATGTACACAAACCCTTAAAATATATTTCGGGTCCATCAAAATCTTATCATCTCTCATCAGGATATAAAACCAGTTTTTTATATTGAGGATGTGTTCCTAAATAATTTTTAAGAAAATTTTTATACACGATCATGATCATCTGTTGTCGCAATTTATAAAAAAATTTGTCTTATACCAAAATATACATAAAATTTCTCAAGCATGAGATGATTGTGACCTTCAAAGTATTGTTGAGTGTTGAATTTTTGATTGTTTTGAATAATGGTAGATGGGATGGATGAAAGTTTCGCGCGTTATATGTTATTTCAAGTGTACATAATTTTTTGAATGACTATGGTTCGTTCATTACCCCTTTCTACCTATGTATATATAAATATATAACATAACATATTATCGATCTCGTGATCGATGCACAAATAAAATTGAAAGTACATAAAACACACGCCAGTGATTTTATATTACGTGTTTACAGTGGGGATGATGGGTTTATCTCTATACCAACCACGATGGGAGTTTATTCAACTATTTCATATTTATTTAATGATTACAGCTTGATAGATTTCCAATTTAGAAAATTATTTGATTTTAAGTAAATATTTAAATGAGTATTAGTTCCTAGTTGGGTGATAAGCAAAAGAGGTGAATTTTGAGTTTCGCACCTGCTGTAGCAACATGGTTCAATGATCTCGATAATTTGTCAGAGAACTGTCCCAGGATATAGAACTATGCTCTTTATGCAAAGTTTATATTGAAGAAAAATTCATAAGTGACTGCAATAATTGTAGCATGTGTATCATGCTGGGGAGAACAGGAATGTGATAAAAGATTTATAAAAAAGTAGCACTAAACGTAACAGTTGAAGAACAGATTTGGTGATCAATCAGATTACTATACAGTGAGACCACTTAATATATGGTTACAAAAGAAACTAGCTATATTTTTTAAACTAGTTAATAAAATTCAAATTGTATTCATGGATTAGTATAGCTTAAAGCTTCATAATTAAAAACATTGTAACATTATTCAATTGTATCGCCTCTTTCCTATATTACGAGCTTCAGTCTTACTACGAACACGTGACATCTCACGCGGCACGGTTCACTTCTATTGGGATTTCATAACAAATACGCAAAATTACCGTTTTAAATTCATCCAAAGTCCTATATCGGTAATCCTTAAGCTTCTGTACCATAAACCTCCAGATAGAAAAATCCATGGGATTTAAATCTGGTGAGCTATAGGCGGCCATTTGTATTTAGCCATGAAGTCAATTAAGGCCACACACCACTCTTGAAATACTTTCGCCGTATGTGCAGGTACATTGCTTCGGCTTCTGGCAGTAAATGTTTCTGCAAAACCTCCTCCAAGTAATATTTCGCTATTATTTTAGGACGTTTATCAGTAAAAGGAAGGTTTCCTTTTTTGGACATGGTTCGGTTATTATTATTTGCGGTTTTTTTCCTCTTATAAAATATCTGTGATCACGGTGTAAGCCAGGAGCCACGCATGCCTCAATCCCCACGACCCTTCGCACTTCTCCCTGAGAATGTAGCCGGCAAAAATCACCGTGGAGGCCTCTGCGTGCGCTTAGTGATATCTGCAGGTTGGCAGTAGCCAGCCTGTAACAAAGATTTAAAATTTTCACTCAAACTCGTAATTCATATACAGAATTTCGCATCAAGTTTGGCGTCCTGAGCAATTCAATTGGTTATTTATACCAAGTGCAATCGAAACCTGAGTCTAAATCTCTGGGAATAGAATTTAATATCCATTTCAAATTTTCACTCAAACCCATAAATCACATAACAAAATTCATGTTAAGTTTGTAAAACTGGTTAGGGTTCCCGATTCGACTGGTTGAACGAAAAAATTAGAGCTATTTCCGATATTATTGGAACTTGAGTCAAAATCTCTAGAAAGAAGAGTTATTAGCCATGTTTTAATCAATATTTTCACTCAAACTGACAACTCATATACAAAAATTTGTATTAAATTTGTTAAAATATTTTTAGAGGTACTGTTCATGACAATTTAACATTTTCACTCAAACTCGTAAATCACAAAATGTATGACAGGTTAAGGTCCTTGTTTGGATTGAATGAGAAAATTAAAACTATTTCAGATGGAACCAGAATAAAAATCTCTTTAATAGAGAGTTACTCTCCATATACGATTTTCACTCAAACTCCATATACGAAATTTCGCGTCAAATTTGATTTCCTGGTAAGAATGTTACATTTAGAAAAATTCGCTGATCCATTGAATAAACCAGTTGAGGTACTATTGGAATCTGTGTCAAAGTATCTGGAATAAAGAGTCAAAGGCCATTTATCATTTTCACTCAAACCCATAATTTAAATACAAAAATGTATGTCAATTTTGTGAAACTGGTTAAGATTCCCTTTTGAACTGGTTGAGTGAGCAAATTAAACTTATTTTAGGTACATGGGGCCTGAGTCAAAATCACTGGGAAGAAAAGTTAACAGCCATTTAATATCCTCACTTTTGAGTGATCATAATCTTGGTTAGGAGTTTCCATTTTGGCTGAGTTCAACCTGAGGAGTTTCTATTTAGGCTGGTGGGGTTGAATGGCTCATCGTGAATTATTTCAGTTGATATTGGAACCCGAGTCTAAATTTTTGGGATAGAGATTTAATGGACAATTAAAATTTTCAATCAAACTCATAGTTCATTTACAAAAAACTTGAATCAAGTTTGCTATACTGGTTAGGAAGTTCTATTTGAACTAAAGGATTAGAGATTTTTGAACATATTTTACATGGAATGAACAAAGTTCAGAAAAATGCTTGCAAGCTAACCTGTATCGACGAGTATTAATAATATGCTGAACTTTGTTATAAAATTACTTGCAAATGCTAAAGAATTTATATGTGATTCCCTAATGAATTGATGCGTTATAATCATTTAACAATTTTTTCATAGAAAACCTATCAATCAACTACATATACCGAAACAACATTTTTATGCAATCATAATTCATAATGAAATAAATATGCATTCGATCTCGTTTTGTGTGTGCACATTTGAGCGCGTTAGAAAATGAAAAATTGCATATAAAATATATACGAGTTGCATTATAAGCGCACATTCATAATTACGAAGAATCAAATTGAACGTGATTTTACAAAATTAAAAATCCGTAACGCTTTCATGATTACATTATGATGGTGCCATCTTCTCTATACTAAATCATCTAATCCACCTTGAATTTTCCTTATAACGCGCGCGCTCAAACAAAGTACAACAACAACAACAAAAAACCTTGCGTACTAAATTGAAATGAAAATGAAAGGAATTTGTTGCATCTTTTTCTTAATTATTTGGTTGGCTTGATTTTCTATGAATCGCGATCACGCGTTTGCGGATTATTGCGATGATCATTTAAGTGGAACATAAAACAATTAGCAATTCAAAATATTTCCTGGGCGCTCCACTGTTTTATACAGCGTAGGTGTATGATCAATGAATACCTATAGCTGATAAGTGTATATATAAGAAAAAGGAAAATGATCATGATCATCATGCGCTACTCGCGATCATTATTATTTAAAATGCGTAACATCATTTGTCGTTTATTTATTTCTTCTTCAATTCAAATCCAAAAACTTTATAACGAATCATATATATATGTACATACATACATACAAAGAATAAGAAGAATCACTTATATAAGTTCACTTAAGTGCATTGAATTTAAGTTTTTCTCTTCATGTACGTACACAGTACATCTTATTTCGGTTGACAGTTTTGATTTTAAACATCATGTACATGCAAACGAGATAAATTAATGAGTGATCTACAAATAAAACAAAAAAAAAAGAAATTTATACATTCTTCTGCTTCTGATCATCATGATACGTGTGATGCGAATTTAAATCGAAGAAACAAAAATGGCGGTGATCTTATCTTATATGTATATACTTTATTTTCTGATTGAACACATAAAATTCAGAGTGAAATTTTTGTGTATATATGGTAATTTTTTGCATACATTACCAAAAACCAAAAAATTATCGATCACCAGAATACTAAATACCCGAGATCACAATATTAACCCAGCGTACACAAAAAATAAAATCACAGCGTAGTCTTAAATTTTATGATCATAAACATAAAAAATATATGATCAAGTAGCCGATCGTCTGTCTGTTTATCTATATAGTATATACTTTATACATATCATTTACATTATTCTATTTTTAATGAGTTTAAAACCTGTCGACTGACTGACTTTAGGTATATACATAAAAATAATTTTGCTTGGTCTAGTCCTTTAGATTTTAAATAACGATCGCGTAATTTTTGTTTTGGGTTTTGGCGACAGATTTTTACGGTTTAACATGATATTTAAGCAGTTTATTTTGGGATTTGTATATAGATGGGACCCGGATCAAATTGGAAGATTAAGTTGTAGCACAGCACAAAAATAACAATGTATACATGATCTTTAGGAAGGTGATCTTCCTGAGGTATTTTTCCAAATTTAAGATCGAGTATGTCACATGAATAATAATAATAATAATAATAATAAAACGTAACAACAACAAAATTATAAAATTTATTATGAAAGACGAATGAGTGATCTTAAATTAAAAATTTACTTTGTGTTTTTTTTTTTTTTGGATGGTGATGATCATAATGATAAATAATGATCATATTCATGATCCGTGCATGATTATTACGTATTATGACATTTTACATACATAATTTTTTTGTGGTACGATACATAATTGACTCCCCCGCGTCACCTCACCCAAGTGAAAATTAAATTGTTATTTTTTTTTTTATTTGGGAACAAAATTTATATATTTAGGCGGATTGATCAATGATCTTTGATTCAAATGAAATTACATTTTTATTATTTTCTTTATTCTTTTTGTCTTTTCTTCATCGTGTCTTATATATCAAAAAAAAATATATATATATACCTTTTCTCTTATACGGCAGAAAAATTAAAATTCTAATCACAATCGCGTAAAGATATGTGATTGAACAATTCCCTAAATCGAATAAGAAAACATTAAACGGTAAACTTTATTGTGTATACGTACTCGTAAGTAAAAGAAAAATGCGCTCAAGAATCTCGTATTTAAGATGTGGCATTTGGAAATTTACATGTCAGGAGGTTCACATAGTCATAATTACTACACTAAGCGATGGTGATCGTATCCTTTCGATAAACAAAACAATTTTTGTGTAGGTTACTAATTAAAATTTTAAGGTTTTGACAAAATTACGTCGGCCGTCTGACGATCGTCTGTGCGCATGGTCATATCTTTTGCAAATCTTTTTCTGTACTTAAACAGTACATTTTCGTACGTAAATTATAATACATAATTTGTAAACAATGTAAGAGTTTCCTGTAATTCCCATAAAACTTATTTACCCAAGATGATTATTATACAGCACGCGCATTTCATCTTAAAAATGATATACCATAGAATAATAAAACTAATATTTGGAAAACGGTGTATGTGATATAACACTATGGTCCCCAGAAAAATTTTTTTTTTATATAAACGATAATCGTAATATAATCTCTTTTTTTACTTGTTAACAATCATCGTAATGATGAGATCGTTTTAAATACGTCTTGTTGACAAGCAGATAACAACTATAACAATCTCTCTCAAGTCCAACACACAAAATAACCATAAAATAATAAAACAGTACACACAACAACAAAACGGCATATAAAGATCACATCATGATCACATCTTTTATTTTTTTTTTTTTTTTTTGGTGATCTACTCTCATGAACCTTACAAACATCTTAAAGAAATAATAAAACTTGTTTCATACCGTTTGGTGGTTTTATAGTTTATGTTTTTTAATATACGATCATAAAAACACACAAAATTAAATTAAATAATTTTACTTGATGATCAGCATGATCCATTTACGTAATATGCTCGTACGTACATGCATGTGCTGCAAAGCCAGTCAAAAATTTTCATATTTAAGTACCATTGTAAATGAACTGTAACATGATCTACAATGATCGTGTATGCTGGTTTAATGGCGTTGCGAAAATTTTCAGATCAATTTGTCACAGTAAAGTATATTTGAGTGTAAATATATTGTACTGGATGGGTGACTTCAATATGACTTCTTGAATATTAATCGATCGAATAAGTAGTATACAGATCATGATCAAAATGATCGTATATACACACATTAAAATTATCATTCAACTGTCGTCATTCAAAAAATAGAAAAATATTACAATAATTTCCTTTGTTGTAAATATGAAATATGATTTCTCTGTAATTGTAAATTCTTTACTATTTTACCCGTAGATATACCGCGTCGTCTTAGCATCGTACGTACATATATTCCGTACTAATATCAATGCAAATAAAATCGTCAATATCGGTCATGAACATTGATAGCTGCCATATATACATAGGTATATGATTATTGATTACACTCGTTTACGTCTCTCCCACCCTCTTATAAAAGACTTTAAAACTCATTTTTATCTTTAATTTTGTTTAAGAAAATTAGAACACTAAAAATGTATACATATGTGGATACGTAAATACATAAGATAAGAAACGGAAATTACATTTTTTTTATAATGATTTGGTGTGTCTAAATTAACATCAACAATATAGTCGTCGATATCATATAAAACCTTTCAAACGACATGATTTTACTCTTGTTCCTTAAAAATATTATTATATTGTCTTAAGATAAAATACAAATATGTATGTATAAAAAAAATCATAGAACGATGTCTGAAGACAATAAGACGAAAATCAATATTAACGGAAGTACAATATCCTGATTCTATATATATTTACAAGAAAGTTACTTAACGTGAAGATCTTAAAATTTACGATCGGTGTGTACATTGTGTACATGATCGTCAATTGTCTTATCACTGGAAAAAAACTGTAATGGAGATGATTGAAAATATTTTTAAAATGAGATCATAATATTTGTGTAAGGAATTTGTATACCTGTTTAAAAGGAAATAATGCCACGTGACATTAGAAAGAATTTTTCCTGAAAAATTTATATTGTGATAGATTTACAAAAACCGATATATGTAGCTATATACTAGTCAAAATATTATTAAAAAATTAAATCCACACACGATCATAAATAGAAAAAAATTTATAAAGGATTCATTCATTCATTCTGTCACTTGAATCATTATTCATGGTCTTTTGAACCAGTTTGCTCCATTTCATATAAACTTTTCACTTATCGTTGAACCCATTCCTCAACATATCGCGGCTATTTTTTGAAAAGAAAAAATTCTAGGCTGTAGCTACTTTAAAATTAAAGATTGTAATAACCAAAAAACTTATTTTGATGATTCTTCAGCAACGTTTTTACTTGATCATTACGAAGTAAATAATGTTTTTAGATCGTATGAAGCTTCGAAGATTATGTTTAGCGGAATCTAAAAGTTTAAGTTCCACCTGAACATTTCCTAACATACAAAATGAAATTTTATTTCATATACAAATTACAAATTCTACCTGTATAATGGACGGGATTTATTTATCACGACTTTTACCTTATCTAACGACATTTTACGTTTATGGTGCTACTGAACGCTATATCCTTCAAATGTTCATGGCATCTCGTTCATATATTTCAATAGGTTCGAATATTTTCTGTCAATGTAATGAAAAGGAGAGACATATGACGAATTTCACCATTTAAAAATTCCTAATTACTCATTCTTTCTTAATTGGAAGTTTTGGAATTTTCGCCATTAATTGGCATTTACCCAATTGACATTCCAAAATAAGCGACGAACCCGACTTATTTTATAAACAAACGAATAGCCAAAATCCTCTAGATGTTCACAGGGGGTGAGTAATGCATTTCACTCAGAAGAGTAACATATTTTGTGAAAAATATTTGTATTATTTCCAAATTTTAATAAAAATTCATTATTTCATCTCATTAGAAATTGTATCTTTAAATTTTCTTTTTACTGCAGAGCTAGCGCTGTTGCAAATGATGGTTGCGTACCAATAGCCGGATAAAAGTCAATTTTTCGGTAAATTCATAGTGCGTGTATATAATAGCGTATAAAGTGTAAGTCCGAAGTTAATTTGTGTTAATGAGATCGTTCAATAAAATGTCCGAGAAATCCCTTTCAAATTGCTTAGCAAAACAAAAGCAATCTTATAGAAATGACGTTACTCAATACTGAAGCTTAGGTTCGTTTCCCAGAATTTTAACATTCCCGATTTTGATGGGCTTAACTTCAAGTGCCAGTAATTATCTGGTTCTCATTTTTCTGGTTCTGGATCAAACGAGTTCAGTGCTGATTCCTTTAATCAGTCCAATAACCTTGAAGATACCACTAGTACAACTGAGTGTGAATTCGAGAAGGCCGAATCACCCATCAATATACTTAAAGTTTTTACAATTGGGTCTGTTGGCGGAAACAAAACGGTTATTGGACATGTATTCCAAAGCAGTATAAATTATTTTCAAGAACCAGTTACCTCTTCGACAGCTTTTGGGTATTGAGATGGGTTTGAATATGCAACCAGAGCTTCACACCTTTTATGAAAAAGACATAATATGTAAATATTTTTGTGTACCAATTAATGGCGGACATGAACTAATTCCCATATTACGTTCGTAATGTCCTTTTACAGTTAATTTTTTATAAATTACAGCAACTAAATATGGCGTTCAGCGATAAAACTGGTAAACAAATTCATCATACATTATTTTAAATATTATATCTTACAGTAAATTTATTTATATTTTATCCATACTTAGATGTTCCACTATCACCCGTAGTTGATAATTACAATAACAGTTTAAATAGTCCAAACATTTCGGAAGGATTTATTGCATCCACCCAAAAACCAGCTTCCATTCATTTAACCAACTTGGTCGAGGACAGCGAAATTCCACCCAGGAAAATATACCGTCGAACACCTAAGCCGACCAATGATGAGGTTCGTGAAGATTACATACAACATGAAATAGAAACGATGATAAAAAAATATGAATTGAAAACAAACTTTGCTGGGAACAACAGCCCAAAGTCATCACCACTAGTCTCGAAATCATAAAGTGGAATGTTATTGAGAAATTCGTTTGATGAAGAAATACCAACAATGATGCCGTCTTATCAAGAACACTTACAGTGTAAAGTAATGATTTAGTGAAGTAAACTTACAGGTTATTTAATTTTTTGTTCCTCTCTTTCAGATGAAGTGATGAACAAATTAAACGAAGTTCTCGAAGAAATCAGGGCCGACATGTTGTAACTATCACTATTTTCGCTTAGACGAAAAAACCATGCTACTTTTATGAAAATTTAAAAATTTTGATGAAAGAGAAAAAATGTTTACTTCTAAAATACCGTTATTTCCGTTATTTTACCGGTATTTTGTAATTTTAATAGAAAAATATAAATTTAAAAATATTATATTGAATGAAGTTTCATCTAAGGATCTATTAAAATTACAAAATATTTGATTTATTTTATTGAAAATACGTATATTTACATCCAAACTATGATTTTGTATCATTACATAAGCAAATAAGCCAATATTTAAATTTGCTGGTCGCTGCTGCTGTTTGGTGTGTTTCATCCTTTTAAGCGAGTTTGTAGTCTCCTTAGAAAACACAGGATCATCATCAGTATGTATATGAAGTTAGCCCGATACTCAGCCCGAAAAAACGCGATGGCAACACTGAACTATCACTATCGTGATAGTTTAATATCCTACCCCAAAAAAATATCACTATCACGACAGTAAACAATGATACAATGTCATGAAATTTATAACATTCAGCCCGAAATTCTAAAATTACTTTTTTGTATTTTTAAGATATATTACTATTGCTTGGTAGCCTAGTCAGACCTAAACTCTTCATTTATATAAAGATAGCCCGATATTCAGTTCAAAAAGCCCGTTGGCAATACTAAACTATAACTATTGAGAAACTTTTATATCCCAGCCCGAAAAAATATCACTGTCGCGACATTAAAATTAAATATAAATATAGCTTTTTTTATTATAAATATAACTTTTACGTATTTTTAAATTATCCCTTCAATTGTTGGGAAACCTAGACAGCCCAAACCTAACCTGAAAACAACAATGAGGGAGCTTAATTAGCATTACGTGATTGACCACAATGAATCTGCCAAGAAATGTCAGCCCAAAATTTTAATTTGTTGTTTATGGATATAAACGTTTGAAGTTTTGACTACAAACTGAGAGATTAAACCAAAAAAAGCATCTGCTAAAAAAGGGATATAGTCATTTGATTCGTCAGATTCGTTAAAGTTTTCACTACAAACTAAGAGATTTGCAGAAAAATTCTATCTGGGATTATCTGGATATAGCCGTTTGAATCTCGCCTCACAAGCGATCACGAGCACTTGACATATACCGGCGTTCGTTGAAGTTTTCACTACAAACTAAGAGATTTGCCGGGTCTTTAAATTCCTTAAAGCTTTTTAGTACCGTTTTATTTGGTAAGTTATAGATTTTAATAATTGAAAAAACATTAAAATTATTTAATTTTTTAATCACTAATTTAATCACCAAAAGTTTTACTGACATATTGTAAAAGTACTATTAAATTACTTTCAAAAAACTACATTAAAAGTACTTCCAAAGAAGTAGTTTTAAAGTGTTTTTAATATATGGAATAACAATGACGTTAGAAAGAGACAAGAACAAATTTTGCATAATAGGAGTAAAAGAGAAAGATCTATTTTTTTTTTAACTAGTGAATTTTTTCTGATCGTCCTATCTTTTTTCCTTAGAAAAGAAGTACTTTTCTTCGCTACATCTTCACCAATTCTGGATATACTTCTGCGTTTACTGGGCAATAGTCGAGTAAATCGTTATATGGTAAAAATCGGATTTAGAACAGATTATCGATCAGTTTGCCATCGATTTTGAAAAATAAAAGAATTTACCGAAAAATTTACTTAAAATTGAATTTTACACGACTACTGGCCCGCAGCCTAATTCGATAGGTTTGGTTTGGATTTGACATTTCACGTGAAAGTATCGGTAAAATCGTATCGTTGAAATATTTGAAATGTTCTTGTGGTTATTGTCCTTTTTGAATTTATGTAATTCAGTTTGTGAAGCTGGTTTTTTAATTATGCAAATGCTACATTATGTTAGGGGATGCCGAAAATGAAGCAGTCTGTCGCAATTAAAATAAAAAATTACGTAGCTGCCAGATTTCAAGACGGATGGAATAATTCTGTTATGCAAAGTTTGCAATAGAATGGTGACGGCAGAAACCACTTTCGTGGTACTTTCAGGGTTAGGTACCATTTTCATGGTACACACAGCATTTAGCGACAACTAAAAATATAGAACTCAAGGAGCGAGATGATATAAAGAAAGCTACTCAGCAGTTTTAGGTGAAAGTTACAGCATATCATTTTATGCAAAGGGATATCATTGCATAATATCCCTTTGCATGAAATACGACGTACAAAGATACAATAATTTTTAGACAAATATACAAATCATATAAAGTTTCATCGGAAACTACATTATGCACTAATTGATGAAACTATACCAATTCAACTGTCTATTGATGAAACTACCATTTCAGCTGGAAGGTATGCGACCAATTTTATCGTTGGCATTATCGATCCTGACGAGACTTTGACGTTTTTCTTATGATTGAAAACACTGGATCAAAAAAGAGCGGATGACGGTAATGCAGTTCGAAAAATACATATTTTAGAATTCACGAGGGCACACTCAAATATAGCAAAAAAAGGTCCAGGTCTTGTGTTAGAGTTTTGACAAAAATTGACAGACGATCTAAATTCACTGAGGCCACCAATAAAAGAGAATGGAGGGAGGTATATTGTTTTATAGGAATTTGCATGATCGAATAAAATAAAAATTGTGATTGTGATTTTTAGCACTGGGGGCGGTGCGAACACACAACTGGTATTCACAGCACCATAGACGAAGAAGTAATACAGCTAGTATCTCTACGGGATGCTGTGGATGATATAAATGCCAACAAGTTCCGATTTCCACGAAAGCGGGCAATCCATGACGCCACCAATATTAGTGCGGAAACGCAAAATTTACCTATCTTTGATGAACTTGTAATCTCTCCGTATCGTCAATGGCTGAAAATGAGTTGGAAATTGAAATACCAACCTTTGAAAGAAACACCGAAGTACGACAAACAGCCAAAGCACTAAAATAAATGAAACTTTTAGAGAAACAAATAAAAATACAAGAAAATGTATACAACAATATTGCGAAATTGAGTGAAAATAGAAAGAAAGAATGGGACGATTTTAATTTAAATCAAAAAAAGGTATGTAGAGCCGTTGAAAAATTGAGCTGTAGGCAAAAAGAAGCCAATATTTAAAGCCCAATTAGAAGAAAATAAGAGACACAACCAAAGAATGGAGCAGATGGCTGGCTCTAGACAAGAAAAAAACTAAACAAAAAATTCTTGAAATGGAATTAAAAAAATTACAACATTCACTTACAAATGAATAAGAATATTTTTTTTATACATTTAAAAAAGTACATTAAAGTAATTTGTGATAATAGTCATGAAGACATTTTGTTCGAAATCTATAAATTTATCTTGGGATAATTATCACGAAGGATGATAAGTTAAGTAGTTTTAGGTTTTTTTTTTAAATAAAGAAACTAGCCATTGAAAAATTAATGTTGTTTTATTTCAAACTCATAAATTTAGCAATATATACTGTTCATCTTGTTGAGAATATCGCCAAAATTGTCATGTTCCTCAAATTCTTGCAGCATTGGGATATCGTGAACTTTAAAATGTAACCAGATATTATGAAGAGCAGCTGCGATACCAATTTTTCCACACGCCTATTGTACGTTCTACAATATTTCGGGCAGAATTGTGGCTTTTATTGAACCGAATTTTTGGGCTGTTCACTCCAGAATTTCTATATGGCGTAATAAGCTAGTAATGGGTACCCACCGTCAGCTAAAAAGATCAGTAGAACGAGTTCTCGTTGTTCCTATCCCCGTTAGTGTAGATATTTTTAAAATACTGTGCGGGATCACTGTTTCCCCAAATGAAAGAATCATGGCTGACCCATCAACAGGCTTAGCAATTTTTATGTGCGTCTACACACATGACTATACCAAGAATTTTACTTTTTGAATAAAAATATAACCTAGCCTCATTTTTTAAGCCCCACTCATTTGTAAAGATATCTACTTTGGGCACAAAACACTTTCCAAAATGTCTAATACCTTGGATAGCACTACTGATACCGTTGACTGAGCCATAACTATGAAATAATCCTGGCCAACACTGTTTTGTTTTAACTTCTAACACGTACGCGGTTTTTTTTTAACCTTAATGTGAGTGACGTGGTACCCGGGTACCTTTTGCACTTTTAGACGTCTATTTTTGTATGTTTTACTTCCAATAAAACTTTAAATTTTATAAGAACTTCTACTTTAATTGGTAGATTACGGTCATATTTAAAATTGAGAAATGTCCCAACTTGGACGAACGTGGAAAAAGTAAGTTTCCATACAAAATAAGTTTCCATACAGGTACTAATCACTCAAATGAAGATATTTTTTCTTCACTCACATGAGGGTTAATCTAATTTTTTTATAAATCTGAAAGAAATTTATATTACAAAGAAGATGTAAAAAAAAATATTGCGGTGAAAATGCAAATTTTTTGCGGATCGATAATGCAGTTTTCCGGTGAATTCTATGATGCAAATAATTTCAAGTATAATCGACGTGAATAATATTTGTTAAACACCGCACAACTACAAAATGCTAATCACACCACTATTGCACGGTTTTTTGATGATTTGAGTGCCGATGATGAAAGTCGCCCGGGCAATAAATTTTTTATCCAAAAATTACCCATCAAACTTGCCTTGCACATGGTCTTCACCGTGTATGTGACCAAATAAGAGGATGGTATCCTAAAGTTGATCGCTTGATATCCAATATCAAAAAGGTATTTTTAAAAGCACAATGGGGCTCGCAATTCCTCCTCAGTCAATAATTACACGTTGGCGAACTTAGTTTGCAACCGTAAAATTATATATGCCAACAACTTCGAACACATAGTTGCTGTTTTTGATGCATTGGACAATGAGAAAGCAGCTTTAATCAAAATAGCAAAAGAGCCTTTGCTTCATAATTCGGTAAAGGCCAATATGTTGCCGAGTAACTTAAAATAGTGAACGATGCTGCAAAAAAAAATAAATTGTGTACAAAGTGAGATAGCTAATGCAATTAGAGCTAAACTTGGCTGCGTTTCAAAAAAATCCTGGATTCGCAGTATTATCCGACATTTCACATGACGGGAACATCCAAGAGTACCACAAGAAGCATAATAGACAAATATACACAATTGGAGAAATATTGGCTTTAAAAATGCACCGACCACTTCCGTTGGCGTTGAACGAAGTTTTTCAATGTATGTTCTCCGTTCTAACAGACAAAGCTTCTTCTTCGAAAATTTAAGTGAAATGTTTGTTATTTATAATAAACAGGCACATTATTTATTTTTAATTTTTATCATTTGGAACTTTGAAAGAGTTTTGAAATAAAACGTGCACTTGATTTTAATTTTGGTTTTCGTTTTTCTATAAGGTGTTTTTCCGAGTCGATTGTTTAGCCTGTTTCGGCGTATGTTTGCTGCGGGCTTTTATTTTGCCCACTGCCTGCTCGGGTTAAACTATAAAACAGGCCCATTATATTTATTTAAAACTTGTAAGTTTTATTGCGTTTTTTAATGTTTTAATTTTTTAATTTTCAAGTCCAATTTATCGAGCATTTATCGAGAAACTTATTCACTATAGACCGGAGGTGTTATTAATGAAACTGGAATAAGTAAGCTCTAAACGGCGTAAACAATAAAATGAGTCAGTAACAAATCGAGATTTATCCGCACTCTCCTGGACGGTAGAGTGAGTCGGAAGACAACTATGACGTCGTCGATTTAAATCGGAGCTGATATACTGCTTTTTCTGTTATAAGATCTGTTGTTAGGTAAGTAGTTTGAGGTGGTAAGCACAATAATGGGCACAGGAAAATGATGAAGAGTGGAAAGAATGTGTTATTTTCACGAAATAAGGGGAACCATTTCAAGATGGACACTCCTGGTCTCTGGACAGTCAAACCTTTTGGAACACAGAACGAAGAAATTCGTTAGACACGGTGCGACTTTCCATCTGCAATTGCAAATAGAAATTGTAGGAGCTGTAGCACGGTGCATAAACTTGTGCTTAGGAAATTGAGCTTTTAAACGAAAAGTGGCTCTTACAGGTTTAGCATAGCAAGATATAAGTATGATCAAAACTCTACCTATACAATACGTAAATTTTCTTGTGAAGTCGATGACCAGAATCTTGAGTGTACTACGAAATCTCGGTTTTCAAAATCCTGGTTTTCAAAATGGCGGTTTTCAAAATCTCAGTTTTCGAAATCCAGGTTTTCAAAATGCCGGTTTCCAAATTCCCGGTTTTATTTTCTTCTAGTTCTAATTGCACAAAATACTTAATAAAGTTTTATAATTGCCAGATTTGGTACTTGCAACATTTTGTAGTTGCAACATTAATAAAAAAAGCAATATTTTGTTAATGCAACATTGTGAAATGCAATAATTGTAGAGGCTAATGGGCTTCGATATCTCTCATGAGCACGCGGGAGGTCGCGCGCTCACATACTATGATTGATTTTATCATACTATGATATTCTTGATCATTCTTCTTGATCTTCTTCATCATAGCAATGATGATCACTCAATTTTTTTTTTTTTTGAAAGCCGAGATTTAGAAAAAAACCGAGATTTTGACAAACTGAGATTTTGAAAACCCAGATTTCGTTACACACCGCAGAATCTTAAATACCTTACTACTTGAATCTCAGTATATGTAATCCCAGTAAATTCACCTACATTTATACAATATTGCTTTACGCATGAATCGAGATGTAATTTTAAAAATGTAAATTATGGAGTTTCTATTTGACCTAAATGGTTTTTGATATCGGACGAATACTGTGATAGCTATTCTTGTGTAAATAATGTTTTTAGGAAATTTTGCAGTTTAAATCCTTTAAATAAATATTTGAAATCTTTCAAACCTCTTGGCAACCTTAACTCGAGATTTTTTGATAACAATATTTCTGATGGCCGAAGATTTACCCAAAAAAAAAAATAAAAAAAAAGTAAATAATTGTAATAGTAAAAATAACTGAGGAAGGATAAACAAGGATTTTATTATAAACTAACAAAATAACCTATTGTCACTATAAGGAATAAAAAAAGACGGGAAAGGTTCGGAACTCTATAAGCATTTTTGTTGCCTATAAAGAATCCTTCATCCACCAAAACCCAAATTCCACACCTAACCAAAACCACCTCATCCCACCCCCTCCACCTCCAATACCATCACTCCAACCACCCACAATTTTAAGGCGGGGGTTAACAAAACCCTACACATCTCCGAACACCCTAAACACAGAAATGTCCAAATCAATAGGGCTCATCCGATGAATTACTTGAACTTTTAGTGAAGAAATTAAGTTCATATCTCCATCCGTTCTCAAGTCATCGTGGACACAGACGAGCAGACGGCAAACCGAAACCATTTAGCATTTTTTTAACAAATATGCTTAAAAATGAAAAAAATTAGTTTTCAAGAAACAAGTAAAAAATATTATTGAATTAAATTAGTAATTTTAGTTAACTTCTCGTAAATTTTTTTTGTTTTGAGATCATTTTATTTTTCTAATTACTAAATTATGGACATGAAGAGTTCCGGATGTATCCAAAATTTATATATCTATCCCAACTAGAATATGCTCCGGTTTGTATAGAACAAATGGTAGGAATTTGCTTAAAATTCATATATGTCAGAACTTCATCACGATATATAATCCGAACTTTGCCCTACACACCGAAATCGACCTTACTCGGTTACGAAATAGCTAAATTCTATAATGAGTCTATTCTAACTTTTCAAAACTATATTCTTATCTGGGATGCATCCTAAAGAAGGTTAACGGTCAACGCAAATGCTCTTGTGAGCCACAATCGAAATTTGAATTTTGCTCTGCTGAGATTACAAATTGTGATAAATATATTAAATTAAAAAAATCAGTCATCTCGTCAGCCTGCTGTGCGCAAACTACAAAATTAAAGTTGGGTGTTTCATGAAATAAACGCCAGTTGACTGAGTGAATTATATTAAATCCACCAGTGCATCTTAAACAATTTTTAATCTCGGGTTAATGTATTTAACTAACACCCTTAGTTTGGTATCTCCTTCCTGCAGGCCGATTCTAGCTTTCCTATAGGAAAAAGGAATTAGGAAAAATATTTAGATAGCATTTTTGTGAAAAATATCATTTCCTGGCCTACTAAGAGATCATGTTTGTTCTAAATTTATTAGGAAAAATATTGGATAGGAAAAGTATTCCCAATTTAATTTTGGTTTTGGAAAAATGCACACCAATTGTTTACCATAATACGCCAAAATAAATAACTTTAGCAGATAAGCAGATAAGCTTCTCAGATAAAAAAGCAAAACCAAGTAAATGTTATACGCCAATTAAATACAATTTCAAATCAAATGAGGACCACAGCAAACATTTAGCGGTTTATATCGAATATAATGTTTACGATCACTTAAGCTGATCAAATATCAATTTCACCACTTTAATCAGAATAACCCATGGATGGGTATAAATTACAAATCTGCAGGTAATCTCGAAAACTGAACAAAACCAAACAGTATACAAAGCATAAAATAAGAAAATCGGATGTCCGATCATTGTACACTGTGCATAGCAATCTATCGATCAATTGCTCATAAACAACCAACAAACAATATTTGATTTTCTTTTGTTTAAAGATCAAATAACACAAGAAAACAAATGAATGTGTATATTATATTATGTTTGTGGATGGGTGTTTTGTTTACAAACAGAATTCCCAATTTGTTCTTTTATTATATTTATTTATTCTCTGTCTCATTCTTTATTTTATAAGCCGTACATACTTAAAGCTGTACGAAATCAATAAGTCACTGACCGGATTGTAATACGATCGTTTTTCAAAATGTATATAATTTTTGTGGATATTCATTAAAAAATAAAAAAATGTTTAGGTGGAAGTTGTGTGTCAGTAGAAAATTAACATCCGAATTAAAATGATTACAACAACAATAAATAAAAAATTATAAACGCATAAAAGGATTCAATATGTTTAAACGGAACGAGATCATTCAGACGGAAAATTAAGGGAAATAATATAATATCACGTTGTTTTGTTTGATTTGATTTATGATCATTAAAAGATCTCGACGATGATCTACATCCGAAGAGATACATAACTTCATTATGTGTAGGATCACAATTTATTTCCGTTTGAATGTTATGTCTTAATATGATCAAAGCACTAAGAATTTACAAATACATATATACCGATATTTAAATTTCGCGCGAAATTTTATTCTCACAAATTCTATATGTTACACAAAAACCATTCAACCGATCATGTTCATATACCTGAGTATACGATTCATGAGAAATTAATTAGAACTCGAGCAAATTTTTATGACCGTTTGATAGCCCGTCCATATAACCCTTTATAAATGTTACGTAATATTTTCAACATCATCGTTGATCACCATATATAAAAATGTGTAAGAAAAAGGACTTGGGTCAGATACAAACTGTACAAAGATGGACGCAGGTATAAAAATTGATTTTGTCCTGATGTATCCTATATAAAATTTGTCTCTGACCTTTTCTTATAATATGATACTTAAGATGGGAAATTTCTTATGTTTGCACACATAAAACAAATTTAAATTAGATGAAAATATCCTTTTTCCTTTATATTCACGGTTTTTTTGGTTTCGGACATGCCTTATATAACGCATGTTATTTATGTGTTTAAGTGTCCTGCAAAAATGGAAAATTTTACCTGAAAGTTTAAAAGGATTTTTATTTTACTTTTATATCATTTCGTTTTATTTGATCAAGAATTTATTCCTTTTTTATGGATGGGCAGTTGTTTATAAAAAATTATATAAATCCGCGGTTTTTTTTCTGGCCTGGACAGTTAACGGATATTTTTTTGATTTAATTTAGGTCAGATTTTTTTTTTTATTATTAATAATCCTGATCGTCTTTAAGGAATATAGCATTGTAGTCCCTTTTTGTCCGGTATTCGATCCTTGTCTTAGTGATGAATTAGGATGAACTGGTTTAAATTACGTAGTTTACGAATGAAAATTTATGTTTTTTAAATTTGACCAATAAATGGGATCGTTTTATGTGATTGGCTGGTTAATTTGTATCAAAGGAAAACTGGAAACTGGATCATGATCGCCGATCTTGATTTTATTGTTATACAATTTCAGGATTTTGTTTACCTGAAATTAACGTATTTATAAGGAATTTCAGGATAGGATTATACTTGCAACTTTTTACAGATTACTAGTTATTACAACTTAAAATATTAATCTGTGTAATCGTATATCTCTCAAAAGAGATAAATCATTTTGGTACCAATTTTTATAACGTTTTACCATGTAATTCCCTCTTATAAAAATACTAAAAAAATTAAACCAATCCCGGTCGTATTTTCTATGGTTCGGAAACGATGACCTGTTGACCCCCAGGTACGCGCCTTTAAAACCCTAAAAAATAAATTTAATATTTTTCTACCTGTGCAAGGGTCATTCTAACGTTGATTACTTTCCCTGTTTTTTAATACTGACCATGGGTCATTTATATATCAATCCCTATAAAAATATTATTTTACAAATAGGGATGAAATATACAGTTTTTTAAGATCTTGTTTTTATTGTCTTGTAACGTCGTCTTAAGATCATTCATTTAAATTGGAATACAAATTTTTATATGCATTTCGGTTCAACATAAATTACTTTTCAACTGACCCATTTATATACATACATACGTATACATAAGGATGAGGTCACTTGTCTTTTTTATGTGTGTGAGTTATATAAAAAAAATGGGAATATCTCATTGGTCAGATTTTTATATTTTGAGAAATATTTATATAAGAAGGGTTTCAATAAAATTAATTTTCTGTTTAGTTAGATAATCTGACCGTGTAAGACTACGATTAAATGCAAATTAAAAAGTAATTTTTTAACTGACAAAATTTACTGACCAGTATAGGGACTAGATGGCATAACCATCACTAATCGTGTAATTTAGTGATAAATTGGCCGGGAGTAAAGGAAAAATCTTTCGTAATATACCAGCTTGTTATGTAATAATTGTTTTATAAATTGAGCGCGCATTTGGAAACCCGGAGGAGGCTAAAGTTCTCGTAAAACTGTTTACGACATCGTCATATTTGTTCGCAATATACATTTTTATGAGAGTGAGTGAAAATAAAAGTGAATTCAAGATATTGGGAATGTATACAACTCACTTTTGCAGCAGTTCAAATTTAGCCAATCTAATCAAAATAATTCAACTGAAATTATTTATTTTGACATATTTTCTAAAAAGTTTTTACTCCCCGCCATTTTGAAATATAAATTTGTGTTTGTATCCGCATAAAAACCCCTTGAAAATGAAATTAAATTTTCATAGAAATTTTATATCGTAAAATCTGAAATGAAACGAAATTTTCATTCCTAATATGTGGTTAAGCGGTTAAGGTCAGTAAGCTGCTCGAGCTAAAATTGATTTTCCATGCAAATTTGACGTAAAATTTAGCACCGGTGTGCTGCTCCAGTTTCCGCTGTAAATTTAGCTACACGGAACTATTAAACTACATTAAAGTAAAAAATACATTTTGACGTCCGGATCTTTAGTTCCTTACATTTGGTAAAGATTGAAGTGTACCGAATTGGCACTGTTACTCTAATTTTTAGTGATTCTTATAGCCGTGTGTTACGCGTGCTTTTCTCGAATAGTAGTAACCATCCGCATAGCTTTTCGTATAAGACAGGCACAAACGGATTCAAGCAATTATACATCCTCCATAATATCGACTATGGCTCGTGTTTGTCGAGCTACATGGAATGATCAGAATTGTGCTGAAGTTGCCAACCAGTTAATAATCGATAATACTTTAATTAGGGTTGGTGTTGCCTATTGCTCAAAATCGAGGGTTTGAGAATAGCATCACAATATTAGTTAGAGAAAAGTGTGAGCTTGCAGTCCGATATTTTAGAGGTATTTCAGAAATATTGTGTTTCGCATTAATTAAAATTTAATAGTTTAAGCAAATTGTTGGTTATTTGGGTATACTTAAGGTCTGAGTTTAGTTCAACCATTTCACATGATTTATCAGGGAAATATCTGCACGTCGTAAACTCAGTAAATCTAAAGCGGTTTCTGTTTTGGGTAATTTTAATGCACACGGAAAACTGATGAGTGTTGGTATATTTTAATAGCACGCAATGCATCATTGGTACTTTGTACCACTTTCGGTCACGGAAGGGTTCTAACTCAACCTCATAACTCGATCAAATATTATTTAGACAGGAAAAAATGTTGTTAAAAATAAAATATAAAGGAACATTTTCAGAAAAATTCACCACTTGAAAGACTAAGAATATTGGTTTAGGATCGATCATAAATATCAATTTTAACTGCCTTGCATGGTCGTACCTTTATATCTACATGAGGTTTACGAAATTAAGGAATTTAGTGTACTGGAAAGTAGATATATTGAGAGATCCGGACGTATTGAAAACGCTTCATTCCAATATAACTCAATATTTATGTTAGTCAAAAATGATGCAAACCTTATGTATGCGCACGAAGGAAAATGGCAGTTTACTTCTGGAGCTAGGAAAAACTGCTGGCAAAATGCACCAATATTGCAAGCCTCTCTGGTAGGAATACTAGGTAATGGGGCTCGAGTAAAAACCTTATTGGAAGTAGACGAAGTCCTCATCAAAATTAAGGACAAACGTACAAGCCATTGATCATTACTGATAATTTTAAAGCATGGGCTATCGAATGGAGGAGCATGCATACCAAATTGGTTGAGAAATGGCATAGTTCCATTCAATACAACATTTACCTTAGAACAATCGGAACTGGCACTAGATTATCCTAGAATTTTATCATAATCTCTTGAGCTAGCCAAGTTTTATTAAAATTAGTTGAAAATTAGCAAGTTCCTTAAATGGCTAAGAACTCATAGTGATATTAATTTTTTTTAAAAACCAAAAATTGCGATTTTCAGAGACACAAACAACCCAAGTTTTATCCCAAATAGTGGAGAAAATGATTAGTTTTTGCTTACACTCGTTAATTTCATTCAAAATAGGTATATTCCAGATTCCTCTCGAAACTAAATATTACAATTCCAATTTGCTCATCGAAGCCTAAATCATATAAATATCATCGAGATGATACAATCTCAATGGGATGAGAAATGGCCTAGTTCCATTCAATTGTCCATTATCCAGAACCACAACACAACTCTTGTGGGAATCTTATTTTATAGTTGGTTAACAAGAGGCTTAGTTCTATTAAAATGTACGATTTTTCAGAACAACTTTCGAACCCCGTTTTGGAAATTCATTTCTATCATCTCAATTGATTGCTAAATAACTGACCTATAGTTCCATATTATTTAGAACATTCAGAACTCAACCAGTTGAGGAATGAAATAAAACAGCACATTTTTCAGATCCAATATTAAATAAATTAGGCCTACAAATCAGGAAATTATTCTTGAAACACTATTTTCAACATTAAAACTGAATTTTATTCCAAACGGCTAAAATATATCTTAGCTCCATTTTAATTAGTTAATTGTCCAAAACCATAACCATAAATCACATGGAATTCAATTTTCACCTTAAAAGGCTTAAATTCATTGAAATTGTAAATTTTAAAAAATCACATCCATAATTCACATCGGTTTCCGAAACATATACGGGAGTTAAATTTCTTCACAGATCGCGAGGTGAATTCCAATCAGTTGAGAATTGGTTTAGTTTAATTTTCGTTTTTCACAAACGACAGATATCTTAAACTAATTTTTCGAAATACCTATAGTATTTAGTAGCAGAAGTAACAACTATTCATTTGACATATTTTCGGTAAATTGACAAAAAATTTGTTCAAAAAGTTTAAAAAATCACTCGATCGATTTCGACTTGTAAGGTCATCATCAGGAGTATCTACTGATTTGTAAAAGTAAAAATTTGTTATATATAGCAGAAAAAAGCAAAAAATAAGCAAAAGAAGGAGGGACAAAAATAAGCAACAGTATAGTTTAATATAAATATGTGGCCCAATAAATGTTAATGATTTTCTGCCAAATTCCGTTTTAATTTGGGGGTACTTCAACTGACTAGAACAGAACCTGTAGTTGAATAGCTATAACTAAAAATTCGAATTGTATAGTCGAAAGTAATGATGGGATGTGCAGACACTTAAACATGTAGAGCGACACATTCATCTCAAAAATTGCTTTAATTGGAAGAATGCCTATAGCAACATTTCGATAGAGCTCCACAGTAGGAAACAGGTGAGGCAGTTTATACATTGATTTACAGCACCTATTTTTTAAAATCTGCAATTTATTCAGTTTCTCTTTAACGGCTGAGCCAAAGGTAGAAGAGGCGTATGAGAATCGGATATGAATAAATGAGGGAAAAAAATCGGTCAATTTTCTAATCAAGCAAATAAAAGAACAAGCTTTAATACAAATAGAATTTATATGGTCATGCCACGTCATAAATGCTTGTTGAAGGTTACATCAAGGTACTTGAATTTGTCCACTCGCTCTATGGTGCAACTTGCTACTTGAAGTGGTAGTAAATCAATGTGTCGTAGGCGTAGGGAGTGAAAAATTATATATTTCGTTTTGTTAAAATTAACTGATATTTTGTTCTTTAGATGAAGAAAATCTAAAAGTAAAATAATATTAACCCTCATTTGTGATATTGCTACCTGACAATCCCTGGATTCATAGAAGAGGGTCGTATCGTCAGCAAACATTCTAATATCACCCGTAAGCGGTAAATTGGCTATAGGCCACGGAAGCCATAAATTTGTAATTTCTATAGTTTTGCCTGTCAAAATTACGATAGATTAAATCAGTAATGTCTGTTAGGGCCGAATCTGTACCAGCACCTTGTCGAAATCCATACTGACGAGAATAGAAAAAATTAGATTTAATTAGAAAATCGATCAACCTCTGGTTAGCAATAATTTTTTCTAAAATTTTGTCAAATACCGACAAAACTGAAATTGGACGATATTTTGGAATTTCAAGACTTAAAGATTTGCGTCACTTTAGCAATTTTAAGACAATCGTAGTAAACACCGGTTTCCGAAACTACATTAAATAGATCAACTAGTAATTGTAAAAAATTGGCGAATAATTATTCAGAACCACATTACGAATGTTATCGTAACCACCACCCTTTGTATTACTGAGGGTTGAAATTAAATTCGATATTTCGCTGCAGGGAGCGAAAAGAAACATGAAATTAATACTAGGCGCCATAGTGTAAAATTTATACAATAGCAATAAGATCATGATACCCAACATCATTACAAATAACGGAGTGGATCTGTTTATTAGAGTTATTTTCCATGAAATGATTTAACTGTTTCCTGATTTCTTTTTGGCTCAGATTATTAAATATAACTTGTTAAAATAACGCTTCTTTGCAAAATTTTTTCGGTTTTTGATCTTCCTATTTAGCAAATCAAATTCATGTTTCAGTTCTAAATTAGTACTGTTCCTTTTAAAGCGCTTTAATGTACGGTTTTTAACTTTAATTAAATCCCAGAGATCCATAAGAACAAACACTTGCATTTTTAATTTTTACATTTACTTCCTTCAATACGGAATATGGTAATCATTAAAAAATATTCAAAGGACTGATTAACCTTTTTGTAATTAACGTATCTTTTCGTTAGTGTCCGAGTAAAATATTTAGGCTTGAAGCGAAATTTTGAGAGTACAAAACTATGATCACTTATCTCAGCGTCAATGATAAAATTCCGAAATAGCTCAATATTATGAAAACTACTAACAGAGTGGTCTAAAATATCAAGGCTCATAGGTCTGGTAAAGAAAGTGTTTGTTACAATCATTCCATGAGGGCAAAGTTGCGTTATATTCTGAGATTAAGTTAAAATTTTTATTAATAGGTATGCTAATGTCACCATACTAATTGATCTTATACATGTAATATAAATGTTCGCAAAAGAATTTTGAATCCTTAAAATTCTATAGCCGGATCTCTAAACCAATTACATGTAATTTTTTTTGTAGTATATTCAATAGAGGTTCTAAAGTGAGTTTTGGACAAAATTCTGGCCATATAAATTAAAATCAGTTTCCCGTGAAGTTTATAAGAGATGGCCAGTAACTGAAAATAATTAATAAATAACTCAAAAATATATGAAATGGATTCTAAATAATAAATCGATCTTCCCATAATATTAAACAATACTAAATACCAAATTTCATCACAATTGGTTAAGAATTTGCCGAGTCCAGTTAGCATTTTAAAATTTGCGGAGCTGCATTTAGGTAATTAAATAAAAACGCGTGAGAATTGAAATGAATTCCAGTAACGTAGGAAGAGAACCAACTAGTTCCTCAGCCGGGCTGAAAGAGCGTTACCTTCCATTAAAATGTCTGTATTTTACAACTTCTTGAACGCTGGAATAGTCTATTCCAATTATCGGGTACGTAATGTATTATATCATTACCACCAATATACAAATTTTTTAAAAGAATATTGTTAATGGCTAACCCATTAAGAATATTATTTTTTGAAACACGTAGGTGGTAACTTGCTAGATCAATTCCCATGAAATCTATACGAGATAACAAACGACATACATTAAATCATGCATTGCGCGCACAGTAGTAGTAAAAGCCCACATAAAAAATTAAGTTCACATCATAATCTGGATGTGCGTATGACTCCTCCTTATATTAAACTACATAGCATACATATAAGACAATATATACTGATGACTTCTCTATCTCTAAATTCGTTACATATTACCATAATATAATTATTGCTATTATTATTATTATTACATTGTTGTTGTAATTGAAACTGATAAGAAACATGTTTCGTATTTTTCTGTGTGTATGATAACAATAAATATAAAATAAAATCGAGTCTTAATTTATGTATTCAGTTTGTGGGAAGACTTACGAAAAATTAAATAAAAATAAAGAGTTCTGTGTATGATAAGAAAACACCCAATGGTTGCGGCGCATTCACAATATTGAGCATATAATGTATGTGTTCACTTCAGGTGATAATTAATTCTTATAAATTTCTGTTGTGTTTTTTTTTTTTTTTTAATAATACGCGACACCGGGGAAAGGAAGTTGATTGAACTAAAAATGGATAAAATAAAAATAAAATGAATTTATCTAAGAGTTCATGTCATGTCTTCAATTTGGTCACTAACCTCATTTTGAATGTGATATACTACGTTCTACGTATGCTTGCAAAAAAAACACACAACAACAAAATATTTTTTTGATAACGAATTTTATTTATGATGTGCGCGAATAAATTTAACGAGCTGTTAACAAGTATCGTGTGTGTGATATGTGGTTTACCGTACTCGTACATATTTATATTATATATTCAACAATGTACCACGGGATGTGGAAAATTACAAATTCATCTCTCGTTTAAATCTCAAGATAAACTGATAAAACTTAAATTCATCTTTCGTCTTAAACCTCGTTTCCTTATAACAAGCATTACCTATATGCTAACCGCACCAACGAAGTATTATAAATTCAAAACATCTTAATATTCATTTAATGTCACATCTGTGTGCTTGGCTTGAGGAAATGACGATGGATATTAAAACAAAAAAAAAAAATCAAATTCATTTGCGGTAGTAAATTGTTTTGTTTCACATTTTTGGATTTCTTATTAATTTCTTAATATATTTAAAAGCGCGACGTATGACTTCTTTCGTTATAATATAAGGTCTTGTTGTATAGTAAGTCACACATAATAATTTTCTTATGTGAGATCAACATTATATACTCGTATGGTATAAGACTAACGAAAAGGGTCAAAAAAACGGTAGCAGCTACTCTTAAAAATTTTTAGTTTTGTTTGTGGTATTAAAACTTTAATTTATGGCGGCGTTTTATTAACTTCATTACTGTTGAATTTGTTCTGGTATTTTATTGCTTTGCTAATTTTGGTTAAAAATTTGAAGATCATTCATGTTCGTTTATTTATTTCAATTTGCATTGGACAGCAGAGGATAAAAAAATGGATTGTCGCATATTGTTTTCTCATCTACCGCGTGAAATATTTGTATTCAAGATGTAAATTGGCTGTTAGAATTGTGTTCAATGATTCCGATGTATCAGCAGTAGAGCCGAGTTGTCCATGAACACCAGTAAATTAACCCGTTCTACGAACAGGAAAGTAATATAAATCGGTCTAGGGCTACTCAGTGTTTGAAAATTTAAAAATTTGAAGAATTCGAAAAAATGAAAAGTTGATGTTTTCGACACGGTTTTGTGTCTAAGGGCACCCACCCGACCCTGATGTTCTGGACCACGCCCAATGTTCTTTAAAATTTAAAAAACTTCTGTGTAAACGACATTTCGCGTGAACACTTTGTCACAATTGGTAACTAATTTTCGCTGCTCTTCAGTCTCTTTGACTGTAACTTTGATACTTTCAAATGTGTTCACCATTGAAAAGTCAGTGTATAATTGCACATGAGCAAATACTTGGCGAAAATCACGTAGTTTAACAACTTTGTGATAATGAGTCTTGTACCGTTACAAAAATCTCGATTCCAACTCAAATTTCGGAGCAACATTATTGTTACTCCTACTTTAAGAGTTAATTTATGCACAGGCATGCCTGTTACATTTAGAGTGTTGAAAAACTCTATTGGAAAGTGCATTCTTTCCTCTTCATCGCAGGAGACGATACTGTCTACACTTTCGTAAACGACTCAAAACTTGGTCATTAATGACAAAAGTGTCCTCATAATACAGGATTGCTGTCACGGAATATGTTTCTGCCTCCGCCGGATAAAAGGAATCAGGTAATATTACATCCACTGCAAATAATATTGCATCCACTGCAAATACACTGTTTGATCATTGTTGAGTGTGCCATTACCAAAGGACATTAGCCACTCAACATATTGAGAGCTATTTACAGCTCTCATATTCTCAGTCAATTTATTCTGAGTAATATGACGCTACATTGGAGACCTTTTCAGAGTGTCTTTCACAATTTGTACTCGACCTCAAAAGATTACAATTGGCAATGTCAGGCGAAAATCGCCTCCAAAAAGAATGACGATATTGCCAAATCACCTACAACCATTTGACAGAACAACAGCCCTTATGATTTCTTTCAGAAGTCTATCAAGACATGTCACCAACAGTTTCCCTGGAGTCATTCCAGCTCATTCCAAACAATAAGTTTGGCATTCCTCACTTTCCTGATAGTAAGTTTGGCATTCCTGTCGTCTGACGTCTGCTTCATGTTACATACTGAGTCCGTTTTTGTTGGAACTGGTACCTAAAATTGAGAATGGTAAGTTCTCCGTCCCGCAAGAGAGTGGCTGCAATTCCAGTGGAAGCAACCGGTAACACAATGTCACTGCGACGTCTCATTGTACAGAGAAGTGTATTGTACAGGAAAGTGTTTCCACTTCCTGAAGGCCCATCAACGAAAAAGTATCTAACTCTTTCTTGTGGGCCATTAACAGCTGTCATGACCATGTCAGCTTAGACAAAAACATGTCCCTTTTCTGCTTGAGAAACAGGGTCAACAAAACACATTTTTGTTATGGCTTTATGCCGCCTATTTGTCGGAGTTTATAATGGTTTATTCCTCCACGTTCCGTGTGGAAGGTATAATGTTGCGGTATTTCCATATATAAATACTGCGGCACGTTAAAATCCTTCTAGTTCAGAGCTGCTAATTTCTCTTAAGAGACTTCAGACTTCGCTTAGCATCATTTGATACGAAAAGATATGAAAGAATTTTATTTGATTTGTGTAAGTTATAGTACTGCTTTGCGTTACTTTTTTCACAAAATGATTTTTTTTTTTAATTAATAAAAATCGTCAAATAATAAGCAGCAGGCTATTGAAATATCAGCGTATACATCCAACTTATTAATAACAAAAATTAGCATGTCGGTTCGGCAAATCATAAGATTAAAAATCACCCAACGCGCCGAAAGAAGTTTTCACTTCAATCAAAAAGTATAAAAGAGAGCTTCGCAACTCTGCTCGCCAGCCTAAAACTACATGAATAAAACCATTTTTGACCTTTTCTGTTATATCTCGGACGTCACAGGTCGGATAAACTCAGCCGAGCTATTAAAATTACGAATTTTTGCTATTAAAATTACGGACATAAAACGGACGTGTACGATGTCCTTAACTAAAGTTATCACCGTCAGTGGCAGAGTTAGCAACAGTAACCTGATATACCTATAAGTTTTATGACTAACAAGGCGACTACTAGGCTTGGCAAACGGCTACTTTGATTCAATAAAGTATTTCTGCTTCTAACGAAACGAAATAAATTTGAAAATAAAACAAACACAAACCAATCAAACCATCATTGGTAACCATCAAACTTTCTTTTGAAATTTATAAACTGTCAAAACATAGTGAGGCTCTGAGTTTGGTTTCATATAATTTTGCCAACGTCTGTTTATGAGGTTGCATAATGTGCGGAGATTACTATTATACCATGCTGGGTCAAGCTTCGTGTTTTTATTGACTAAGTATGTAGGGTATGGATATTTAAAACACGAGTGAGAGTAAAAATTGACTGAACTGAGTTTCAAAACGTCCAATCTTGTTTGGTAAAATAGCATCAAAACAACATTGTTAATGAATTTGTAAATGAATGGAAGTTGTCGAGCAACAGTTACAATATTAGGGATGTCAGATGAAAACGCTCCAGTTGCCTTACTATACTGTTCCTGACGTTGCGATCATTGGAGTAGGAAGATTGAAGTCGCTAAATACCAAAAGATTATCCATCACTGAGAATAAAAATAAAATCGACAACGGTAATAAAAAGTTGCAAAAGTTGCTAGTAGCAACAAAGAGTTAATACATTCTAAACTGAGTCTTGTTTATTGATCTTAATACAAATTACATGGAATCCCGTCAATGGATCAGACACTGAAGCGGATTTTAACGTTCTCCGAAAAACGGTTCTTCTTTTCGGGAAACGTTAAAATCCAGAGTAAAGTACTCGTTGTTATTGAAGTGGAAAGGTCAAGTTAATTTCCGTTAGTTCTTTACGATGATATAGTGCATAATTCCGGACTAACTAACATCTGGCAAACGACGCAAGGAGAATTTCGAGAAACGAGTTCATTAGCAAGTATTTGAAATTTTCCCATTTTCTCATCCCCCCATTTTTTTTTTATTTGAAACTGTTCTATTCCTTCCCAGTTTTTTCATTTTATACACCTCTATAAGACGATTTTTTTAATAAACCTTGTTCCTTAAGTTTCGAGTTGGTACTACTAAGGACAACCTATGGGAAGCTTCCCAGTATATTAGGATTAGCACACTCTTCCAGCTTCGAAATTACCCGATATATTTATATGAAAATCCAAGAACTTCCTGGACCTGAAATGGTAATTGATGTTTTGAGATGTTTCGTAATAGAATAAATGCTGACCAAGTGGAGAGCACCAGCCGAATGTGCAAACTACGTATAAATGGCTCATTTCCAAAATCACAGGTTAAGTTAAATAAAAATTTGTATCTCTTAAGAACTAGGCCGGGGATGGTTCTTTGTTTTCATTAAATCACTAACAGAAATTAAACGAAACAATGAGGAATACAAAAACAAAATAAAAAAATTTCATTCATATCTCGTCACCTCAACGTATATTCTAAAGAGTTTTATCAAAAAATCGTCTCTAGCACAATTTTTAAAAACAGGGAGTATTGTTACTGGCATGCTTGTTATTCGGCCACGGAAATTATATACATTCAAATAATTCGTATCGCCTTTCGCGAAATGAACACTAAGGTGTGTTACGGTGGGATGTCCTTCAGATAACAGAAAACCTAACAGCCGCCATAACTGACATAACTGATAAGTATGCACTTCATCTATCAGATTGGTAAATCTTGGCCACTGCCTTTGTTAATTGTACGCTTTGTTAATTGTACGCACGCATTGTACCGCAAGTCTCTAAGTTGATATGAGCTCTACAAAGTTTTGATAAAATAGAGGAATAAGGGACCACCCAAGGCCCAGCCATTATCGACACTAAAGTAATCAAGTCTTCTGGGCCAAGTCGTCGGTACAGGGGGTACCCGTTTTCATTGTGTATTGTCTCTTTGTGAATGCTACGAGGTATTTTTTAATGAATTTGGCATCTTTCTTGCAAGGAAATTAAGTTTTGTAAGAGTCACATAGGCCATGGATTGTCATGTCATTGGTTGGATCAAGTATTTCTTTCAAGGGATAACTTGCGCTTATATCATAAAGTTTTCATTTAGCTATAACAGACCTTAGGTTTTTTACTTTTAACCTAAAAACTCTTGCAAGTAAGTCTTGCCTATATCAATAGCGTCCTAGTAAAAATTCATCGACTATTTCCTTCGCGAACAAATCAGGATGAACACACATAGGCGAACACGTCTTGAGCATACTCATGCAAGTATTGTGGACTGTTCACAAACGTGAACTGTTCAGCATAACCACTTTACTAACATTACCAGCATCTTGAAGATGGACCTAGTTCTCTCACATCGACATAAAACTGATGGCTATAGTTAATTGCCTCGTGCAATTATATTAAAATCATTTTTTCGAATCATGATACGATACGCATACATAACAAAATACTCTTTTTGGCAAAGAGACGTCTGTTAAAGAATTAAGTTGTGGTATTTGAAAATAACAATCTTCCTGCCCTTTGCAGAAATTTAGCGAATATTGCAATGCATCATAGTATGTTCGGCGGGTCTGAGACTATGCGCTCTCTTGTTTCAGCAGCTCTTACACACCACATACCAGTGACGCTCAACATTAAAGTTTCGTCGGGCCTGAGACTGCCCTAAAATTTCTCTACCTATTATGTCCACATAACATTCTGCATCTAAAGCACAATGGATATGGGAGTGCTCCAACGTTTCTATAGTTCTAAGAGATGCGTGACCTACTGCATTTTAGGCCTGGCGGACCTGAGATTGTCAAGCTTTTTGATAGCTATACAGGCCAATTCTGTTACAGCTACACGCTAACTCAGAGTACAAAAATACTTAAGTTCTTACTTCAAGAATATTGCGATTTAAATAATCTTCATACAAAATACCTACTTACTTCTCCTAACTTTCAAATGGGTGCGAAAAACGTAATCAGTACCCTCGTAAACCCCGAAAATGACGCCTATATCAGCATTACAGGCATAACTAATAGGTGCAATCAAATAAATCAAGAGGTATTTTCACATCTAGGGGGGATAGATATCATTTTTCGTTCTCGCAAATCTAATCGATGTTATTGGTTTGAGTAGTTTCAATTTAGATAAATTCTGAATATCGTAGAGTTTGTCGTAAAATTTCACCTATTCCAAATGTTAGCTTTAGGTTGACACAATCAAATAAATCCAGGGCCATAAGGGATATAGGTATCATTTTAGATTTGCGTTGATTAGGCTTGAGAGAGCGAAAAGTGATACCAATCCCCTAGAAATGGAAATTGCTCTGGATTTATTTGATTCTGTCAACCTGACAAACCCGACAAAGTCTGTAGACTTATTTATCGAAACAAATTTTATTCAAAAATAAATAAAACTTTCCACAACTAAATATGATATC
This sequence comes from Nephrotoma flavescens, assembly GCA_932526605.1. Lineage (NCBI taxonomy): Eukaryota > Metazoa > Arthropoda > Insecta > Diptera > Tipulidae > Nephrotoma > Nephrotoma flavescens. Next base: position 11,047,073 of record OW052222.1, read on the forward strand.
CCTACTCTCTGTATGAAAATAGCACTTACCAACTAATAGCAACTAATTTAATTTTGCCAACTAAGGCTATTATTTTTACATAGTGGATTTTCCGACAAAGTTTACGATGTCCAGAATTTATTTTAACAAGATACCTTACGAATTGACTTAATTTACCAGAACAAATTTCAGAAGTATCCCGTTTTTTGGAAATGTCCTTTACCTCACTTGATTATCTTCTCTGTTTCGATATCCTTTTATCGTGTATTTCCCACATAGTCTTTGTACACAAATTTTGTATACCCGGCATTTGGCTGTAAAACTACTTACAAATGAGGAAAAATGGAAATGATTTTCCAAATTATTATGCAGAATGTAAAATAATTTTTTTTCAGTTTATTTTCTAGTTTTCACTCAAAATTCTTATAAGAATTTTTTTACAGTGTATTTCCTAATACAAGTTTATTTTTGTTGTTTGGGACATATTTCACTGCCATAGAGGGTAATTATTTTGAATTCTAAATATTCTGAAAACGTTTTAATTTAATTCGCATTGAAATTGAGTCCAAGAAGTATGGCGGTTTTTTTTCCCTATAAAGATCCAATATGAGGTAAGTGCCTTGTTTTTTAATACACAGCTCAAAAATATAGTAAACTACATCTCTAAAGGACATGACTATCTTTCGTCGGTTATGTTGTGGGGAATATTGAGAGTGTCGATTTGTTTTTTCGTTCGCTACAATTTTAGTAGTGTTGTCTGTTTAACCAAAAATGACAACATCTGTTAAATTAATGTAGGGCAGTTTAAAAAAGAGTCTTCGAAATTAAAAATAATTAGGGAAGGCGAGAGCTTCACTTTTAGCACCCTATCCAAAGGTTTTGATGAAAATCATGATTGGAATCGTATGGCATCGTTTGGTCAGGATTGGCCACTAGTTTTTATCGTTTGGTCACTTACTACTAACATCATACCGTTTTCATCAAATCTCGTTAGGTCAGGATTGGTTAAGATTATGCAATTGGGAATTTCATTTTACAAAATTAAAATATGCCTCTTTTCAAAAAATTGTAACTAAAGTGAAACATATAAATTTGAAATCAATTCAAGTTTTTTGGTTGTTTATAACTTGGCAACAATTAAATGCAAAACTTTATTTAGAATAATATGCGGAAACGCATCATGGGAAATATTTTACTCTGGATAATCGTAATATTATCACATATCCTACGATCGGAATCGTTTGGCCAAATGTCACTGAAAATTGATCACTATTTGTTCCGAGACAATTTATTATCAAAATTCGATTTTTTAACGATCGTTAAAAAGTCATCTTTCCACACCGGAATCGTTTGGCCGACTGCCCTTGAGATTGGTCAGTGGTTTTCGTTTGGTCGTTGGAAACAGGAATACTTTGCATCATGCGTTTAACGTATTTTTACAATAAATCGTAACGTAGAGGTGACCAAACGAAAACAACTAGTGACAAACTCTCAATGACAGCTGTTGACAAATCAATTTCGATCGTTGTATTTATATAATTCCAGACCCGAGCACGTCGATTCATGCGGAAAGGTGAGTTTTTAACGAATTTTCGTAAGGTTGACAAAACGAAAACAAATAGTTACCAATCCTCAATGGCAGTTGGCCAAACGATTCCGTTCGTTGGGTTTGTGATAATATTAGGATTATCCAGAGTAAAATAATTCCCATAATGCGAAGTTATGAACAACGAAAAAATTGAATTAGTTTCAACTTTATGTGTTTCACTTTAAATAAGAGATACATTTTTATCCAATTGTTCGTATATTCCAATTAGATTTGTTGTTAATTTTATAAAATGAAATTTCCAAATAAGCGACGAACCTGCCATTTTCTTTGAAATAATACAATTGAGATTTCGTTTTTCGCAATAAAAATTAACTCATTGGTGACCAAACGCCAAGATGTGTTAACCAATCCTGACCTAACGATTACCTAACGAGATTTGATGAAACAACCCGGGACTAATTCCAAATTTTAATTATTTATTTACTGTTTAATAGGAAGTGACCAAATGATGAAAACTATAGTGACCAAACGATCCCACTCATCATTCTTTGAGCTGACGGCGAGTAGTGTACTCAGCAAAAACGGACTTCCTTTCTTATTTCAACCAACATAAATACTAAACAAATTGTTAAGAACACGTTGTCCGAAAAATTGTTGAGCTTGTTCAGCGAGCCTATAGAATGTTGTGTAAAAGTCCCTTAGTAGTTTATGTAAATTAAATCTGTTTAGGATACTTACAGATGGCATATCATCTTTACACAGGATAATAGTAATATATACCCTAATGCATATTTAGCGTTTAGAAGTCCGTCTGATAATCGTAAATTAAAATTGAAATAAAACTTGTAATTAGATTTTATCAAATGAATTCATCAAACAACTTGTCATATACAAATTAAAATTAACTGTGGATGCACAATGTAAATGTTCTGGGTGTAAGTTAGCAAACACGAGTCTTGTATACCCACCTACCTATACACACGAATAAAATTAACGTTTCGGTTTCGTGGCGAATTCTGTGAACGACATAAAAATGTACATAGTAAATTTTTATTGTCGTTCGTGACACAAATTGTCAATATAATATTATTTTTGGCTTTTAGACATTTAATGGCTCATAATTTTAACTCATAATTTTATATAATGTACAAGATAAAATTATATACAATATTTCCAAGGTGAGTTCGTATAATTATTAATTTGGGACGATAATGGATGGACGCGCAGATCTGATCGATAATCGATGTCTAATTGATTTCAATACATAATTACCTCTTAAAGACTGACTCCGGACATAATATAATTGAAACATTGGTATATACAAGGTAATTAGTCTCAAAAATAAACAAACAACCAAATTACCTTATGTTGTTACAAGTACCTCTGGAGAATTTTTATGGTTTTTCGTCTTTGCTTTCGTCTTATCATCATAACATCTTTATTTTGTGTATATTGCAAACCAAGTACCGTAGAATATTACATTTTTTTTTTGTTTTTGTAATTTTCAAGAAGTAATAAAACTTACTTAATACTTAAAGGTGACTTGAAGAGAGCAAACATGGGAGATAATTAAATTTGAATATTATTTTGTGTGTGCGCGATGTGTGCTATATGATGAAAGACGCGACCACTTTGACATCTCTTTTGTACCGATGCCATACGGTCACATCACATCATAAAATAAAATATGTATGTAAAGAACTTGATTTTTCACCTTTTTCCCACGAAATACTGTATATACAGCGCTAAGCTACTATAAACCAAAATCTGATTTTGATTTTGATGCCATAAATCGGAAATCTCAGTATGCGCGAGATTTAATTCTGTGCGGTTTTTAGAAAATTTTTTAGTCCCAATGTGACATCCATGTGGTGTAAAATTATATTGTGGTTATATAGTTTACTTATAAATTTTAATCTCTTATCAGCATAATTTAATAGTTTTTATGTAAGTACATTTTTGATGTAAATATAATCGTATAGCATAGCCGGGAGGGAATACGTATATAATATGCGAGGGAATCCGAGTTATACTAAAAATTCTAGAAAACTCTCTCGTGAGATGTGATAATTCTTTTGATTCAAAACCTCTTATCAATGTTATCCGGTTTTATCGAATAAATAGAAAAATACTATGCGGCCCTTATCATTATATTTATATTATGTGTATATTGATTTCAAGGCATATTTCTGATATCATCATGTGACACTTACGTGATTTTTACCAAGGTATATCTAATTAGTTAATCATTTTCCAAAACATTTTGAAATTTCTCATTAAACGATTGATGAGTATGATGACGATGAGGCAAAGCGCGCAGAAATTCGATTACATGTATATACATAAGCAAGTTCCTAAATCGAAATTGGTCAGTACTTACTGGTTTAATCTTATCGCAAGTACAAATTAACCGCGATGAGTTCAAATAAAATTCTGTATTTGTATTGCGATTCGTAGACTTGTTTACCTACATAAAAATTTCGTGCGATTTAAGTTAAATGTCTTTAGCCACATCTTTATCTATACTATCGGTACACGAAATCAAAATGGTTGCTGTTTTTTTTTTTATTATTATTTATATTCTTTATCACGTCAATGAATAATAAATACAGGAGTGGAGTTTGGAATTATGTATATATATATATATATATAAGGTAGATCGAGCCGCGCACCTGTGTGCACACTAGCACTAAATGACATCATTTCCGCGCGTCTACTTTTATCGTTGAACTTTCGTTGTCTTCTCTAAACGATCATAATAATTTAATTTATGCAACAAAAAAAATTTTTTATTACAATGATCATCGATCATAATAAGGCAGCACAGCGCACATACGAAGAAAAAATATTAAAAAGAAAAACAAATCTTTAGATTACATCGTTACATCCATATACATAAGAAAATGTTTATAAAAAAATTTTCTACTTTGCGGTTCAGTTCTCGTCTATGAATTAATTATTTTGTGTATATATGTATATGAAGACAAACAAGAACATTTGCAGTTTATGATTGCACTTTATAACAAAGGTGTTTAGTCTGACTTAGATAAAAACAATAAATAAAGATTCTTATCGCGCATTAAGTTTGCGAAATCCATTTAAGTGTGCGGATGAATAATTTAAGGTTTGGAGTGCGAGAAATTGTACGGAATCAAGGTGTGATGATGTTAAATATTATTTAATGAGGCTCGCTATCTGATCTGATCTGCTGTATACATATGTAGGCACAATTGATGAATAAAGTTGAACGGTCTTGTTGGAGTTAGTTGATTTTAATGATGCGGGTTCTACAAGTTTTACCTAGGTTTGATATTAAATCCGGTCAAATAATTGTCACTCTGCTCCGCATACATATATTCAATTTTTTTGAACATTAATTTCCCTTCTATAAATTAAACCGTTTTTCTCACTCTAAACTCGGAAAAATTTAAAGATCTTTTTTATATGAAACAAAAATTTTTTCGCTGGATCTAAAATTAAAAAAGTGCCTAGAAAATGAAAATATTTTCAGGCAAAATGAAAAAAATGTTTAAATGGCCCAATTCCATCAATATATAATATTATCGGAGATATCTGCTATAAACTAGAGTATTAATTTATTTACATTTTCATATTAGATTTGATGAAAAAGAGAAATATTGTATCAAATTTGGTTTTGATACATTCAACGAAGATCTTGTAACTTGCTTAAAACTAACTTCTACTTCATTGCTGCAACTCTAGATTTTACTGTATGCAGATGGCATTTTATTTCACATCTTAACAAAATTTCCAAAATTTCTTTCTTATACATACTTAAATTTCTTTGATTATTGTTCCTTGTACTCCTTGCTCAAGACATATTTTGAGTTATCCTGCGATTGACTTTAATTAGCTTTTAATTTGACCAATATTTGACCAGATTCACGATTTATTTTTCCATTTGAGTTTCTTTTACGAACATCTCCATGTTTAAGAAATTTTGCGACGGAATCTTTACTATATCTTGTTATATAGTATGAGACGTCAAACCTGTCCACTATACCACCCATTAAAATGTCTGTCTATCGTGCAAGACTTTTTCAATTTACAATAAAATCCAAAATGTGTCTACATTCCTCTTGTGTACATGCCACTCTCCTCTATTATTAGCACTTCTCCATCATCCAAATCCTTTCTTGAAACCACATGACAAATGACCTTTCTCGGAGATAAACTTTTTTAATTCAGTTGGTCAAACATACAATAGAGAAATATACTTATCACTGATAAGAAGATTAACACTGTCCAACGCTCGAGTCCAATGATAAAACATAATTATAAACAATCTTCATTCATCTTCTATTATTCTCCTAATTTAGATAATCAATAGTTGATTTTGTTCCAATACCGTTTCTCTTCATATTTGAACCGATTCTATATATTCTTCTAGAATACAATTAGAGATCCACATACATTTTAATATCACCTGTAACTTGGTTATTCTTTAGGACTCAAGTGAAATTTATACTAAATTAATCCTAAACCAACAAAAAAAAATAATGAGTGTGTTGGTTTAAAGCAGTCATTTAGGCGAAGACAGAACGCAACAAATATTTCTATTGAAATAATTATTATTTAAATTTTTATTTATTTATTTAATTCAGAGTTTTAAATTAAAATCTTTTAAATTAAATGTTTAAATATAATTATAGACGTTAATGAAAATCTAAAATCAAATAAAAAATTAACAATATAACTCTAAATTAAATTATATATTAATTTAAATATGCTGAAATATTTTCCGAATCATAAAATTTTGAACGATCAAAAACATGTCAGTGTAATATTTTAGTAGACCCATATGTATGCTCGACATGTAACAACCCGATTAAAATTCTACGACATTCAAGGACATTGAAGGGCGTAATTTCTTAGAAAATTAGAAGAAAGATTTTCACCGATCGGCAAACTTGCCACTATAATATTTTGGTAGACCTATATGTACACTCTACTTGTGCGAACCCGATTTACTAAAACGGCACAGTTAAGTGCACGTGTTTCCATCTGTCATTTAACCTTGGTACTGGATGGATCGTATTCTTAAGATAAGCTGCAAACAAAAAGCTTTTTTTCAGAATTCATGATAGTGAAATTTCTACTGGCACTTTTTCATCAGTTCGGTCGATTTTCATTAATTAGCATTTTCTTAATTAGCTTCTGATGCATAGAATAGTTCCTTTCTAGTAACTCATGTTATTGTGATGCACTCTTTAGATCGGGCATATTATATTTTATTTACTCTGGGGATTCTATAGAAATGATTGAAGTTTTCATTCCCTGCAAATCTTTCAGTGCTAAACCCGATTTTTTATTGGTTTGAATGACCTTGACACCTTGGTACAGTATAGGGTTCCATTATATGGAGCTCGACTTAGAGGAAGCGTGCTTAATTACGAGGTGGGGGATTCGATTACAATTGTGTAACGGTGTTATTGTGATTGTTCCGTATATTTGTCTATTTTCAGCACTCTCGATTTAAATACACAATCGTAGGAAATTCTTCCATTTAGCGTCACTATCTCTGTGACAACGACTATGATAATCGACACTTATAAACAATCAACTTCCCAACCACCCCATACTTTTCTTTCCGTTAACGCTGGATCGCGAATAAATTTGAATTTTAGACTTATAGATGGCAAATTTTAGGCTCGTGAAAACACTGAAATTTAATACTCTCAAGGATGAGAACTTGTTAATCGTCTAGGTAGAAATGAGGTGCGCCCTTAACGCAGTTAAAATCTTGGACAGTTATAAATTTTCCCACTGTCGTTTCCATCAATATCGGCCTAGCGAATCAAAATGTATTAAACCAAACGCCAACCGAATCCGCTTGGTCGAAAAAATCTGGATTTGGAAAAATATCATAATAGGCCCCAGATGTTCTTTAATCTCTTTATAAGCTGGTTTACAATATGATATCCATGCTGAAGTCAAACAGATTAACTAGTTTCAGATATATGTGAGTTTTACCAAAATTACGAGGCGATGTTCATTACCCTTCTTTCTTCGAAATCAAACTGTGCCTAATTTTTGCTTTAGCCTAACATTCCTATAACCCTATAATTCCTATAACTTCTCATCCACCTTCGAAAAAGCTCCCTAATTTATTATTATGGAGTACGAATAAGCAATTCGAGTTATTGGCTGTAATGCGTTCGCCCGTCACTCCATATGAGCAGTTTCCACATTAAATTAACTGGTAGTACTGTTTAATTATCTAAAGTAATCAGAGTATCGAATTCCTAATGTTAGATGCAATTTAACCTTTGAGCAGGCAGAAACCACAAAACACGGAACAACCCGTTTTGGAGATTCATAATCTTAAAAAGAGATAGAATAAGGCCAAGATGAAATCTTCATTCCAAATTTGATAATTTTCTACCTGCTATAAAAATAACAAAACTCGGCCCAAAAATGATGCCTCTCTCATCTTATGTGGTCTGGATGTCAGGCTTTCCACAGCTAATAAGGAAGTGCAAGAACTGCTGCTTCCTGTCCACTTCCGCGGTTGTAACATTGTAACTTTAGATATGCACTCGATTTCGTGGCCATTGCTGTTGATTCCCCAAATTAGGGTTAGCTCACAGACTAATTAATCTCCACTTGCTGTGCGGTTGCGGTTGTTGCTCAATTTTTTAACAAACGTACAGTATTTTATAATGGAAAGCTAGTTAATCATGTGTACTGATTTTAAAACTTTTCAGTGTATTAGTCGACCATCTAACTTCCTTCTAATATAAGCTGTGGAAAAGGGAAATGGATCAGATTGTTGAATCTCAACTACATAATTTTTATATTTAGGAATGTCGATTGTCAGTTCTAGAACGTTCACTACTAGACTTAAAACTGTGAGATTCTAGCGATCTGAAAACCCAAATGACTACGAAAATTGTTATTGGGGCGTTCTGGATTCTCGGTATTTATTGATGATTGGCAATTCTGTGAAACTGTCCTACGTGATCTTATCTGTAGTATCGAAAGATCGAGTTAAGGGCGAGTTTCTGGGAATTGCTGTATTTGATAATATCTTGTCGTCAAACAGTAGATTAAGTAGATCGAGTTCATGCTTAGGTCTAAGCTGGATGGCAATTCTTTCAATTTCGTTTTTTTTTTTGCTCAGAAATACGCTGATGGCCAAGTTGTAACAACTTCGAGGAAGTTGCACTTGGATGTTGGGAATTGAAAAAGCTTGCAATTAAATCCTTTCCTAGTCACATGAGACGTAGAAATGCTAGTCAATTAACGCTTCTATTATCTTGGTGTTAGCTGAAACTGCAAACTTTTATGAAAGTATCTTGGAGATAAGCTCTAAAAAGCTACTGCTCTATTTTGCCAAAGAGAGCCTTAAGGAGAGCATTTGTCACTTTTAGAGCTCGTCTCAAATATCGTCTGGGGTATTGCCAAATTTGGCGAATTAGTACGATTCATCGATACAAAATATGTTAATAGAGCTCGATTCTGGAATCTGGTATTCAACAGTGTATCCCCATCTAGAGACTTGTAGCTTTCTGAAAACTTCACCAAAAAAGTGTTCGGGTTCGCTTATTTTTCCTGACTGCTTTTAAGGTAATGCCCACCTGCACCAAGAACAAGGGCTACCAAACTGATAATAATAATAATAAAAATAGAATCACGGTCATGTGCGTTCTTTCTCATTGTGCTATTAAAGGAAATGAGTATGTTGACCTCTTATTCAAATCTGGTTTACACACGAAACTAATTGGTTACGAACCGGTACCTAACTTGACCTCTTGAATGGGCAAAATAAACTGTTGAGTTCTTTGTTCGAAAAAACAAGGCATATATGTCGCGATGCTCACTGGTCGCGGTCGCTTTACAGATCATTTAAATTGCAGGACTGGCTCAGAAGAGCTTGGATAAGGATAGCTTCGAATAGGATATAGGATAGCCTCGAAAAGGATAGCTTGATTCATTTTGTTTCTGTTTGTTCTATACCAATCGCATTTAACCACAATTATTCAGCTTTATATATGAACCATCGTAACCTTATGCTTTTAAATAAATTTATTTAATGTAAATGTGAACACACAAACATGGTACACAACTTCACAAGAAGGTGTCTGGTATCCGAGGTTTGTTGCTGCTGGCTAAATTACTTTTAATCCATCTTCGAGCATAAGACATAACCTTTGAATGGGGATACTTTTTTCCAAATTTTTCATCTCTGAGCTCGAGAACTACAAAGCGTGATAAAGGATATCCTCATAAAGATTTGAATCATTCATTAAATATCAATAATTTCAAATGATTTGTTCAAGTGGCAAAATAGACACCTTTATTAATTTGCTGAACCTATTCTGCTACACCTGTTATTTTAATTTATTTTATTCAACAGCAATAAATAGAATACTCAAAATCCTACGGTTTAGTACAGTCCAGCTCACCAGATAAATATTTTGCGCTAAAGAACTCGCAAACGTTCCGTCTTGTCCTACGGCCCTTTTATGCGCGCGATTGCATATTAAAGGGAATCGGTAAAATGACATTCCGTAGTGGATCGGGAGAATATTCCGTAGTGGATGAGTACGTGATCTAAAATTGCAATTCTCTGTAAATTCGGACTTTTAACAAAATTCTTTACACTTTATCAAACCGTTGGCCATCTGATTGAAAAATAATTCGAGACATTTTTAGCATCAGCAACCAAACTATAAGTATAAAGTTGTAAACACAATTTTTTTAAAGTCAACACTAAAATGCTTGAGAGAACTGTGCTAACAACGTAGTTCTTAAACAATTTCAGAAGACCTCATTACTGATTAAATTTTTGTTCTCCCATTTATAGATTTTGCCGCTTTTTCAATTATGGGCAATGTAATTTAAATGTTCGTCTTTTTATTATACAAATTAATATTCAAATATGGTTTCTATCTAATGGATATATAAAAGAATTAAACTTTTACCGTTAAAGTCACCAATAATACTTCCGGTTTTCATTTTATTTTATACAAAGGTAAAAAATTTAAATAAAAATCTTACATTGTTTCTTATTGCAGTATATACTTTATGTTTAATGGCGAGATAATACTGTTAGGTTCCTAAGAAATGTGTCTTCGATCAGATCGAACTTGCGGATATATGCGGAAACGGAAATATCCTATAATAGATCAATGATTGTCCGCAAATCGGAATATTATCAAAACACGTGTCTGCTCGATATGAAAATATGAGTTTATTAATAACTACGCATGTCAAAAATTTTGGCTACCTTACACAAAATAATTCAAGTATACGCGATAATTTTGGTGGTGACTCGAGTACCGTGTAATATTGCACGTCACTTCTTACATCATTCATATATTCCTGTGTATTAAAATAATATGTTATTGATTAGTCAGGCATAAATATACGTAAACTTTTAAAATATCCTCTTATCTCTTATCTGCGTTATCATTCCAATAATAAAAAAAATGTATATAAGTGTAATACAAAAACAACAAATTCCAATGAAATATAAGATCACATTTTCTGTTTATTAAAAACAAATATGTATGTGAAATCAATAAAATTCTTCTAATATTCATCGCGCATATTCAACGTTATGCAACCAAAACAACACCAACTGTACACAACCAAGATAACAAAAATTAAACGAAACAAAAAAAACCAGCGTCGTATTGGATCACACGATTTATTTTATTCTGGGCTGTGTGTCTGTGTATATTGATGTGCGCGAGATGATCATAAAAATATATAAACGATCGATAAATCCCCCTAAGTGCACTTACACAGCAATGCGGTGAGAGAATTTTATTTAAAAATAAAAATTAAAAAGCGTGTGTGGGGAGGAATGGATTGAATTTTTTATCACCATACAGCTAAATAATTATTGTATAAATAAAAATAAATTAACTCGCGAGGAAAAAAAACGCGATTTTGATTTGAAAGAGATGGAAAGATAACGCAATAATAAATAAAATTTAAAAAAAACAAATGAACTATGGATTACGAAAATGGCGATGATCGATATACACTTTATAATATTTTTGATTATGAAATCCAAAATTTAAAATCTATAATTAATTATAAATTTATTTATTTGTTTTTTTTTTTATTATATTAATAATTAGTCATTGTTGTTTTTGGACAGAGTATACGAGATGATCATGTGATAATGATACAAAATGGTGGAGTAATTATATATTTTTTATATATATGGACATAATGCGATCTTTACGAAGATCGTATAAAGTACGCGATCATAACTTATATGAAGTCTCATTATTTAGTAGTGTCTGCGATATAATAAATGGGTTAAAATCGATATTTCGATTTTGTCTTTCATTGAAAAAAAATAAATAATTTTTTTTTTTTTTTTTTTTGGGACACGATCAAATTCCATAATTGAACACATGCCAAAGACCAATATTAAAGAGTATACTCATTATTACAATTTTGTTGTTGCTTTTTGATGTCCCAATCGCGGTTGATATTAAGGTGTAATTATTGTATTATTATATGAAGACGATTAATTTATTGTACGATCGACAATAATGCGGAATAGTTTAAAATCGGTTGTGAAATTTGACTATTTTGTTTATTAAATGAATCAGAAGACAGTTATTGGTGTTGTAAGAGCAAATTCAACTACACCTGAGGAAGAGGCTCAATTTGCAAGACATCAAGGCTGAAAAAAGGTATTATAGGGTAAAGTAGATAATCTGCTGGTTTAGTTGAACGAGATTTTATCTAGAAATTAACGGACCAACTTTTTCATTTTTAGGAATTATTGAAAGCTTACAACTTATTCATGAACTTACCCCTAAAACGCTTTTCTAGTCCACAACAGTTGTTCTTTAGCTACTCGTGTGTAATTCTCGTATCCATAAATTGAGTAATGTTATGAAAAGAAAAATCCTCACAGCCCGTTTACATAAACTTTCAAGAATACAAAGGGTCATTACTAATTCATATTACCAATGGCAGTACGGCAAGGCAAGCATATCGCCCAACTAATCGCGATCGGCATGTCAACACAAATTTCAAGACTCTGTTTCGGCTAATTCAAAAAAACTACGCGACGTACTTGACCCTTACATAGACCAAGACTACACCGTGTTACCTTAACTCGCCGGGTCACATTAAAATATAAGTGCATATCTTGCACAAGTTTATACATTATAGTTGTAGAGGGTGTGTCAAAATTCCCGCAAGAAGTAATTTTGATAGAAAACACAGTTTTTAGTTAAAAATTGTAAATTTTTGATTGAATGATACAGTACAGGGTTACGTACGGCTTTGTATACGGCCACATACGCACTATTTTGTGGGATTTTAATATGACCGTTTTGCATAAATATGTCTGAATTTGGCATAAATCTTAGACTTCAAAAAAAACCCAAAGAAAAAATCCAATGGCGTTAAATTGCACGATCTGGGCAACCAATTCTGATGGCCAAAATGTGAAACTATTCGACCAGGAAAAGACTCATGCCGCAATTGAAATTTTTGTCGGGCTGCATGGCAAGTGGCTGCAATTTAGGCACAAAAACTGTATTATCATGTCACGATAGACATAAGAACATCATCATCATAAACGGTTATTGCATTTTCGCAGCCTGTACCAAACAATGAATTTTCAGAACCAAAATCGACCAGATTTGCCTTATTTACTAGACACTAAAACACATCCCATGCTTTATTGGCGCTTAATTATTTGTTTCCCTATTGAAAAATAACAGATATGCGACAGGTTTTCGGCAATTTAAAATGTAAAAGAATTTGAATATTTTGGGGCTATGGTAACTGAGAAAACTTTAGTTTCTATGAATACGACATCGAAGATCATAGCTGATTACGCCTGCCGTAATAGATATTTTGAATGAATCACTTAAAAGATGTATGAAAGGATGTTCGACACAAAATTCGAGTGCATCTGGGAAAATTGAACTTTCAGTCGGATAAACTAGATCTATAAGCAATTTTCCGAGTTTAAAAAATCTAGAACGTGATTGGTTTCTGCCTGTACTTATCTTCTATTTAATCACTCCCATTCTGTCTTCCCCACCCCAAAACAATCATACTTCAGATACTTCAGATACGATACTATAACTATTTAGCTCTCGATTTATCTTGTGTAGCCCATTCTAATTTTTCTTGACGAAATCCTATTGGGAGTGAATCATGAGACAGTAACGTTCATATATCAATATTTTACGATTCAAGCGTTACGCCCGAACAAAATGTTGTTCCAATCTTTGTCCATTCGAACCACGAGCCAACGAAGATTCGAGATACCTTGCTCTTGTATGAAAGTTTGCCAAAATGATATGGTTAACGATTTGGCATGGCTTTATTATAATTTCTTGCTACTCGCACCCCTTTTACTTGCTTTGTATCCAAATAGGTTATGACATCGATTAATTATCAAATTCAAGATTCCAGTGATATACGAAATTACAGGCCTCTTCCAATCTTTAATAGTTTTAGTAAAATATTTGAAAGTAGTAGTCCCCGCTCAGCATGGATTTCTTCCTAAACGTACTATGACTTCAAACTTATTAGATTTTACTGATTTCGTGTTTCGTAATTTTGATCCACGTAATCGAGGTTGATTAAATATTGAGAATATGTCCGGGGTAGTGACATCTAGCGCATTAAAAATAAGCTGATTGGGTCTTTTTTTATATGAAATTTTAGCACGGCATACTTTATGAAAATAAAAATTAACATACAAAAATAGTCCCAATCAGGTTAATTTTTTTGCCGTCAGATCTACAAACAGTTCTCTATATTTATAGAGGTTTTGAAAAGGCGTTTGTTTGCATTAAATTTTACTACTCAAATGTATGAAACTAAAATTCTCCATGAAAATAGTTTTTTGGTTACAGTCGTACCTAAGTAAAATTAATGAGAATTTAATTATAGATGGAAGATTTGTAAGAATCGCAACAATCAGTTTCGAACTTAATGAGATTATTGATTTGAAAAAATCAGTCATCTCATCAGGCCGCGGCGACTGACGTTGATATTTTTCATAGGAATATTGTCTATATATAGAACAACACCATGTATATGTAGCACTAGCGAATTACTACCTAGTCTACGGAATTCGATTCTTTCATATTCTCCATCTATACTTCTTTTTAATAACCATTACCATAAAACAACAACGTAAAAAAAAAAAAAAAAAAAAATAAAATTAATGGTATCTATTGTGGCTAGTTCTGGTGTACCTCAGTGCTCCACATTGAGCCTCTGTTATTTCTAATTTTTATTAACGATTTACCAAAAATTTTATCTTATACGCATCTATTGCTTGCTGACAATTTGAAAAGTCATACGAGCATTAAAACGCTGGCGTAAGTGTAGATCACGTATACATCGCCGAAATCGGGTAAGATGAAATTTTTTTAAAAAATTGTAGGATTGTAGGATTGTGTATCTATCGTTTTTAGGAGGTGCAAGCCAAAAATTTCGGAAATATCACGACATTTTTCGGGAAAATTTTCAGTTTTTCCAAAAATATTTTTTGTTTTTTTTTTTCATTCAAAAATTAAAAATCTGTGGTCTTTATTCGCATTTCTAAATCTCTCGTCAAGGGTGAATTAAAATATGAGGTATTCTGAAATAGAGGTTTTTATAAAACGGGATTTTGAAATTCGGGATTTTGAAATGCGGGAGTTTGTAAGGCGAGATTTTGAAATGCAAGATATCGTATCGCTCCCTTCGCATTCATCTCCTCCGCGCAAGGATAACTCCTAAGTAAAAGAAAAATTCTAAATTTTCGCGGAAAATGTTGCAATTTTACCATAAATTTTAATTATTTATTATTTTTTAACTTGTCACAAAAATAATGAAAATGTTTATATTTTCCCGGAAAATGTGATAACGATAGATACACAATCCTACAAAGAAATTTTTTTAAAAATATTTTCATCTTACCCGATTTTCGCGTCATCTACATCTGCTTAAGACTGTCCTGAACTTCCTGAATCCGACCTTTAGTGACAGCGACTAGCGGATATTTGGATTTATTCTGTTCACCGTCCATATTTTCAATCAAAAAAAATAAAAAATAAAAATAAGCAAAATTTACTTTAATTTTGTTCCATTGGACCAAGTACTGAAATCCTAAGAAAAATTACCAAGCTTAGGTACACATCACTTCACGATTTTTAGACGTATATACGTCAGGAGGGTCGAATGCCTTAGGAAATAACCTCAATACACAATACGATATATCGAGAATAGCTTATTCAATTAATTTTTTTTACGAGAATATATACTTGCAGCCTTTTTAACATCCCCTATAATTGAGTAGTATAACATTTGAAAGATTTTGAATCAGGCAACAAGCTACTCCTAGATAACAAATTCACCGTCTGGTCCTCTTGGCAAATTATTATATTATGTTACATAATATGCACGATTAACGTATCACGGAAAAGGTCTTTTCGAAAGTTAGAAATTTGAATCATCTGAATCACTCTCTTACTAGGACTCAAAGCTACCGCAATGGCATTGAAAGCGGGTATATTGTTGACATTCCGATTTAATCAGGTGGCATATCGTTTGAAGGGTCTTCTATAATAATTTTGTTATCAGCAATTATAGTTCACAATTCCACCGTTTTGGTGCTGGTGTCAAAAATTATTCGTTTATTGTAAAATGTCTTGCAAAATTTCGCAAAATTAATTCCAAATTTCCCGGTTTTAATTGCCAATGCTGATCTGATTTTTCTAAAATTTATTTATGTAGATGGAGAAAAAAATCTTTAAAACAAAATTCGCTTTATACAAACCGGGAAAACAATTTTTTACAATCACTAGAAGGTGAGCAGTTTATTGTTTTGAGTCGTTTTGCGACGAATTTTCGCATCTCTTCCCGGGATGAAAGAAGTGAATAACCATCGTTAACACATGTTCCTGAATTACTTTAAATTTGTTAGTGGCCAAATGCTTTATAGGTCAAAACGCCTCATTCCTCTATTCCGAAGTGGGTTATCATCTTCTGTTGTCAGCTAATTTAGTGCCGTTTATGATATTTTCAGTATGATGGTAACCAGTGAATATTGGCTCTCTACATTAGATCGCCAATATTCACTCTGTGGTTTTAAGAATAAACAACTCTAGCAAAGGTTCTAACGTCAATCTCAATGAACAAGTGGTCTAAGAGAAATATTTCCTATAGAAATAAGGGCACATAGAATTGTGTTGAAGATACCAAACTAAAATAAGAACTAGCAACTCCCTCCTTGAGTCATTAAAGAAAGTTACATCATTCCTTGTTATTTATTATGATTAGATAGCTAAATTTTAGGGTTTACCTTTAAGGTTGATGTCGTTGCTTCTCCAGCCTACAGTTAATAAGAGTTCCCTACAGTTAATAAGAGACCCTCGGCTTCTGTGATTGGTATGTTTGAAAGAGAAGAATCCTCATAGTTTTTTATTTTAATTGTGCCCAGATATTGAGATGTTGAAGAGAAAAATTAGGCCAAAATTTGTGTTGGGTTAAGAAATAGACCGTTTTTTTTAATTCTCTTGAATGCTGAAGCCATTGCATAACTTTTGAGACAGTTCTACAGTCCCTAAATATTTCGGCAATATATTTTAAAGATAAATTAGACATTTTTTTCATTTTACTTTAAGTTGAAACAATTTTTATTGCAAAATAATGTTATCAATGGTCATGATGGTGGCTAGAATGGTGTTTCTCCTTGCCAAATTTGGTAAACAAATTTGCGCAAGGATCAGTAATTCCTTCCACCACAGTTTTATCAATTGGTTTGGCTTTTTTGTTGTGATGATGAATTATACTGTACCGATGATTAAAAAGACACTCCTGTGTTAATTCCGGAAAATCAAGTTGATACGTAGTTCTAAATGTGTCACAGCATCGTTTGTGCCCGCCCGGTATAAATTCTGGAAATTTTCCAGTTTTAACAATATATTTATTTGGCTTCTCGATTACACATTTATTCACTGGTGTTATGGTTTTCGTTTCGGGAAAAAATCTCGGTGATAATATATGTTCCGTTACATGATTATGGGTCCATTCGATTCCTTCCCTCCCTTTATGCGATTCGTGAAGGTCACATTCTATTTTGCCTATACCAGGTTTTGGCGCAACCGGTGGTTGTTTTGAAACTAGGTAACGCTCAACGTTCGGATTAAGGTAATCATGTTTATAGGTGGTAGTTACTTTTTGTACACAAAGCATTATTTTTTTATGTTTTCTATATAAACGGAAAATTTAGTTAATTTTTTTAAACGGCTAATTTGAATGCAAGTCAAAATTGAATTAATCAAAAAAAAAAACAGTGGATTTTGTATAAATAGTCAAAATTACGGAAATTTTTCATGGTCTTCTTGTGGCAATCAAAACCCATTTTTTTTATAAATATACAGTAGATTTATAATAATGTGATTAGCCCTTCCGTAGTAGATCAAACTACGGCATACAAAACATTCTTTAGGGGCACCGACTTACAAGGGTTTACAGAAATTTTAAATTTATTAATTATTTTAGGTTCAAAATTTTACGTATTCCTACTATGATTGAAAGTAGACCATATCTAAAAAATATGGGCAGTTTGTATGGAAGCCGGTTATTTCTAAACAAATTATGATGAGGCATCCCTGACAAGTGGTATTCTCTTTGTCTGAATAGAAGGTTTAAAATTATTTAAAGAGAAAATGCAATGAATCGCCTCGACTATTTGAGGTTAGGTCAAAACTTTAGGGGTTAGTTTAAAAAGGAAGAAAGTTGAAAGATGTTCGATATATTTGAGAAAATTATGATTAATAGACGCTTCGCTCTCAATCACTTTTTCCGAGTAATAATTTGTTGTTTGGAACTTGTCACAGTTGACGCCGATATTTTATCTAAATTTCCAACTAACTAAATTGATCGTTAGTTAAACCAGGTATTGTTAGATGTCTCTAATATTTATAAATCAAAATTTACCCGATATTTAGTTCTAAAATGCAAACTTAGCTTCGATCCATCAATTACCGATTAGGAATGTTTCGTAAACTTAAATTTGTTTATCTATCTGCTATATAGATTTTAATTAAACATCAAATGCGGTTTGTTTTGTGCCATCTGTACATGATTGGTATGAACTAACCATCAATTTAGTTAGTTGGAGATTTAGACAAAAAAATCGAGGTCAGGCACACAGCATTAGAGTTCCGAAAGTACTGAAAAAATCTTTATAAAATAAACAAATAAAACTTGTGCAAAAGCATCTGAATTGTAAAATCAATCTTCTTTAATTACACGACTATAGCTATAGGCTGACTTTTAGAACAGTACGGCGCAAAGTTTCAGGCTTTTTGATTTTTTAACGAAAAATCAAATTCAAGCTGTTTTGACCAATGGAAAAGGCCACATCGAGATCCTTAAATATACTTTGAGTTAAAATTATCATTTGGTTTAAAATACGACTTTAAGAATTCAACAAAATACATTGCGTGTAAAAAATGCGTTTATATATACAAAATTGTTGATGATTGGAGATTTTCTGAGTCGATTTTTGTTTTAAAGTGTAAGACCACCAGCCTAAGGAAATCCAACTTAAACGATGAGATTTTCACTTCTTAATTGCACCAAACATAAACATCAAAATAAGAAAAAATTAATTAATAGAAATTTAGTTTTTCTGGAGTTCACGAACACAGATTTTGGGAGGCTATATAGGAGTGTGAATTTCGTATGACTGTAATATAATCTGTTAAAGAAAATTACTCATAGTTTATAATAATTTATAACTTACAATAATTTATTAAAATTAGTGAATATAACTGTGTCTATAGTATAGTAATTCATATTCCGGAATTTTTATGAAAGAAAACTGAAAAGTGTTGTTTGTGGCTAATAACTGTCTTTCTCACTGTACCGTGCCAGAGCTGAAATCAATTAAATTTCAATTTTTACCTTCGAACATGACAGCTGTTGCGCAACCTATGGACCAAGGAGTCATTAAAATTTTGAAGGGAGGGTTGTGCATTGAATTTGAAGCCGTGTCTGCGTTTGATGCCAAAATAAATGTTCTTGATGCGCTACATTTTTTAAATGAATCATGGGACAAAGTAAAACAGGATTCAATCGAAAACTGCTTTAGAAAGGTCGGATTTTTCACTTCATTGAGTACACTTCGAACTACCAGCAATTTCGATAACGTAGACAATTTGAATTTACTCTGTAGCGACAATAATCTTCAGATAATGGAACTAAACACTCCAATGACTGATTATCTGGAAGTGGATGAAATGGTACAAACATCTCATAACGTAACTGATGATGATATTTTAGGAGCCGTTGCAACAACTACTGAACTTGATAATTCGTGCGATTCCGATATGAAGAAACGTTAAACAAACCCTCTAACAAAGAAATTTATCAGTCCATTAATATTATAAGACGAGAATTACGTTGCTTAAATACCATAGAAAATGCAATTGACGAATTAAATAAAAAAAGTAAAGTTCAATCGAAGATTAACGATTAAGATTAAAATTCCTGTATCTAATATCCTAATGTGATAAACCGTGAATTATTATTTAAAAAATCAGTAATTCTTGTTTGTAGTTTTTTTTGTTTCCAAGCATCTTAAAACTGATCTGCCCTTCAAATTTCGTAAAAAAAACTATTATTTCATTTAAATTGACCCTGTCTTCCATATTCAGCCCATTGTAAAGCTTCATTGAAAATTTCAATTACTTCATTCGGCCGATTTTTTTCTTTCGGATCGGGAATATTGTCTAGGTCACTGAGGACAGCAATACCATATCCTCCACATTCCATTCATTGACTTCTGGAACAATACACTTATCCTATTACATTTTGTAAGCATAATTTAGTAAAAAGTATCCGAAAAAGCAATGCTATACACAAACCTGAGGGTAAATGTTATGAAGAATCTCAATGGTATGCACTATTGCTGAGTTAATTTCAGCATACCATTGATTTCTTAAAATCTGGATCTTCCTTGTATTCAACAAAATTTAATATGTTTTTCCAACATTTTGCGATCGTACTTTGCTCAAGTCTTCATTGGCTCAAGTTCATTGGCAGAATGATGCGGTGTGATATTTGGTGGCATAAACATTGTTATTATGCATCCATCGTTTGATTCTAATTCGTTTTCAGGTGGATGAGATAAAGCATTGCAGACCTTGGCTTTTCAAAAATATTCGTACCTAAACTGATAAAATGTTAATTTAAATTTATTGGTTTAAAATAATTTTTTACCTTTGGTACAAATGATTTATGGAACCAGTCATGATTTATGGATGCAGTTTTTGAATGCTTATAGTGACAGTTAAAATTTTTAAATGATCGTGGATAGCTTTTCCAAATACCAATGGTCATACATGCTAGAAAACTAATGCGTTGTTTTCGTTTTTTCCTTCCAGGCGCGTTCTTTTCTAATGACGGAACAAAAGTCTTTTCTGGTAAAAGTTTCCAATACAAGCCTGTTTCATCGGCATTATAAATTTGGTTTACAGACAGACCCATTTCAAATATTTTATCTTGCAATTTTCTTTTAAATGGCTCCACAAGGTTGAGAGGACAACTTCTCTCCAGAAATTTTAAGCGAGCGCACACCAAAACGAATTTTAAAACGTTGTATAGCCATCCATCACTTGCATGGATAGTGCTTTCATTTTCTTTTATTTGTTCATGTAAAAGTTTAGCCTTTTCTTTAAGCAAATTACCACTTACAAGGGACATTTTTATCGCGCTGCCCCATTTCTTCTCCCTTTTAGGATATCCTGATATTTTAAGGGGTCTTCTCTTACCAGGTCCTATAAAGGTGTTGTTCACCGCGTTTAAAATTTCATCACTTTTTTTGTTAATTACACAAATAGTAGACTTAGCAACATTATATTTTTTGGATAAATTTATAATACTTCCTCCTTTACGAAATTGTTCAATAATATCAGATTTTTTCTTAAATGTTAAAACTGTTATTTTACACATCTTTTAATTAAAAACTATTAACCGCAGAGGGAATGAAACTTTTATAAAGCACACTAGTTTATCGCACAATGTTACTCGATTAAAATTATAAAAAGAAGAATAAATTGGGAATCCCCGAATTGCATTTTCAATTTCAAATTTAATTTTTATATAGTAAACTGGCCTAACGAGGCTTTCGAAAAAAAAACTTTCCACAAGTTGTGCTCGAGTTTTCTACAGTGTTTTGTGGGGCTTTATTAAGGACAACGGCAATATATTTGGGTTAACTCGTTTCAAATTATGAAAAAAGGACACATCTGGAATTTCCGAGTCGCATTTTCAACTTAATTTGATGTACAAAATTTCATAGCGATATCGGCCCCAACTAAGGCCATTTTAATGTGTTTCTTTAGAACACGAAATATATTAGACACGCCGAACAATTATTATATAATGCCTATTTCAAAGCGATCTCCCCGTTTAGATTATTTAAATATTTCTTTTAGTTTATTTTAAGCTTAAATGTTCGATGAAGTTTTGTAACAGAAGTAATATCCAGTTTCGATCTGATAAGATCATGAAAAAATTCAATCTTTTCATCAGGCCATGGCGCCAGAATATTACTAGGTAATGATTACATTTTGTGTTCTATATGTAAAATAACCGTGTACCCGTAACTCTAGTGAATTATATGACAACTCACTAAATTTATTCTTACAAGGCCATTCACACTGGTTTGAATTCCAGGCAAGTAATTTTTTAATAATTTTTACTGAATTAATTAATTTATTCATAGCGATATCGAATATGGCGTGATGAGATAATTGAATTTTTTCAAGATCTTATCAGATCAAAACTGGATATTACTTCTGTTACAAAACTTCATCGAAAATTTAATCTTAAAATTTACAAAATTTAATTCGAGAGTGCAAATTATTAACAAAATTTCTAATTGTTCACGTTATCGAGTAGTGTTCACGTTACCCAGCGTTCGCGGCATACGGCGTTCATGTTATCGCGAGCATACTAAAATTCTTAAAACCAAGAGAAAGTTAATAAAACCTTAAAATCCTGTACAAAATAGAAAAATACCTTTCAATACGGCGATTTCCCTGTATAGAAAATTCCTTTTAAATAATTCCACAAATGGAATTTCATCAGAAAGCTTCAAAGCTTATGCGTGTTCAATGCAAAATAACCTTCACTAAAATGATGCCGGTAATTTGTTATGAAGGAATTAACATTACCCAAAACACGTAGCCCAAGCACAAAATTTTGGAAAAAACACCTTTCAACCATAGCAATGGCTTGATAAGTGTTATAGGGACTATACGTCCAAAAATGCAAATGTTGGCCGGTAAGGTTTTGGCTTGACCATCAACATCGAATATTACATGGCCTTGTTGGTGCGTTTGAAAAAAATACTATATCACCAAGACAATGCGCCGTGGCGCAAGTGGCAACGATGACAAAATTACACGAATTAACGTTCGTATAGCTTCCCCACCACCCTATTCTTCAGAGTTGGCTCCCAGCGACTGCAACCAAAACAAGCCCCTATTTTGAGGCCAAAGTTAAATCGTTCTACAAAAAAGGCAAGAGTTAACCGCGGGACGTATTGAGTTGACGAATATATCAAAACCATTGAAAAAGCTTAAGAATATAATAAGTACTTTATATAGTTCAATAAATTATACAGTAAATTATACTACAGTACACACTATGGTAAGCAGAAACGCTATTATATACAACCTACTAGCAAGAAAAACTATTTTTCATAGTGAGGTCATCCACATTAAGCATACGTTGTCCAAACGTATTTTTCGACTTGCAAGAGACTCAATTATTATTTTAAGAAACAACCGCATCATTTCCTTTAGACACGCTACAAATATTATAAATCCAGAACGTCCGTAAGATTATCCCACTAACACATGAGATGAACACAGAAGGAAGTTTTGGTCAGTCAGCATACTAAAAACAAAACAAATGATAAAAAAAAATATTAAAGCAATCATCCTGAAATATCATAAAACCACCGCATATACACAAAATATATATGTATAAAGTCTACCCTACACAAAAAAAAAATATTCGAAATTCCGATCTGTTATCACTTTTCAGTTTTGTGGGTTTTGTGTAATCTCGAAATAGAATTAAACATTTTTTTTTTTGTTTATTCTGTAATTTCACCATATCCATATGTAGTAACAGAAAGATGATATGCAATGACATTTTTTCTGTAATCAAAAACTTATAATTTCCGATTTTTTTTTTTTTGTTTATGCAAATTTCTTTATGATCATCACAAAGATCTTTAAAAATATTAATAATTAATTGTCTTAAAATATATTTTATTGTGCATTGTTCGAGCGTGTGCAATTTAAAAGTTAAGCCAACGATTGTTGAACTGTTGATTAGCGCTGATTTCTTGAAATTTGAAGACCAACATTTTTATGCATTTATATTTATATAGCATACATTGACAGTCATGTACTTAATATAAGTACATATATTATTAAGTGGTCCCCCAGTATGTTAATTATCTGAATTATTCAACCGTGTACGTTGAGTGTGATAATGGATTTTGTCAGGTTTTTTTTTGTTCGTCTTTTAATTTTATAAATTAAAATAAATCACCTTGATGATAAAAATTTATAAATAGGTTCAAGCGAAAGAATAAACAACAAAATGGCTGCGGCCCATATATATAACGAGACGAGATTATTTTTTTGGTTGCGTAGTATGCACGAGAAAAATTTGGCGGTAAATGGCGTACTTAAATATTATTAAGAGCTTCTTCACCTCCCTTTACACATATACTCGTCGTATTAATAATATTCCACATGCGGTATATAAATTATAGAGCATTGAATGGATAAATCATCTATATCACTGATAAGAACGGCGAGTTATAATATATTTGTTATCAATAATAAATAAAGTTAAATAAAAAAAATTTATTCATTTCGCTATATCATGGCAAAGTTTCTTCCAATATGTACTTGTCTATATATGTACTATATATGATATGTGCGCGAGATTTCCACAGCGAAATTTATTAATTTTTTATTTCAATTTTTAATTCTGATAACACAAATGAATTTCATTAGAAATATACCTATATAATATAGCTATATAAAAAAAAAATAAGGTGGAGATGATAAAACCGCATACACAAACGAACATGAAAAAAACCTTAGAGCGATGAGACGGCCGTCATATCCGGTAATGTTCTATGATTTAATATATAGAAAATCATCAAATCGGATGTTTGAAGAGATGACTTACAATTTTTTTTTTTTTATTTTCACATGTACGTAGACACGAAAGTGATGATGAAAGTTATTGATTAAATCGTGTATGTCATCACGGCCGTTATCAATTGTTATCAAAGTGGGTGGAATTTTGTGTGCGGCGTAAGAAACTAAATAAATTAATGTGAAGGATGACGTGGTTAGTTGAGGAAGCGGAGTACTTCCCATTATACGAAGATCCATAATTTTTATTTGCATCAACATGGTAAAGAGACCGCAGGCAGGAAATGGGACGCTGAACGGTTAGGTATACCTCTTCTCATTACATGTTTCTGTTTTGATAAATTAACATTGATTTATTAAAGCGTAGATTTCTTATCTTTTTTTTAAAGTTTTAATGTCAAATTAATTCAAATTTTTTTAAAACGCTGATTTGAGTAAAAAACTCCCTTTAATTTCGTGCACACAGGTTTAGTACGAGTATATAACTCGTACAACAATTTTTATTTTTTATGTGACTCCCAAATAGTAGACACACCGGTTCAATTGATATATTCGATCTGTGCCTGGTGTTTAAAATGATAATCTTAATCTGCGACTGTGGGACATTGAGCACCTATCCAGATAGATATAGAAAAACATGACAAACATCTAAAATTTGAAATTTTAAAAATATTGTGGTAATTTTAATTAAATTTACTACAATTTTCTATTATGGACTAAATCAGCTAATTATTTTACTAACAACTGTGGCATTCATCAATTATCAAGTCAAATTTCGTTACACATGAAATTTTTGCATCATTTTTCCTTTTGTTTTGTTACTCTGTTATTAGATTTTCGCTATGCTAGGATTAACTTTCGATTAAAACAATAGAAACGTACTTATCTATAACAAAAAATTTTGTCTTCGGCTTCCTCTATATGGGACGTGCTAAATTACAGATAGGAAACATTACTCCCTAGTAGGGTGGCAGAACCTCTTTCTGGGGTATTATACCCCTTTCTTCACAACAAATTTGCAAAATACCCTATTTCAAAAAATATATCTCTAGCATTTAAAAATGTGCAATCACTTATATCGGCGACTCCAAACGATTTGCGGCATTTATTAATTTTTTTGAAATCTGCGTCTTTGTTATCCGCAGTATAAAAATTTATTACGTAAAGTTGATTCATGTTGTGGCCAACGTCCGGCCCTCCCCTTCAACGAATACAAGCTGTCATACCAAAACCCTGTACAACATTTTCATATCGACCTCCATACCCCTTGATATCGTATCGCTTTCTCTGTTCGCCCAGCTAAGAAGAAAACGTCAAGTGTTCTGTCTGCGTGTGTACAAACTGCACACATTCTCACAACCTCAAACCGTACTCACCGGCTCGTCTCCAACATATCAAAAAACAAAAAAGTTTGTTTCGGAAACAAATGGCTCCAAAAATAAAACGGGAACTTAGATGCTAGTGAAGTTTATCAAACTAATCCAAAAAAAAATAAACAACAATCAACTTATTGAAATAGTATTGATGTAAGTAAACATTCAGGCGAATTTATATTGTGTAATTTAGACGAGATGTGATTTTTTAATTGGCCTCAGATACATTCCAAAGTCATTCTAAGTATCTTCTAAGTATTTAGCATGAACTTCAGTGACATTGGTACATTGTCTAAACCCAAACGAGTGTCCCTAACCCGGGTCTCGGTTCCGGGAAAAATCGGTTAGAGGATCCTTGGGAGGGGACTGGGTTATTTTTATTTAATTTATTTATTTATTTATTTATTTAATTTATTTAATTTATTTAATTTATTTTTATTTTTTTAATTTATTTCTTAAACAAGATGACTCTGATGAAAACTGCTGAAAAGCCCAAACAAGTGTCCCTAGTAGATTATTTGATTTTTAATGGGTCTGACAGGGTGTCCCATGAGATTTAAAAATTTTATTTTTTAATGGGCTCTCGATACATTCCTAAGTCATTCTAAGTATTTTCTAAGCATTTAGCATGAACTTCAATGACATTGGTACACTGTCTAAACCCAAACAAGTGTAAGTAAATTATTTGATTTTCTAATGAGTCTGACAGGGTGTCCTATGAGATTTAATAATGTGATTTTTAATGGTGCTTTTTGTGGTTGTTGTATTTTTTAGATTACTTTGGATAAAATTCAATTGGTAAAAACAGTTTTTTATAAAAAATCTTCCCTTCCGACCAAATTCCAGAAAATTGCTCTGGACCAATTTAGGTGCCAACCCAATTTAGAATCCGCCTGGCCTCTTCGTAAATCCCATAGTATACAAAACACTAGCAAAAAAAAAAAGAAAGTTCCTACGAAAAAGTTTCACAACCAAAACCGTCCAGACAACAGGAAATCAACAGGAAACATTTCCCTTCCAAATCCAATCCAGAACATTCCCGAACCTATGACGCCTTTTGCAAATCCTGCGCATCTCCCAAAAGATTTGCAAACAAGAAGAAGCTCCCACAAAAAACCTTTCAAAAATTTCGACCTAGAATAAACCCATCCCTAATCAACTTCCTCGCAAATTCTTTACGAAAATACTGCCAAAAACGAAAAAGTTTCAATGGAAGTTACCACCTTCACACAAAAACCAGCCACAAAAACCTCCAAGTGTGAAGTTATATCCTGATTCGTTAACCCACCTCCCAACTAATGGAAAATCCCAAATAAGAAGCTTCATCAAAATTAGTCAATCCACTTGGGCTACAAAGAGAACACAGACCGACACATAGACCGACACCACAACGAAAAACGCGCCCTCACATTTCTACACTTACTCTTACCCTATAAAAGAAATAACTTCTTATTAAAACTAGTTCCACAATAGTCCACCATACCAATTTTTGGGATTAATTTTGAAAATACAACATTAATTTAAGACTACCCCAATTTACGGATTTTGGTCTAGTCACTCAACTCCCTATAGGTTCAATTAAATCAAAAATGTTGATGTAATCTTTCCTATTTAGTTTCTCAAAAATTATATACATTTTGCAATCACCGTAATCGCTTCCCTGTTAAGGTCACCTAAATCTCTAATCTCTTTTAGAATATTTGTGGCTTGCCCGTTTGGAGATAGAGCGGAAATTGGTATTTTTAACGAATTTTGTAAAATATAAAGAAACATGTTTACAGAAAATGTAGAAAATAATATATGACCAAAAACATAGAAAATTTCCTAGGGGTGGAAGAATTTACCTCACTAATTTTCGAGAAAACATTTTATATAGTTTCGAAGTCAGAACATATAAAGGTTACTAAGTTTTATAACTTAGCCAAATTTCACCTTCACGCCTTCATTGAATACCAAAAAAATGACTATTTCCGGTTGATACTTTCTGAAGTACAAAACCCTTAAAACCTAAATAATTTTGAAAACTGGCTATAAAAACAAAAACTTTTATGTTATTAGAATAAAAAAAAGTTTTACTATGCTGTCTAAGATTTATAGTACCCACAAAATTATTTTAGACCCCAATGAATCATTGAATTGAACTCACCTTAAAATTCGTTTATATTGTGATACTCAAATTATTTTTCTAAAATCTGAAAGACATCTTGTCCTCCGTTCATAGAATTGAGGACACTAGAGCTAGTAATTTAAAACAACTGTCTTGAAATTTTTTTTCAATGTATTATAGGTTTTAATCTAATAATTAAAAAAATATTTGCTAAGGGAAATTTTTTACCGCGTAAAAATGCTTTGTATTTATGCTTACAATAGAAATGTAACAAATTCAAAATATGCGGTTTGTAAAATGTAACTGACAAATAATCTGAAAAAAATTGGCCTAAACCAATAGAAGGCCTGCAATGCGTGGTCCCTGCGGTATTAAGTAAGACTGAAAAATATAACTTTCAAATTTTTTGTTGGATTTTTTTTTATTTTATATTGTTGTATAAATTAAATATTGGGAGGGAGCGATTAAAGTTCACCCGATTTTCGTTTCAACGTATGTTTAATTAATTTCAAGTGAATTTATGTCAAAGCTATTAGTTTTATTGAATGCTTTATGCAATTTTGATCTAAAAAGTGATTTTGTCCATCTCAGCCACTAATTGTCTCTCGTCTAATATGCGCCACAAGAAAGACAGCCTTGGTTTTCTTTCGAAAGAAACGCCAAAATATGTTAAACACCGCTTTAGATCAGCGCTCTTCGAGATTTAGTGGAATCGTGAATAACATAACATAGCACTACGTTGCCGTTAGATTCTCACTTCAGCAAGACTACGCATCGGCACATTCGAACCAAACCTCCGTCGCCTTCTGTAGTAATAAGAAATTTCCCGATTTTGAGAGCAAAAATATTTGGCCGTCAAACTTGCCAAAGTCAATCTGATGAATTACTCGATTAAACCACAACCGTCGAAGATGACTGAGTTTATTCATTGAGACCGCTTGAAGTATTTTAATAATCATTTTTTAAATTCGTCTATATCTGTTTTTAAAAAATTGTTGGTCTTTTTTTAGACAAACATTACATATAAATAAACTGAAATTTCCACAATGTATACGGCTGTTCAAGCCAGAAAAACAAAGAAGTCACCTACTCTTAACATATCTACCACAAAAAAAATTGAAAAATTAGTGTGGGCTGACAAAAACGAAAAGTGAGAATTTTCTAGAAGTTTTTTGATTTGGTGGTATAATTCGCCAAATCAATATGTTCTTGTGTGGCTAGGTTAAAATTCAAATCTTGTTTGTACTATATAGGTATAAACAAGATTTGAATTTTCGTGAATTTTCGCAAAAGGTCGTTGCAACCTGATGAGTAGACCAAAATTTTTTTATCAGTACGAAACCAAACTGCCAAGAAAGAACTTGAGGAGGTTCTCATTATATATTTTTTAAAGGGTTGTGTGTATTTTACACAATGACCCTGGGGGCTAAAATTAGGGTGGGGATAGTTAATTTTCTACTTTTTTCGTTGTAGATATGTTATGAGTAGGTGACTTCTTTGTTTTTCTGGCTTGAACAGTCGTAAACATTGCGGAAATGTCAGTTTATTTATAAGTAATATTTTGTTTAAAAAAAGCGGATTTTTTTTTAATATTCATTGTTTTAATCGATTTCCTCATAACAAATTTAATGTTGCTTAATATTATATTAATTATTCTGAAGTGTGGGATATGCATAAAGGTCGAGCACTACAGCTTAAAAGCTTAGAGACCCAAAACAAGCTTTGCAGGGAGACCAAACATTTGTAGTAGTGCCACTAGTTTTACTGCATCTGCACTGGGTAGGGTTCGTTTCAACTAGCGTCAAATAAGAAAATATTGCTTCCGACATTCGCTGCTTATTCGCACGCATCCACAAAATAAATATTCAGCACACAAGTAACATTAAATTTGGCGAATATTTGCAATCACCTGGTCACGCCTTTAGTGGAAATTTTTCGTTCTACTTTGAAAATGCAAAAACAACAAGTGGTTGACAGGTAATGCTTGCACACTGTTTGTTTCAACCATTTTTTTAGTTTTTTGTACTTTATTAAAATTTTCAAACATTTTGTTTATTTTCGTAATTGGCCATAAGCTCTGCTTTTGTTTGATCATAAGCTCACCAATACTTTAAACTTTTTATTTTAACCGATACTCCGAGTATTCGATCATTTATGCCAGAGTATTTATGCCAGCATTATGCTATCCAACCTTATTGTTAATCCTAAGCAATCATAAGAAAAATCTGATGGATATCCAACTGCCAATCATCTAATGAGTCCAAAACTAACACTAACCCATTCGCAAATTTGTCTTCTGATACCGAAACATTGCCGTCAATTAGTCTTAAAAAGTATATTGGCTGTTTGTCCAATACCCCATTTTCAAAAATCACCCACTATACGAAGTTTTTCGATTATCTGTTTCATAAAAGGTCCCACATTTCCAAGCACACTCTCAAAAATTATTAAATATGGTACTTTGTGCTTTCATTTCAAATAACTGTTCTCCCCTACTCTATTGGCTTTCTAAAAGAACAATCCACGACTACAAATCTAAGTTTGTTTTACGCATCAAAGAATCCCCCGTAATTGCCACCGTATTCGTATTTGATAAATCAAGAATACCAAGGACTTCAGATCATCAAAATGTGGTATGTGTCACTGCAACATCTCGTATTTAACATTGGAGTCTTTTGAAAATTTCAGCCACAATTGACGTGGTATGTATAGTATGTGACGCGAGTAAGGTATTCTCTTCAGAAGAAGTTATTGATTATTGTGTACTTCATATATGTATATTAAGGTAACATTCTCATGAGTTTACATATCCTTTTACGAAAAATACAAGTATGTAGTACAATAAGGTATGAAAATTGACTCTCAGTTTACAGCCATTAAAATAGGTTCAAAAATCTGAAATAAAGGAAGTAGAAAATTCGCATTGAATAATTTATTTAATAATAGTTTCGGTTATTTTGAACGGAAGATTATTTTGAAAAGGTATTCCCAAAGGCCAACTTGAATGCTTACACCTATACAAATAATCAAATCTGTACAAAAATTGGACTTCCCAAACTACTCAGAATATTTTTCTATATTCTCACAACATACAAATAAAAATTGATTACAGTTCTATATAATTTTTTTTTTGTTACCTTAAGATTATTGACGTCAATTCAATAAGTCAACAAAATATAATTTCATATATTACCGACGTTTTTGTTGTAAAGACAATTTGCGCCTCATATCAATCACGAAATCACATGGAGAACTGGAGACTTATTTAAGTTTGATATCAGTTCGATTCTTGGAAATAATTTAATTTTCGAATACAATAAGTATATCTAACCTTGTAAATAACCGGTATGATTCACCCACGATTACCGTAAGAAGACTTTTACTGCTCAGCCTCTTAACGATGTATGCGGGGATCACTATAATAATAAAATATTCATATCAAAATGACTCCCAATAAATTTATATAAACATGCACGTTCATATAAAGATATAATTTAGAATATGATGATTATGAATGACGATGATGATGATGATGAGACGAAGATTATCATCTCCCCTTAATTTTATATTATTTTGTTTTTCCATTTGATTGAGATTATAAATATGTGTTGTATATACCTTTGGAAGGTGAATGTGTGTAAAAGCGCTAGAGAAAGAAAGATAGGCTAGAAGAGAGAACAGCATATTGTGTAGACTATCGGCTAATCAATTTAATTTTTTTTTTATATTCTTTAATATTATTCTATGTGAATGTATGCGCAAGCAAGAAAGAGAGAATTTTATTTATTTTATTAACGCAAGCTTTTTATTATAAATGAAATGTTAGTACTTTTTTATGGAGATAAAGCGTGACTGGTGCAATATGATGTTTTGGAATGAAAGCATTAAAACAAAGTGAATGTTTACGTCAAGAAGCTCTAATATAAATCAAAAATTTATTCTGAAATCCAAATCGGCCTTCGAAAAAATTTGTTTAGAAGGTAATCCTATGAGCCTTAATTTCTCGCTCAAACGACTTTGATGAAAATTGCTGAGCGTGTTTTCGAGTACCAGCAATCGATGGCTATGGGTCCCGATTTCGAAAAAAATCATTTCGAAGGTCATCTGGTGAAAGGGATCTGCAATTGCTTTTCTTTTTTTCGCATCATGCGATTTTTATAAAACTCCGTGAGGAAGGATTTTCTGGTGTCAGAATTTGATTGCGGTACGTGCTAATTTCGGGAAAATCCGTTCAAGAAACTGATTGTAATTGAAAACTTCATTTAGTGAGTCAACCTTTGATGCCATGTTTGATTTTTTAATTTTTTCAACACGCACAATTTTGATAAAAATTGGTAAAAAAGAGACATCAAATGCCAGGATTCGATTTTGATGGGCTCTAATTTCGGAAAAATTCGTTTATAGGATCTTTCGGTGGGACCCAGGGCGCATATTCTTTAAATCCACCGATATTTTCGCATGCGGATTATAATTTGTATTAAAATTCTTTATATTTTTCGAACTTTTCGCCGGCTACTTTAATCGTTTTTTTCAAATTTGCTTGTAAGTTTTTTATTATTTATTTCCCTACTAGAGAATAAATTCGCATTTACCCACTCGAAAATGTCTACCTTTTTTTTGTTAGTATTGAAATAAACAATAGAAAACTTACATGCAAATTTGAAAAAAACGACTAGAGTATAGCCGGTGAAAAATTCGAAAAATATAAAGAATTTTAATACAAATTATAATCCGCATGCGAATATATCGGTGGATTTCAAGAATATGCGCCCAGGACCCTCTTTAATTTTTTCGGCTCGATCGATTTTGATAAAAATTGGGGTTATATGTTTTTTCTAATAGCAGGAATGGATTGCGATGAGACTTAATTTCGGGAAAATCGGTTTAGGAAGTCTTTGTTGGTAATTTCGAATGCAAGGAACAATGTTGCACCATGTTGCTTGATGTTCTACACGACAATGTGGGATGTTGAATCATGTTGTATTATATAGTACCATATTGCGTGATGTTCCCCATGTTGCTTGAAGTAGAGCCTTGTTGAGGAATGTTATGTGATCTTCCACTATGTTGCATCATGTCGAGCTTCGGGCCTTTTAATATTTTATTTTGCTTGAACAATTTTGACAACACTTGGCGGTACATACTTAATAAACACATTTTATTAAACACTTGATTTTTATTTCGCAAAATTATATTTTTGAATATTTTAATTAAAAATTTGTTCAAAAAGTTTAAAAAATCGCTAGATCGATTTCGACTTGTTATTAAACTTTTTGAACAAATTTTTTAATTAAAATATTCAAAAATATAATTTTGCGAAATAAAAAACAAGTGTTTAATAAAATGTGTTTATTAAGTATTAGTGTGTTTCGCCAAGTGCCTATGGCAAATAGCGTAAAAAGTATTGGCGGTACATGATGGAAGAGCTCTTCGGGTGGGCCGTCATGCTGCACCGTGTTGCATGATGTTGCACGAAGTAACGTTATATTGGAACATGGTTGTGGGATGTTACAGGATGTCGTGGGATGTTGCATTATGTTGCGACATATTTTACCATGTTGCGTGATGTTGAACCATGTTGGTTGATTTTGCATCTTGTTGAGGAATGTTGAATGTGTTCCACCATATTGCTTCATGTGGCAAAATGTTATTGATAAGACCATGATACCATGTTGGTTGATGTTGCATCTTGTTGAGGAATGTTGTATGTGCTCCACCATATTGCGTCATGTGACAAAATGTTTCAAAATTTTTCATCATTTAGTGGGATGTTGCTAGATGTTGCACTATGTTGCGTCATGTGCATCATGTTTCAAAATTTGGATCCAATGTTTTCTCGATAATATGTTTTACAATTCAAGATTTTGTCAACGAGTAAAATTGGCAGTCTGTGAGTTTGAAGTGGTTATTAGGACTGTCATACCGATAATCCAGAAAATTTATTAAAAAACAGTTTTTCTGATTTCAAGATATTTCCGACCATCACCCTTGCAACATTTTTAATTTTTATGAGAAGATTTTCGCGATAGTCATTCTGGCCTAGTTCAGAATGATATTTTGGATAATGATTTGAGAAATGACGATTACAAATAAGAATGCCGTTTCTATTTTCATACAGCCAAAAATTGTCGATGGCGAAGTTTAAATCACGTCCAACGGTTTGTATTTGACTATGTCAATTCGATGACCCATAACTCTATGTACAATTTTATTTTAGGTTTGATGAAATAAATATTTTTCCAATGTTTTATCGATAAAATTGTTTGCAACTCAAGTTCTTTTCGTTTAGAGCACAGAATAAAATCACAAAAACTAGTTTTAATAAATAATATTTTTTTAGGGACGTTTACTTAAAATTGTAAAGTTTGTCTAAAATTTGCTTTTAATTTTCCATTTGGTTTTAATTGTGTTTATAACGGTTTTGCCACTTTGTTTAAAGCTAGCAGAATCCTTCGGTTTAGTTTACATAGTATCTCGTAATATTCTGCTGGATGGGTTCTTCTAACTTTAGTAGAAGTAAATTTAATTAATTGATAGTAGAAGTTGAAGTCTAAAATAAAACTCAAAAAATTTAGTTGTGACTAAATCTTAAAAACTCTAAGAACAAGTAATCACCAGTATTTTAATTGCAATACAAATAACATTAAAGTGAAAAGTTTGGTTACTTTGTTTATTGTATCGCCCTCGATAGCATAGTAAGTGGAGCGTTTGCTCTGAAATTCGGGGGTCCCGGGTTCGATTCCTGGTGGACAAAAAAATGCGACAGGGCGTTTTTAATGTGTTGTGTTACATTGTGGATTGTCTTATTTGTCGCCCGCGTTAGCTTAATAAGTAGAGTGCTTGCTCTGTTATGCGGTGGTCCCGGGTTCGATTCTTGGTGGTGACCAGTAAAGAAGTTTCGACTGGGTGTTTCTAGCGTGTCATATGTTATTTATATATGAATATGTTCGTTCATTTTCAAATTTTCAGATTTAGAGCCATAGTCGTTACGGCTTTGTTCTTAATATTTTATTTATAAAGGGTGATCCAATAAGAGCTTCCGGAAGTTTTTTTGAAATGTTTGAAAATAATTTCTTTTAAATGTTGTCCGCGACTGGCTCTTAGATGATTCATTATATGGGTCCAATTTTCGAGCACTCTCGAGCATTTCGGCCAATATTCCATTAATTACGCGTGTTATGTTCGCTTCTAATGCAGGAATTCGATTGTAGTTTATCGATATAAACAAGTGATTTCAAATACCTCCATAAAAAGTAATCTAACGGCGTCTGATCACAAGATCTTGGAAACCAATTCAAGGGTCCTTTTCTTGATATGATGTTCCCATTAAAATTTTCTTTCAATAAATCGATGACCTGCTGTGTGACACCAACCTGTTGAAACCACTCGGCTACCCCATTATCTTGATTTTTTGGATTCATTAGTTTGCGCCATTAAAGTTTACACGCTGTCCTTCCGCATTTTTAAAGAAATACGGCCCGGCTCGATGATGCTACCTGCCCATAAATCGCACCAAACAGTGCATTTTTCAGAATGCATTGAAAGCGCTTAAATCTTTTCTGGCTGTTCATCAGCCCAAATACGACAATTTTGTTTGTTGAAGTATCCATTCGGCCAAAAATGTGCTTCATCGCTGAACACAATTTTTCGATAAAAAAACGGAACAATTTGGAGCTATAAACCAAATCGATGACGCAAACGAAGATCAACCGGCTTCAATTCTGAAACAAGCTGTATTTTGTATGCCTTTAAACTAAGATCTCTCTTCAAAATAAGCAACAATGTGCCATATGAGAGACCCTTGAGCTTGAGAACGGCGACGAATTGATTGATTGCGGTCGTCACGTACACTTTCAGCTACAGCAGCAATATTTACATTAGATCAACTTGTACGCACTCTAGTCGGTTGATGAATATCCAATAATGAAAAAGTGCTTTGAAATGTATTGATTGTTTCGCGAATAGTGCGATTGGACGATTATGAACACCATAAAATGGTCTAAGAGCACGAAAACAATTTTTCACTGAACACTGATTTTTGAAATAAATTTCCATAATTTGTAAACGTTGTTCTCGCGTAAGTCTATTCATGGTGAAATGTCAATGAATACTGAACACAAATGTCATATGAACATGACTGTTGTCACGCATGAATTCCAATGAGAATCCCAATTGGAAAAACTTCTCCTATTGGATCGGCTTTTCTCCATAAAATATTTAAATTTATATATTTAGAAACTGTAAAAATTAAATATTTGAATGTTGGATTGATAACCCGATTTATTTACTCACGAAATACATGCAGTTTGATTTTTGAGCTGCCACTCGTTAGCGCGAATACACCCCCTATTTTTCAAAAAAACTAACACTCTCTTTTAAAATTACAAAAATTAAATATTTCAATATCGGACAAGATGAATCGATTTAAGAGCTCTCGAAAGACGAGCAATTGGGTCTTTGAGCAATTTTATTTATTTATTACTTTTAAAAATAGAAATCAAATTTTAATTTACTTTAACATTTAAAAATGTTAAAAATTATTCTTCCGGATTTTTTTGGAATTATCATTAGATATATTAAAGTTAAATAAGACTCAATGATGTTGAATGATTTAATCAATCTATTAATGGGGTTGTTTTCTTTATAGCTTCTAGAAAGATGTTCAAGTGCTAAAAACTCATGGTTACGAAATGTTCTGCATGACACATGAACTGATATATTTTCCAAGATATAAACTGAATCAACGAGACCAAGCGAAACGTTTCCAATAAAAGCCGCGCCCAAAAGAAGTCGTCTATTTTCAAGCGTGCAAATTTTTGTAATCTGTGCATCTTGTTGAGCACGGAGGTAACCGAGCTACACTTTCATGGGATAGTAAATTCTGGTCATCTCAGTTACTTTTCTTTAACAAAAAAAATCAGCAATTTTTTTTTTGAATGCTTTTGATTATTTTTATGTACACAACATAGTATGGATTCCAGACCGTTACAGCGTATCAGTTGTCCATCGGACTGCTATCTCTTAGCATACGAACACTACCCGCAATTTCTCAAGTAAAAACGACAATTCTTTGAAAATTGCAAAAATTAAATATGATGAACCGATATGATGAACCGATATGCCAAGTACGTGCAAATTATTTTTTTGGCTGCTACCTTACCACGAATACCATCCCAAATTTGTTAAGCACGGACTTCTTTAAAATTACAAAAATTTAAAATTTCAATATTGAAGGCAATGGACGGATTTATGAGCTTACCAAATACGTGCTGATCAACATTTGTGCTATCACCCCTTAGCACGAATGCCATCATTATGGAATTAGGAGTTATATATGAGCTTTCAATTTAAGTTAATATCGATTTTTAAGCTCACCTTCTAAATAAAAAACAACCCCCGTTTGTTTATGTATAAACGACCGACCAATTCTTTTAAATTTCACAAAATAGGATCGGATAGGATGCACCAAATTATGAGCTCACGAAAAACATAGTTTGATTTCTGAAGTTCTCAAGCACAAACGACAAATTCTGTTAAAACTGCAAAAATTAAATATTTAATTAAATACGTAACTTGTGACCTCGGTAAATCGATTCATTATAACCAAAATGAAAATATCTAATTTTTGAAATTTTAAAAGAATTTGTCGTTTGTACTTAGGCGAAATTCGAAAAAAATGTATTCAAAATATTCCGTTTATAGTGGCGGAGGGATGAATTAATGTTGACTCAGGGCTACCACTACATTTATTTAAATTCCTGCACACACTTAACGAGCTCAAACTAATTTGTTTGCGGATTTTGCGAGCTCAAAAAGGGTTCATAATTCTGCGCCGATTGCTAATTTTAAATTTTACAAGGCCAGCGCAACAGGCATCTATTAGTATTAGTCAGCTGAGCTACGTAGCAACGATTTATTAAATTAAATGTCCTTTACTACACTAAGGTAAGAAGGTGTGCAGGTTCGATAAGCATCTGTGAGAATATTTTTTTCTAGAACTTTTTGATATGCAATAGCTAGTATGGGAAACTCTTGCTTAGTTTTTTCCTTCATTTAATTTTTAGGTTACGTTTAACAACAAATTTAATTTAGTAAAGAAAGCTGTTAATTTATCGGAAGAAATCATAATTGAAATCGCGGCACATAATTAAATCAAAATATTATTTTAAGAAACCGTCCTGTCCTCCGACTATAATATAATTAGCCCATCATAAAGTAATAAATCACCATAGCCAATATGATCGATATGGAGACGATCGCTCGAGACACAATCATCTATACCACTACGAAACAGCCTAAACAGGTAAAACACACACACAAAAAAAAGTACTAACAATATTATCGTCTTACCATTTAACTTCCTCACATTTTTACCTTTGTTACTATTACTATTTTCTGTTGTTGTTTTCTTTTATTTATCTGTTCTCTTTTGTATGCCTCTCTGTACATAAATTTTATAATATGTACACTGATATACATACATGGTTGTTATCGTCCCGTAGTTTTATATTAATAAATTGTTGTTACTATAATAATTGGAGACACCTTTAAAAACAAAATCAACAAAAAATTCAGAGAGAGAAAATTCTTCTAACGACGATGCGATTTCCTTTTCATGTATTTCTTTTTTTTTGTTTTGTTTTTTTTTTTTTTTTTGGTTTCGTATTCGTCTCAAAAAAGAAAAATATTGTCTACTCTTCTATACGGCGCGCGAAAGAAACACAAGAAAAAAAAATTGTTTCATGTGTGTTCACATCTCCAAAGACTGTCGTAGGAGAAACATCTTTACAAAAAAAAAATATTTTTTTTTTTTGGAAAAATTAAGAAAATTTTTATAATTTTGTAAAAAAAAAAATTAAACATTAATAAATCGACTTTAAATTAAATATTAGTAATAAGAATGTTTTTTTTTAAATAATATAATAACTAGTACAATTTATATAGAATTAATAATTAATAAGATTGTGTTACGAAAATAAATTAAGAAATTTTTTAAAATTAAGTGCTAACAGTGGAGCTTTTATAATAATAATTAATCATAAATTTGGTTGGGATATATTAGCAAGTGATTATATGTAAATAAAAAAAAAAGTTTTAGTGATTAAAAGTAAAATGGTGCAACATTTTATGCAACCGAAATAAATAAAAGAAAATTGGGAAAAGTTTTTTTATATTTTGTTTTTGAGTGAGACAAAAAGTGCCATTTAAATTTTTTCTTAAAATTCTATAAATTATTTAAAGTTTTTAAATATGAAAAAAAAATTAAAAACAAAGTGATTTTGTAATATAAGGTGAGTGATAATTTTATGGCCATTTTTCCGTTACGGAATATATTTATTATCACGTTTTTGTAACAAGTACCTAATACATGGAATTTAAATATCGCGGCGGTTTATATACGATAAGCATTAGATTACTATAAAAATTTCACCCCAGTTTTGTGGTTACCTTAATGTCCGGAATTTTAATATTTAAATTTATTTTTTTTTTGTGTAAATGATAAGATTATCCATGTCATTTGATAATAAATATGTGTCTGTCTATAATTTTTTTTTTATATATGAATACCTTAAAATGGTAATCGAAATTTTATAAATCAGCTTTTACCAAATATTAAAAATATATATAATCAATATCACTTGAATGATATCAAGTACTTTCACCTTTCCATCATCGTCCATATAGTCATTGTACATATATTATTATTTTATAAATCGACTTCAGCATAATTAAGTATTTTGTCAGCGATCGCACAACAAAAATAAAATATTTACAGTCGAACTGCGAATATCCAAAATATAATTTAGGCCGCCGCCGTACACACACGCAGAGATAATATAATCAGATGACGCAAAATGAAGAAATTCGTGATGAACAGAAAATAAAACACATCCATCCTCCGTCTTTTTCTAAATATATAATGTACAAGAGATAAAAGTACGTGATAATATTGGGCGGGGTTGAATTTTTTTTTTTTTTTTTTGGGATTCGGAAAATTTTCCCAAAAAAAAAAATAAAAAAGATTTTTCCAACATTGCGCGCTGTGTCGTCTCTAATGGCCGCATTGTGATGAGAATAATCATCATGATCAATGGTTTTGATGTTATTGTTGTTTTGTGGTGGAAATTTAAATATATTTATGAAAAGAATTGGAATCTTGCGCGCGCGCACCGACTCGTAACGAGCATCATTATCATCATCATCCATATAATATATTATATACTTGGATATGTATATACATACACAACATGCGGTTTGATTTGATTCTTATTGTACATATATTTTTGTGTTCTTCGTTCGGTTCGCCATTGCCATCATCTCTTTTGTATTCATTTCTTTATTTATTTTTTTTTTTTTCTGTAAAACGATAAATATAAGACGAAGAATTCCATCTCGATGTTATATGCTATGAATATACAGTGAAACCTCCCGAAAGCGACCACCTACGGGACTGTAAATTTGTGGTCATTTTTTGGAGGTGGTCGGTATGAAGAAACTTCTCTGAATAGTGACCAAAATTGTGTTTCTGGTGTTTGGTCTATTTATAGAAGTTGTGACAAATGGTAAATAAAACAAACATATGTATGTACATTAGAGTAGAGTGGACCTTATTTTCGAAAGTTCCAACATCTGACGGGACACTCCCTTGAAGTGTGAGGTTACGCTAAAACTTAAACAGAAAAAACATTAGGTCGATCGAAAGTGGTTTAGAGATCGTGCCTTGAGCGCGAAGTTCGATAAAAACGGCATTCTTTCAATCTTTCACTTTCAAACGAACAGAAAAGTTATTTAAACATTTTTCTTAGGCTGAGAAAACTGTGGTGAGTAGAAGAAACAAAGACAATTACCCTTTCAAAATATCAAAGGTATCGAAAATCAGTTAACAAATAGCGAAATTATTGCCAAATTTCCAAAATTCTAAAACAAGACAAATTATTACTATTTTTTTTTTATTATAAATGCATAATGTTTCTTCTATACAATGATATTATGAATTTGTTTTTATGATGAAAACATTCAATCTAAGTTGATTTTCTACACAATAAGGATGTTTTGGTATATGTTGCAAACTTCTGTTTGTAGTCCTTTACAACTTGTAGTAAATATTGGATGCCATCTTAATTTTTTGATAATTTATTATTATAATCTTGTATTAACTTAACACCTAGGAACATCTATATGGCAAATCTCGGAATTGGCGACCACAATTTTGATAGCGTCGAAAACTTTAAATATCTCGCGTCAGTTATAACATAACGAGTTTTCTACGCCCAATCAAGATTATGACGATCGAAACATATATCGCAGTCGTGCTAGCTCGCACTTTATAAATCACTCATTATCCCTGTGCTGACTTTCAGAAGCGAGAGTTGGACCATGACCTCTAACGACTAGATTGTTATCTACCTTCGAAAGGAAGGTCATCCGCTCAGTCTATGGTCCAATTAAATTTGCGAACAACGAATATCGGATTCGTATAATTCGCGAAATAAAGCAACTACTCGGAGACAGCGATATCATCGGATTCATCATATCCAATCGAGTGAGATGGCTCGGCCACGTTACAAGGCCCCACAACAACGGATGATAAATAAAGTGTTTCACCAACACCAGCTGGAGTGCGTCACAGAGGAGACCTCGACTACGCTGGCATGACGACATTTACCAAGATCTACGAACATTAGGATGTCGAAACTGGAGGACGAGAGCGATGGATCGAGATGGATGGAGAGCCATCGTGCAGGCGGCGAAATCTCTTCATAGGATGTGAAAGCCAGAGAGAGAGAAAAATTAACTTAACACCACGTTCTGCGATATCATTTACAACTTTTACTTGACTGATAATCTTCATTCCGTTCTTGTTTCTTGAAATTATCATGCTGAGGCCGCATATCCGGATCTTTGTTTAATAAATCTGTGGAAATCTTGGATAGTTTCTAAAATATCTCCAGTGTTTGGTGTAACAAAGTCTTCTAGTTGTTTCGTAATAAATGTTTTCACATAATCAATTTTATGATGGCATAAAACATTCCTTTGTTTACTCGTTGTACTTCATTCTTATTTTTTTATTTATTTTTTGTAATTTTGAATATAAGTTCCTGGATTTAAAAAAAACCGTTTATTATTTGGGTTATTTATTAGTTTCGGTTCGGAAATTGGCAATAAATTCGCTATCCTTCAACCGACTCTCGACATCTTTGATGCTTTGGAAAGGTAATTATATCTTCCACTCACCGCAATCTTTATTTAGGCTGAGAAACATTTTTCTGTTCGTTTTAATGTAAAAAATTGAAGAAAATACCGCCTTTATCGAACTTGGCACTCAAGTCGCAACCTCTAAGCCAACTTCGATCGACCCAATATTTTTTCTATTTAAGTCCTTAGCAAAACCTCACATTTCTAGAGGGTGTCCCGTTAGATATCTTTACATTTTTTCCGCCCCATACAAACAACGACCACCTCAATGTACATACACATTTCACATTAGTTTAATGACAATTAAATGTGGATAGAACAGACTGTTTACATTAAAAAAAAATATTTTTGGTCATATTAAAGGAGTTGATTTAATTCGCATGACCCCAAATACACTGGTCGCTAAACAGAATAGAGAGGTGGTCAGGTTAAAGAGAATTTATAGATCAAATTTGTATGGTTAAAGTGTTGGG
Organism: Nephrotoma flavescens; assembly: GCA_932526605.1. Taxonomy (NCBI): domain Eukaryota; kingdom Metazoa; phylum Arthropoda; class Insecta; order Diptera; family Tipulidae; genus Nephrotoma; species Nephrotoma flavescens. Next base: position 11,089,963 of record OW052222.1, read on the forward strand.
ACTGTAGAAAAGTGGTCTATTTAAGGAGGTGGTCAGAATGAAGAGGTGGTCACATTGGGAGGTTTCACTGTATATAGCTACATAGGAAGAAAGAAGAGAAGAAAAATTGATTGTTGTTCAATGACGATGACATAAATAAAATATGGCGGACTGCGGTCAACAACATAAATAACCAGTTTTGGGAGACTACCTGATTGGATGTTAGGTTGCGTTGGGTGAGCTCGATCATGATGTGAGATTGCTAAAGAAGAATATATAAGACAAAGGATGATATATGTCATTGTTAAATATTATTACTTGAAGAGGAAGTTTTAAATTAACAATGTATATGTATAAAAAATATGATGTCTAGAGAATTAAATACCCATTTCAAAAATTTTTGATAACCCTGTGAACCATTATAATGATGCTGGTTATAATGCGACGTTTATTGAATATAATTTATGCAAATTTTATTATCGCATTTGCATGTCATTGAACACACGTGAATTACCTTAGAATCAATGATTAGCTAAAATATTATGTAGAACAGTTGCTCTATATTATACAAAAAAATTTAATCTAAATATTCAAAATGGCGTGCGATTATTCCTTTGGGATCAAAATATTATAATGTAATCTATTTACATATACACATCTAGAGAGAGACAAAAAATATATCCATATATGTGTGGGTGGTAACATAATGCACGACCCTTTATATAAATATTTTTTTTATCTCTTTTTTTGTTGTGTACGTCTGATGGCGCAGTTTTAGATGAACAGCGTATATGTATATATATAAAATGAGATAGAACGACAGGTGAAATTTATGTAAACTATCCTTTTTTCGTGTATGTTGCGTTGCGGCTTACCAAACTGTTTGAAATTGCTTTGTCAATATTATAAATACGTACGTCTATATATTCACTGGCGACAAGAATTTTTCTTTTATATTTATATTAAATTATACAAAAAAAAAAAATATAAATTGCAGATGTAAAATGCATGCTAAGCGCATATTCTCGCGATTATTATTTATTTATATATTTGAAATATTAAATTTTATATTTCTGAAAAAACATTGAAAACAGGTCAATATATGCAGTAGTTTTTTGTGTAACACACTAAAGATTTCGTAACAATATATTATAATATATGTGTTATTACATATTTACTACAGCACCCTGCATATAACGAAATGATCGATATAATCTCCCACCAAGGTTATAAATATACCAAAAATTTCTCTTATTTCATCATCGGTACTCTGAACTGAAATGAAAATCTGCCGCATAATTAAATTACACAAAATAAGGTTTCACCCTCTATATATACTCATGTGTATGTATACTCATCTGGAATTACCATTTTCTTCATTTTCTATTTAATCCAATTATAAATGGAAGGAAAATGTATATACACGAGTATATAGAAAACCAGATTTTCCATTTTCCACATATCAAATATGTTTTGCTTTCAAATGATTGATGATGAATGGAAACAGGTCAAGGTGGGATTTTTCCCAATGTAAGAGAAATGTTTTGCTTTTTGGGTAGCCTAGCAACCAAGTATGTATATACAAACTACTTCTGAAGCAGGTACCATGCCCGGAGAAAAATAAAACAGGAAAATAGATAAAAAAAATTCGGGTGCCGCCTTTGCATGTTTTGACGAAAATTTTTATGGATCGATACAGGAAAAGTGTATCTGTACAATTGTTTTTATATATACTGCAATCCTCCCTTTATAAATAATTTTTGGAATATTCTTTTGTAATATATATATATATACTTACGTATAATGTAATGTGTAAGTGGAGGCGCATGGTACTTATTATTCATCAACCAAAAAACGATGAAAAAAGGGAAAATCACGCGTCATTATATTCCATTTTCTAGAAACCATAGAAATAGTTTAAATAAAATCTCACACCTTGTGAAGGTCCCCACATTAAGCCACCCTCTTCCAAAAAATATATATATATATACATATATAATCTTATATCCTTCTCTCTGTATTATATACAAAGAAGGAAAACCGCATTGTCGCCATCTTATAAATACGGTTGATGATGATGATGATGATGATAGTCATAATACCATCCCAAAACGTTTTATATATATTTTTATATATACGAAATGAAAATTCAACCAACCAAATCACACTCTCGTTTCGTGCGGCGGTGGTTATAAAAAAAATCCCCCGCGAATATTTTATCTACTTTGTATATAAATATACCAACATTTCCCAGATATCATCTTATGTATATAAATATTTTACGAAAATGATTCGAGTTTTTTTTTTTTCTTGGAAACATGAGGGTGAGTTTTCTACCCCCTAAAACAACAACATCGACAGCAAAGAAGCCATAAAAAATGAAAAACACAGAGTATATCTCTCTCCTATACTCGAATGTTATAGTGTTGTGTGTATGACCCTGCCAGTTACTATAACAACAAATCAATAGATTTTCATTTCGAAATAAAAGAAAGAAAGTAAAGCGGAAAATATGTATACTAAAAAGAACAACAACAATATATGTATAGAAAAATAGAAAGAGATTTTACTTACAAAAAAAGTTTTGTTGTTTTTCCCAGAAATAAAACAAAAGAAAAATTAGAGTTCTGGAAAATGGAAGAAAAAAATAAAAATAAATTTTATATGATTGGACAAAATAAATAAAAGGGAGGAATTTATTTTGAATAAAAATTAAACGAGATTAGATTAGTGGGCGCTGAAATCTTATATCATATACATAGTGTTTTGATCACAGCCAAAAAATGAGTCAGATACGGCAGGTGTATATAAAAAAATATTTTTAGGGGTCCGCATTATATATACGTAATCTTATCTATGTATTACATTACACCCTCTTTATATATACATATAACCCACTCTATATCTAAATCAATACCTGAAAAAAAAAATTCATTTTCATCATCAGACTTGATGTTTGTTTTTCATTTTTATATTTTATGTTCGAGGAAAAATTATGTTGGATTTTCACCATCCATATATAAAATAAAGAAAAATCAACATTGCGTGACTTTGTATTCTATTATAATAGTTTTTTTTTTTTTACTATATAGTTTTGTTGTTATTATGATTCTTTTTTGACGATCGTGCTTTACTGTTTTTTGGTTTTTATTTGTCAAAATCTTGAAAACACCATCGCATATTCGAAAAGTAGTCTTTGTTTCTGAATTATTTTTTTTAATTTGGAATTTTAAGAAAATCATGAATTTACTGTGAAATATTGCTATTTATTATGAAACACGTTCCATTTTTTTTGTATGTACACAACACAGTGTATATACATAATATTAAATAACAATAATCTGCAATTATCTTTAATTTGTGTTGGTTTGTTTATGAGTAATCGAAAAATAAGTTTTTAATCTGTCACGATATTATATCTATATATATATATATTATATAGCGAAAAGGGGTGGTAATTTTAGTTGATGTATAATTTTGAATCTGATCATGTTATATAATTATATCGCCACGTTAAATAAAAGAAGCTTATCCCAGGTAGAAATGCACTTTAAAAGTTTTAGGCAAAATTTTAAATTTCCTAATGCGATCAAATATTTTAGGAATTTGATTTTTTAATATTCTTGATCGAAGGCCTGATATTTTATGAGCATACTGCTATTCACTGGTAAATCGATAATTTTACTAATAATAAAAAAAATGACCACCTGGATTCCAAACTCCGAAAATTATCGAGACTTTGAAACAGAGTTCTCATGATTCGGAATTGGCACTCCCGGACACAATTCATTTAAGATATTCAGAAGAAATTGGTTACTAATATGTATAAGGTAAATTAACAGGTATAGTTGAAATATGTCAACGTGTCAAGTATAAGCATAAAAAATCAGTATAATGCTGCGAAGGAAACCCGGTTTAGTTTTGTTCCGCTTTACAGTCGCGTTAATTTGTATACAGTCATAAAAGAACACATATTTAGTTTGGGGCGCATAATCTCCGTTTTATCAACAACAAAAAAATGAAACGAAAAATTTAACTAAAAAGCGTTACAGGTTTTGAAGAAAGCCTCAAGCATAATGACAACTACATAATGTTTGCAAATTTGATTTAGGTGTATGTCGCTGCATTGAAGTTTCTCGAGGTTATATACATATGTTTAATTAACGTATGAATACTTTTGTCTTAATTACCGACTTCATATATTTCAAATCTATTTTGTGAATTAACCACCAAGAGATTACAGAAAGTTTATTCAAGGGTGCCCTTCTCGATTTATTTTCGTATGAGAGAAATTGTAACTCATGCCACGCCACAAGATTTTGTATCAAACACACGGATTCAGTGGACAAATCCACAAAAATTTGTGAGGAACGGAGGGGGACGATGATTTTTGAGAAGAGTAAAAAATAATGGTTTTGTATAGATGAATAAAGAAATCGTTTTTTTGTAATTTCTATGTAGAGGCTCTAAAATAGATTTTGAATCTAATGGAATTTCAGTTCAATAGATCCCAAATGGAATTTTTTACAATCTCAATTACCATACAAAAGTTGAAATTCAATAAAGTTTATATTGGCCATTCTCCAGAATTGAAACCTAACTAAATTTTGAAATTTGATACAAGTATGTCGTTGCGAATCCGCCAACTTTGATCGGAAGTTTTGCTCTCCTAACAGATCTTCTCAGACGGTGCTTTTAGTTACCGGTTCGGTCCATCTATACTCATCATGAAGATGAGAATGGCTGATTGTGATTAAATTCAATTTTTATAGTAGAATGGGATTAAAAAATAAATTTTAGAAGAAATTATGGGATTAAGAATGAAACTCTATGGCATTTTTGAATTCGAGCAGCTTGAACGAAAAGAAGATATTCTTGATTGTGATGTTCCTATGTAAGTATAAATTTACTAATTTGACATTAAACCATAGGCAATGATTCTTTTTATAATGAGCTATTCAAAAGACGTTCAAAATGTATTAAATAATCCACATGCCATTTCAAAACAGAGTTTTCTTATATTTTGAAAACGTAATAAGGATAAGAAGATTTGGCTATATCGAATATCTGAGAAGCCGTTCTATTCTGAAAATGCCTATTCTGAATGGTGTACAAAATATATCTTCCGTTTTTTTGAAAATACTAACTTGTTCCAGGAGTTTTTGTATTAGGTTATAACAAGAAACTCAGGTTGTCCTCAATTGGCTTTCATAGAAATTATGACGAAATTTCTCTCTAGATATCCGATGAGGCCGATAGGACATGAGATTTCTTACAATTGTGTAAACAAACTTCGAATTTGATTTGCCTAAGTAGTTTCAATTAGTTGATAATTAGAATTCCGGGTTTGTCAAAAAGGGATCTTAAAATGGACAGCTATTCTTAGATAGTTACTCGTATAACTGTAAAACTTTCAAAAATTGTAAGAATTGCTTAGAATTTTATTAAGATAATTTTATTAAAACGAAATCCTCTGTTCACCATTCAGAAATGGCATTTAAGTTAGACAGACATCGCCATAGTTGACATAAAGGCATCCGAGAACAATCTCAGTGGATTCTATTATGACTCATCACTAAAACTACTCATTAAAGTACAATTCGAGGTTTTAAAATAATTGATTGGAGAGACACATTGCACGTGATTTCTACAAATAAACATCCTAGCAAGTTTTATCCGCTATTTTGTTGAAATATTATAATAATCCCTTGTTTCCTTCAAAAGTGGTACACATTGCTCATTTGTCGTTTATCAATTCTTATGTCATCAGCACCCGATTGTTGTGATGACATTGAAGGGAATTAGGATTGTAACAAGAAATTGTCAAAATGTGAAAAAAACATTCCTGGTTCAATGGTAGCGGTCCTATTGAATATAGCTTTCCTATAAACTGAAGGGTTCGAATGAAGCGAAGACCTTTTTTGGCCTAATACGGATTTACTATTTGCTGTACTAAGGGGTACTTTAATTTGTAAGGGAGGTAGGCGAAGAAACTCTACTCGTTCTATAAATTGAGAATTAGCAGAGAGAAAGGCAAGGATTTCTCATACGCTTAGGGTTATTTTTCTTAAAGACACAAAAGTTTCTAGCGAAGCTAACTATAGGTAACAAATATATTTCCGAGTCCTAATTATGGAAACTGATAAAATAGGGAGGGAGTAAGGTAATAAATTGTCATTTTTTTTGTAAATTGATTGGCATTTTTTGGTGCGGGATTTTATGAAAACACTTTTTTCGACACTTATCGAAAATTATATCTTTTTTTCTAGAATTTTGATCGCAGTCTACGAGAATACATTTGTTTTTTTTTGTTTACATTTGTTGTGATCAGCAACCGATTTTTTTACCATGAATGTATAATCTCGAATAAACCGCACTTAATTTCTAAGGCGAAAAATTAAACTTACCACACTTTTGGTAAAACAGTCTTTTATAATCAAAAAACATTATCCCTGCTTAAATTTCAGAAAACCAACAAGGTCAACCTTTATTGGTTGACAATTTAATCGTTAAATTTATTTAAATCTTTTAATTCTTTGTCGTTTTTTTGTAAATGATAAACTTATCAATATCATTGCAATGCATTCTAAAAAGTTGAAGTTTCATTCCGAATAGTCAATCCGCCTGAACTGCAGAGATGCCAAAGTTTGGCGAAAAAAGTTTTTTTTATCAAAATTCGTCATTTCCGGTAAAAAAATTTCGCTTTAATAGTTTTTTTTTCGAAAATGCTATATACTTTTCAAAATATTTGCAAACAACGGAAAAAAACCTACGCAAACTGCCACTTCTGGTGGCCCAATGTCAATTAAAACTCACTTAAAACAGCTAAATCTCCCGCAGTTTATGGAAAAAGTTTGATTATGAAGTTTCGTCAAAAAACGTAATTTCGCTTGAATTTTGGAAAACTGGGTGAGTGCTATTATGAAACTTTTCTCGTCTTCGAAAAAACCGACTCGCCGTGGATATTGGTATTATGATTTTTTTTTGCTGTCGAGAAACTCGACTCGCGGCGAATATTGGTATTATGAAATTTTTGTTTTTCGATATCGGATTTTACTAAAATGTTACGTCAAAATTCGACTGCTATTGAGGAGATGTAAGCTAAAATTAATTAAAATAGTACACAAATTAATAAATTAAAGTATGTATTTTTATAAAATTAAAATTGTTTGATCAAAGTAAACATTTCATTCCTTTTCCTACAAACTTCATTCGTTCAAAATTGTTGACTCGCTATGTGTTTCATAATAACAATATTCGCAGCGTATCGAATTTTTGAATATCGATTTTTTTGAAGGCGAGATCAGTATCATAAAAGTCCCCCTGATTTGTGGGCGAGTATTGCTGCCAAGTTAATTGACAATCTTTTAGTTCATAGTCGCTTTCTCAAAAATTCGCAAATACTTTTAAAATATTTGCAAAACACGGAAAAGCTCCTTTGAAAGCTGTTACTTCCGGTTTACCGATTTCGCCAAAAAATATCGCTGGAACCTCCCAATTTATATAAATGCTTAATTAAGAAATTTCAAAAGAAATGCTTTTCAAAGGATTTGCAAAAAACGATAAAGCTCCTATGGAAGAACATACGGTGAACCGAAATTTCACCCCAATCATTTAAATTTTACTAAATCTTAAAATATGGCTTACAGAGTATTCGAGCCAATACGGGTAGAAATACACATTTTTGTACACCTTAGATTGTGTCGCTAATGCGTTCCAAGATAGTAAGACGGCTATCGATAATCAGAAGAAGAAAAAGTGAAATTAAATGTAAACCGTAATGCGTAGGGTGCAGAATGCAAATGCGATTCCCAGTTACCTAAAAAAGCGAATTTGAATTTCTCACTCTGGAATTAGCAATGCAAGTTGTAATTATGTCAATACATTTTGTAAATCTTTAATTTTCAGAACTCAACTTAATAGCCCCAAATTAATCAAAATTCGGATTAACAAATTCTCAGTTTCGAAAATACTGGTTGTTCAGTTAAAAAAATTCTGGTAAATTTAAAATTCTGGATTCATACTTATATGATTTTTAAATCGGTCTTTAAAGGGAACTTGAAATTTCTTAATTTCTCAATCCCTGTACGAGGGTTTTCACGAGTAATAGTATATATTATGACGTGTGCTTTCCCGGGTAAATATTTTTTGAATCCTAGATCATTATCACCCAAATTCACAAAGTCGTTTCATGTCAATTTCAGGTGAATAAAACCACATCGTCGACATTTTTTATTATCATAGTCGTATCTTAAGACCACTTCATGTGAGTTTTAGTCACCCAATTTTGTCAAGTGACGAAAATATTTTTTGTTGATTCCATCAAAAGTAAATAGCATGTTTATGTTAATGAAGTGACTATGGAAATTGAGCTGTTTTTTAAATCTCAATTATAGACTTCACATGTATTAGGAGCACTCATTGTTCCCGTGGTATTTTTGATTGAAATCAAAGAATGCACGAAGTTGTGGCATCTATGTTATGAGTCAAGCAGCGTTGAATTTTTTACTTTATTTTACAAAGTAAAAAAAGTATCGTAATCTTGAAAAATTGCGACCTCGAGATTTTTGATTTTGACATTTACGATTGACTATATCGCTGAAATCAAAGTGTGGTATGCCATCTGTCGGTTTGTGTCCTCTCAAGCCCCAAATGAATTGGCTGATATTGAATGAAACTTCATAGTTTTTTTTTTTTAAATTGTGAGATCCCAGTGAAATTTGGCGGGTAAATGGGTCCAGCAGGAGTGGCGGCTCCATATATTAGTTTTCTCGTTTTTTGCGTATATTTTAAAAAAATATAGCCTTTATGACAAAATCGACAAAATTATCCTAAATTAAATTTGTAACAATTTTAGTCCAGATCATTTTTCCAAAGTTGAAGCAGAAGCAGGGTAAAATTTTAGGTCATTAAAAACCAATGCTATATGAAATACAGGTATGTTGATATGAAATCGCTGTTGTATTCAACTTTATAAGCTTCTTGTGAATCATGCATGAAATAACGTAGTTTTTCTTTATTTTGGTAAAATAAAGTCGTAAGTAAATAAAATACTTGCGGCTATTTTAAACTGACGGTTATTTTTGTTATCAGGACCAAAGTTCCTACGTAAGCTATCTAATAAAAATCCAAAACTTAATTAAGTTATATTTCGGAGCTTTAATTGTGGAAGCTGAGAAAATAGAATATAAGGTAATAATTCTCAATAAATTCTTAATTTCTATAAACTGATATTAAACTTCTCCCAATATTTCCTGATACTATAAAATTTTTAATAAATAAGGGAATTGTGATTTTTTAATTATAGTATAGTTAAAAAGAAACATTAAAAAAAATTACCAACTCCTTATAACTAGAATGGAAGGCCTGCCATTAACTTAGGATTTAAATGAATTTAAAATTATATTCTTAGTCAATCATACTTTAAAATAGTTGTCAGCATTAACTAAAATATTAAATTTAACAGATTTCCACCGCAGACATATTGCTGAGCTTCCCGCAGTTGCCGTTATAAGATGTGGAAATTTTTTTTTAAGTTCTATTAGTCTTATTAGAAGCACCTCATACATGAGCCATTTCTTAAGCATACCCTCGAAACTGACTGACACATCTTCCTATACTTACAGGAAGAATAAAGAAAATAATTTTGATTTGTTTAAAATATGATTTTACAGAGAGGAATTTGGAAAACATAGGAACTCGATTTTCTTCGACTCTCCTCGACTTCTCGATCCTCTCTATATCTTCAAAATTATACTTAGCATTCACTGGTGAGATAAAGTTGTAAACAAGTTGCATATAGTCACTTCACATACTCATATATGAATGACTAAGCATTGCCAAGAAATTAAGGAGTAACTTATCGAAAAACTTTATTTGACCGTCGCGGCGGACCCAATTCCACTATGATTTCGCACATTATGTCCATGTAGTCCACCTTACGAGGAATATCAACAAAATTAGTACATTGTCACACGAGTGTTTTATTATAGAGGCTACATATGTAGATAATTAAATATTTGTTTAATATTTTCATATCGATATAATAATTTTGTGATAAGAAAATTATATTTTATTTTATTAAGAATTTTTTATATATATGTATATGTATGTGTGTGAGTTTTTAAAAGTATAAAAACTATATAAAATAGTCTGTTTTATCCAGAAGAAGAAATCATAAAAATAAGTCAAACAAACGTAAATTTATAGAGCTCTAATTCATGGGAAAAAAAAAGATTTTATATGTTGTTGTATGTAATGTAATCATAAATATCTTTTCGGTTTTTTGATATAAAATTACTTTTCTTAACTCTAATCTTATTCTGTTGATTCTGTGGTTTTTATAATATGGATATAGAGCTAGGTTATTTAGAAAACAAACAAACATTATTATATACGGAGTATAAGACGTTTTTGTTATGACTCAAATTAAAAAAAAAAAAAAATACATATATTGATTGCAGTCTGATTTAGCCAAATCTATGTTGTATTTCATTGATCAAGTTGCATTTTATGTGTCTGTTAACCTCTTGCAATAATGGCGTGTAATCCAATATTTGTGAGGAATTAATAATCTTTTAAATAATGCGCACAATCGAAGAGACTTTGGATCTTTAAGTATATCATTTTTAAACCTACATGCGCGAATATATTTTATTAAGAAATGATATCAATCATCAGATATTTATAAATTTTATTCACAGTAAACATACATGTATATTGATTTAATCATAAATTTTTATTTCATTTATTTAATTTTCGGTTTGATAAGAAAAAAATTTTTCACGGAGAAAAAATATTGATAGTGGTTGGTAGTGATGGTAACCTTATGCCGGATTGAAATTATATTTTTGGTCTGTTTCTGATGAAATAAAAATAATATTCGATAACGTTTGGTTTTGAATCAAATGTGACTTATTGTCAGGTGGATTATTTTTTGGGTGGGTAAATTATATATTATATTATACACATTTTTTTTCTTATCGCCCCACCAAAAAAATGTTTCGCGGGAAAACATCAAAAAAGCGCTGTTCTTGAATCATCGCACAAAAAAATTTAAAATATTAAATTGATTGAAAACTTGAAGATCATACCAGTATATATATATATATACCTATAAGTAATCAATCATATATAAAAAATCGAATGGTGTTCCAATAAATTCCAAAATTGTGAAATCAACCTTTATAATATTCAATATGTGTTACTGATAAGAATTTTTATCTTAAAACACAATTTGATGTATTTTTTATATTTATCATCATTTTTAAGCGCAATTTTTAATTCTCATTTGGCGATATATCATGTTAAATACGTTAAGATTCACACCTTTATTTGTAGTTTGATTTGGCGAAATATTTATATCAAAATCAAACATACATAAATATACATTAAATCCTTGGGCACAGTATTACAGCAACACTAGATTTTTTATTGATGGTGCTAAGTGCGATGATGAAGTGTCATAAATATCATTTATACATTTTATAATGAATTAGAGGGGCGATAAGATTAGAAAAGTTGTTTTCATTTTAAATTCTATACATGATATTATTTTAGATTGAAACGTATGTACATACATCAAGAACATTCTATATGGTACTTTTTAATTTATATATAGGGAAAAACTGGAAATGCTGCTTTAGGGTGATTTTTGTCTGAATAAAGTTTAAATTGGTTAATTGACTTTTAGACTTGGTGTTATGGGTCAATTAGATATCGTGTAGATCATTATGTCAATTTTGATTTGGTTTGCGTAATATACGTATACGTGAACTGTGAATGATTTTACCAATTTGTTCTTTTTTCTAGAAAACGAAAACTTCCTTAAAAAAAATTTTAGCACTTAGTATTTAGTTAAGCGTTGAGCCTTCCAACTTCTATGTAAATTCGCAAAAACTGGCAAAACGTCAGTGAGTTAATGGATACCTGTTAACACCTGTCCCATCCTTAATAAGCCGTAAAAATTAATCACTTATTCAAACACCGGGATTGTACACTTTCTAGCTGAGAGTAACTTAGACAAATTATTGATGAGGCCATACAAAATAAATAAATCGCAATTGAGTTTTATTTTGCCAAAATTATTTTCAAACAATTCACTAGAAAAAATTGCCAAACAGTAATATAAGATTACATTAAAATTTGCATTTTTTCCCTTATCATTTTGCAATTTTCAGTATCTATATACAGATATGTATATTTGGTCTATTTTTTAATTCAAGCCGAGCAGGCAGTGTGCTGTTAAAAAATACTCCATGTTTTTTTATTCTTCAGCCTGTGAATTGTGCTTACCCCGTGCATACGTTCTTCAAATTTTACTCTGAAATTAATGCCAGTGTACGAAGAGTGTGCAAAATAAAAAACAAATTATTACTCTATGTACACAGGATTATTTGGCGCTGCTTGCTTGGGTTCAATTATAAAAATAGACCCATTAGAGCGGGGCGATTTGTATTTTACGGCGCCCAAAACAGGGCCACTTGAAACGGGTTAAACTTTTACTTACGCAAAAGCCAACCGGGCCTCACAGGAATTGCTGTAATCCTCTGGTACCCCATGCGGCTTAAATTCCCGCAGCTCAGTCGGGCACAGGAAATGGTGTGGGTTTTGGGGTACCCAGATACCGGCCTTGATTACCACACATTCATTGTTAGACAAATAGGGGTAAGTAGCATGGAATCCTGCTACTTAAAGGAAAAAAAACGTAAAGTGGGTAACGGGACCCAAAATTTGTGGTCTTAAACCATCATGTGATTACCCTCGTGGTTGTTAACCTAAGTTTTTAGGGAAACATAGTTACCCTAAACACTTGTCGTAACACGTTTAAAAAAAAACAAAATAAAAGTAAAACACGAACAATATATTCCTGTGCCGTAGACCTTGTACATCAAATCAGACCGAGGAGGACCTTGGCAGAAAGGAAGTGTCCCGGCTATCGGCAGGCTTCCGCTCTTCGCTTATGCTTGGAGCAGTCAAGGAACCTAGCCGGTGTTTACAGATAATCCCGGCTCACGAAATCACAAACACACAAAAGAAAATTTAAACACAAATTCAGTTATTTATTTTGTTCTTTTTTTCTTTTAAACAACAAAATTTATTTTCCATTAAAAAAAAAATTTTACACACAAGAGAAAAATAAAACTCACTTAATTAAATTACACTATTCTAAATCACTAACAATCTTACTTAATTTTCTTCACAATTAATTTACACAAGTTGTACCCACAAAAAATTGACCCTTCACTCTTGGTGACTCGTTGTGACCAGTGGATCTCAATTGCCGAGTTCGTTGGAGCCGGGTGTTGTTCTGAGCATGTTCTTCCGGCGTCCTCAGCAAAGCTTTACTTTTATTTTGATCACGGTCTTGGAAATCCACACAGTGTTTCAACCTATCGTTGATTTCACAAACTTGAGTAAAATAATTTTGTGGTTCAGACGGGCGTGGGTGCTGCCAAGCGTCATCCTCTGTCTGTAAAGTAATTCGATGTATCGCCTGGTAAAATTCTAGGAATGATTCTCGGGGATAGGCTTGCTTGCGGTTGTTGAGCAAGCGTCTGACATCATCATCAGTTCTGCTTGATACGAATCTTATCAGCATTTCCTGCCGAAACATCTCCCAAGGCATCTCTGGATTTCGATTCACTGATGTCCAGAACCAATTTAAAGCGTCCCCCTCCAGGCATAGATCAGAAACCCCCCACCAAGTCATCTAATGCGATCATGACACGCGCCACATGCCACTCCATCCGAACCAAGAATCGTTTAAGCGTTGGAGGTCCCTCACTTCCCTCGAACCTCACCTTCCATGTACCTACTTCTCGTCGGAGTTTTGCATCTGACATTCTACTTTGTTTAGGTGAATCTTGTCCGAATTGCAGAGATGACATTTTGGATGAATGCCTTTGGTTGTTCAGGGATATCCCATGTAAGTTCAGCGACTTCATGCTCGTTAACTCTGGTTCTGCAAAATAGCCATCTTGGTATTAGAGCCAGGACCTCTTTTTGTTCTTGAAAAGGATCCGATCTAAGACTTTTTCTTCACCATCGTCCTGTGACGATTCTTCGGGTTGTTGGATAATCCGGCGTCTAGTGTTTGCACGGCTTAATAATGTTCTAGGCCGTTCAAAAACCGTCTGTCCCACTTGTTCTTAGGAGCCTCTACTGTTAGTTGCTTGCTCATCAATTGAGCAACTACAGTCTGTTATTTGTGCTTGAAACGTTGGTGATGTTATGCACTTCGGTAGATCCTACCTTGTACATGGTCTAGTTTTGTGATTATTCTAGGAAGTATCTCTATAAATCAGGTTTATCCCTCAACACCTGATCTAGGAAATCCCCTTGTACCGCTTGCAACTTTTTTACGCACACCTCTGGTTCTGTTTGAGGTTGCTTAAGTGCTAATATGTGAGCCTTCTGGGGTATGAAACAAGCTCCTGACAATTCTTGTTTGACCTTTGCCTGAAGCATTTCTTTAACTTCATCACTTATTTCTCGCTTAGCAGCCTCACCCATACTTCACTTCGAATTTTGATGAAATACGAAATGTCAGCCCAACTAGCAATGGTATTCGGAACTTCGATTTACTCGCAAGTGAGACTCATTGCCTAGGTGAAGTTATTTGGTGTTTCATTAATTTACCTAATTGACTGAACAATACGAACCGTTCATTCAAAATAGGAACAACAACACGTCGGTTTGCTGTTGCGAATTTCGATTACCTTGTGATACGAACTCGACTGATTTATGGCCAACTTGTATTCGATGCACATCCACTTACAGACTCCAAAGTATGACCAATCCATCAAGTTGTGTACCCTGGATGCAACTATGAACTAAACAAGAAGACTTGCAAACCCATCCCGAGGGATGATAATTTAAAATTTTTAAAACAAGTGAAAAATACGCGAAAAGTTAAATATAAAGTAATAAATTGGAAATTCCATTGTTCTGATTTTTTTATATTCGACCTATATGGTAAATTCTAACCCCAAGCTAAATTGTGAATATTAATTATTGAGATGAGCATTTTTGGGATTTTCAATTCCAAATGGTACCACGAATGTTGGTTGATCCCCCCAGAATGCGGGTTGGGACACGCCACAGATAAACCAAGAATTCGAAGATCCAGCATTGCAACTTAAAAACTTTAAATTCTCCCCAGTATGCATATGACCCACCACTGTATCTGGTCAGGCATGCCTCTAAGGGCATGACCGCTGCCATACTCATACCATATATTCTTGAATGTAATTGTAGTGGGTAAATATAAAATTCTTATGGTAATAAACCACGATTTTTTGTTTTGAAGTCCGAAAAGTGGTTTTCAAAAAAGTTCACTATACCTTTGTATGTGTGAGTGTATGGTTCAGCGCAAAATAAATGTTTGTGACTTTGGAAGAAACTTCAGGCTTTTAGCTTTTTATATAAATTTGGAGGTTCGAGTGATTTTGGGTCAAAACCGTCCGAATCGGAGCCTCAGCGTTTATCAGCACTAAAACGGACAAAAAGATTTTAAATTAAATGTTCAACAAAATTGATACACTTCAGTTTTCCCAATCTATGTGTAAATCCCGATTTTTGATCAATTTTAAATCGGATGAAGCTTCTGCCTAAAAACTTTCTCGGTTTTTCCAAATGTTTTGAAATTTTTAATTTTTTTTTTTTTATATCAATTATCACAATTGCAGAGAGAACGACTTAAAATCCTTACAGACAGCCTTATTGTTGTCACTGTTAGGGGCTAGTACCAGTTTTATATTAATTATTGTTATACACCATTATACAAAGACTTTTCTGTATCCCATTTTGCGCGTATCCAACGGGACTCCAACGTTGCAAACATGAAGTCTTCTCGTTTCTCCCTTCACTTGTTGAAACCTGTCACTAGTTTAATATGCCTTTACGTGTCTTGGATATCGTTCCCAAACCAAGCTTTGTTTTCACAATCGTTAACACTTCTAAGCAAAATAACCGTTTCCAAAG
This sequence comes from Nephrotoma flavescens, assembly GCA_932526605.1. Lineage (NCBI taxonomy): Eukaryota > Metazoa > Arthropoda > Insecta > Diptera > Tipulidae > Nephrotoma > Nephrotoma flavescens. The sequence goes on from OW052222.1 coordinate 11,105,926, forward strand.
TTCAGATAATTATAGTTATATTGGCAGTTTCCACGGAAGGTGAAAATGTCAGGATCTCTGAATATGGAAGGAATAAATACGTCATGTCTTACTTTGATTCGCGGATTTTTTTTTTTGTCATTTTATTTGCGACTATCAAAAGCTATTACTGTGGCAACTTTTGTTATTGCACTTTACCCTATTCTTGGTGGTGTGATTGCAATTTGTGTTGTACTTTACGTTTGTTACTAAGCCGTCGATGGTGAAGTGATACGTACGCGGTACCAGTTGGTGTAATTTGATGCAAGTGTTCGTTAAAAAACTAGACCTACTCAAACTTCAGATTTCTCAGTTTCCATTGCACTTGTGTGTGCTCAACAAAACGAAATTTCTGTGTTTTCAACTCATTTTTGAAGGTTTTATTAAAAGAGGTTTTGTTTTATTCTTTTTTATAATTCTACAGTGACGGACAAAACAGGTGGATGATCACGATAATTGTCTAATAACGTTTAAAGCAAAAGTGGCCAGTGACAAACAACTTCCGCCTATAGCAATGCAACACAAGCGCAGTGGTTATTTTAACCTAATAAATTCGGTATATTTCTCTGCCGTTGAGAGCCTTTAGCATAAACCATGCAATGTCACCTTATTGAAACTTACTTTTTCATTGGGATTGGAAGCGATAATTTTGCCTTTTAAAGTTTAATTTTAATGTACAAATGGTGATAAAGTCGGACCTATAGCCGCACACGTCCCCGAATTGGCTGGCAACCGCGTAAAAGGATGGAAAAAGCAAACCGCGAAAGAGTTGAGAGAGCCTTGGCCCCAGGACAGATTGCAGAGATAATAAAAAAAAAGAGATAATAAAATGTGAAAGAATCAAATTTCGTACGCTATGCAGTAATTCGCTAGTAGTACAACTACATGGTATGTTCTATATATATATAGACAATATTCCAATGTAATAATACAACATCAGTCGTCGCGACCTGATGAGAAGACTGATTTTTTCAAATCAATAGTCTCATTTGTTCGAAACTGATTGTTGTGATTCTTACACATTAGCCATCTATAAGTCAAAAATTCATAATAAAAAAAAACTTTGATTTTAATTTCATCTAAAATTCAGATAACTATACATTAAAAATCATGCACTATACACCAAGATTTTTGATTAATCAATCACAAACCTAAAAATGTTAATAGCCTGGTAATGCTGAAACTATAGGCAAGTATGTATGTCTGTGAATTACAATATAGTAGCTGTACTAACTAAAGAATATTGCTAATTAATTCCATTTTTTAATTGTTTGAGAACTAATTTACAAACTACGAATGAAAGAAATTTCAACTGTTTTTGAATTTTGTGACTACTCAACGGTTTTACCATGAGCTTTTGTGGTAGAAGTAAATATGAGCTGCGCGGGCAGAGACGTTCATCACTATTGGAAGTGTAAAAGTAACAAAGTCGAATGAAGTTCCTAACACGCTCAACAATGATTCTACTCAGATCAATCAAGTTGAAATAGTTCTGAATTTCGAACCGCAACCGAATCAGAATTTTAAAAATATTATAAATATTCTCACTATTTCACTCGGCCGGGAGAACCTCGTTTTCGAACCTCGAGTCTTCTGCGTTAGCCAAGCCTAAATCAATTGTTTTTTTTTTTGTCCTTGAACCATTTAAAATGTTGGCAGCACAGAATACCCGTGCTACCCGAAATTTCCGATAGGAAATGTTAAACCGTTTTTTTCATTTCTCCTAATTCTGCTATAAATTTGAATGTTTGAAATTGGTAGAGGAATACAAGTTGAGCTTGTAATTTTACCAAAAGTTTAATCATCTTTCGTAATTGTTCTCATATAGCGAAAAGCTAACTTCAATATAAGAAATTCTCGATAAAGTGGAACTCAAACGAAAAGGGCTCAAACGAATGGGATCAGCCTGATCTATTAGTTTTATCTCGACTATCGAGAGCTATATGTTCTTCAACTTTTCTTTTACGGTTTTTGACAATTTTCACTCTAGATTTTAAAAAATTTCCTTAAAATAGCAATTTAACCCACCTGTCTTTAAATTCTAAACCAAAAATGCCCGTTAAAAAAGTGTACCGTTAAATGATCGTTAAAAAATTATACGTGTTTTAAGAATTTCTGCCTGAGTTCATCTCTTTTATTGGTTCGTTGATACAAAGATCTTCTGTTTCTTATATTTTTCGTGTGCTTCTTCATACCCTATGGTTGCAAGCGAGAGTAGATGGCCGACCATTGTGGTGCTTGTTTGTGTTTGACCCACAGGCAGGACTTAATATTTTTTTCTAATACAAACAGCGTTACTGCAGCGACCAACAAGTCGCTACAAAATGTTGCAAGTAGCAAATCTTGCAATTAAAAAACTTTATTAATTATTTTGTGCAACTAGAACTAGAAGAAAAGAAAATCGGGATCTCGAAAACCGAGATTTTGAAAACCGGGATTTTGAAAACCAGGATTTTGAAAACCAGGATTTTGAAAACCGAGATTTTGAAAACCGGGATTTCGAAAACCGAGATTTAGAAGACCGAGATAAGTTACCATGGTCGAAGTATACGACTTCAGTATGACTAAATCGATGGTTACCTTGATTATTAACGCCAGTAACAATTGCTTAACCATATTCTTTGTTCAATTTTATTGAATAATCTAATTCTAATCGGTATTGGAGGAATACTTCACCCGGTAACATCGTTGACTAATTAGGTTAATATTAGCATAGAAAAATAAGTTTAACATAGATTTCTCATTTGTATAAAACGAACTAAATTCCAATGTCTTGATTGTATTTGTGGCTTTACATTGCGCAGAATGTATTCATTTTCATTCTCTCGTTTTATACAAATGAGAAATCTATGGTAAACTTATTTTTCTATGATATTAGTCAAATAAAAGTATAGTCTACGGCGAGCAACAGATCTGCGACCCTCCAATACTGTGTCTACCTTTCCATTATTCTCTTTATAATACGAGGTGATTGGGGAATTTTCGGGCGAGGTTTCCTAAAAGATCGCGTGAGCCTAGTTATTCACAATATACATATGTATATGCATTTAATTTAAAGCTAGCAGGAAAATTAAGGGGTTTTTCCATGATACTTTTCATAAAAAATGACCCACCATTACCTTATTGCAGAGATTATTTTAGTGAAGTCAAATTAATTGTCCATGGTTACATTATACATTACCCCCTAGAACATTTAAATTTTCATATGGTAGTCCTCCCTGCCTAAATAGTTTAAAAAATATTAAAGCGTCCGAATCGAATTGCTTCAAATTTATATTACGCGATTACCACTGTTCCGCGTCGCATCGTTTAAGAAACATTGGTGCAAGGTACATTACACATCATCTATAACTAGACTATATCAAATTTGTAATTTAGATTCGGTGGCATATGATCGCACATGTTCTACATTTATCTTCAATTTGAAATGGTTGAGCATTCTTATCAGTATACAACATACTAGATTGTAAATCAATTAAAACGTATATATTCAATGATATAACTAATTGGAAAAACAAAATCAGTTACCGTACCTGTAGTGTGTTCTCGATTATAAGAAAATATTGCGTTGCAACCTTCAATAAAATAATATATTGAGTACACATACGACTACGAGTATAGATTACGTGTCTTCTATACGCCGTGTATACACCAAAACCATATAAACCGAGAAGACATTTTTTTTTCATTTTCGCGTATATTTTGATCGAAAAACATTCTTATCATATATCAATATCGCATAATACTTCGCACATAAAACCATTCGAAAAACAATGATACATTTATGATTCATCTATACATCATATATGATTCATATGCTGTATTGTATAATAGAAATTTTTTATTGATTTCAAAACAATTTAGAAAAAATCTTGGAAAAAATATGGTTTTCTAATAATGAATATACTTGCGAATGTATTAATTGCTTAAAAAAAATGTGTACATGGAGCGATAACGATTTATTACAATAATTCACAGCACAGATGCGGAACCTAAATAATATTATAAACCTTTATACTACGCCTGTGTTATTATTGATTATTGACCCCCATGAACTGGAATTTTAAATTTGTGTATACATGTACGTTATTTATACGAGTAATGTGCGCGATTTCCCGCGACGTTAAAAACAAAAATTAAAAATTCATTTTTTAGCGCAAATAGAAATTATTGTAAGTAAATAATTATAAGAAGGATCATATCATTTAAAAAAAATGTATCTAAAACGTGAGCTCAATAGAAACAATTATTACACCTTTTTGAATGAATTGCGCGCAGTCCATCCTCTTAATTATGTGTGTACATAAAATATAAATACCTCAAATTACGTCGCCCCCACTTTTCTTATATATTCATATTATGTCATTAAATTTCATCATATATACATACAATGTCACAAATACTATAATTTAAATATTATAATAAATTGGTTTTTATAGTTTTTCTTTTCTAATTATAGCAACATTTTATGTGCATGTAAGTATATGAACAATTACGATTTACGAGTATGTACAGTAAAATATTTGTATATAAAGCTGGAGCTTCGAGCTTTTTTATAGTAGATATTTAATAAGTACCTTTCGTGTGAATAGCTACTTCAGGTTCTTAAGCTTCTTTGCAATTAACTCAATTCGTTCGAGCAGAAAAGATTCGAATTTGGCATGGAAGCCCAAATGTTTGCTCTAACTATTTTTTACAATTTTATCAACGTTAATTTTAGTACAGAAAATCGTCTAGTCCTGTGAACACTTACACACCCATCCCATACCAGTAAAACAGTTTTGGCGGTTCGAAAAGCCAATATTTTTCCGGTTGTTGTCTGATTCGGAGCTGCATTAGAACAGAATTTGATTTTTTTCTGAACATCACATTTGGATAAATTGTCTGAAATATTGACATTCACATATTGTTTTAAAATTTAATTTAGCTGTGAGCCCCGAAATTTTCATTTTTATTTGATTATATTTTAATAATAGCTGCATGGCGGTACTACGAAATTTCGGTTTTCAAAATGTCGGTTTTCAAAATCCCGGTTTCAAAATCCCGGTTTTCAAAATCCCGGTTTTGTTTTCTTCTAGTTCTAATTGCACAATATAATTAATAAAGTTTTTTAATTGCAAGAGTTGGTGCTTGCAACATTTTGTAGTTGCAAGATTAATAAAAAAATGCAATACATATTTTGTTAATGCAACATTTTGAAATGCAAAATTTTAGAGTCTGACGGCTTCGATAACTCTCACGGGCACTTAGCCCTCCATCCAAATTCCATCCCTATTAGCAATTTTCTAGTACTTTATCGCAAAGTCATTTTTGAGTTTTGTCAAAAAATTAATTAAAAGTCCCATTTTCCTACATGCCAAATTTTAAAAATTCAAACCGTTATATCCTAAAAATCGGGTTTTTTTAATACAAAACCGGAATTTTGAAAACCGAGATTTTGAAAACCGGGATTTTGAAAACCGAGATTTAGAAAAAAAAACGAGATTTTGACAAACCGAGTTTTAGAAAACCGAGATTTACAAAAAAAACAACTGAGATTTGTTACACACCCTAGCTGCATAATATGTAATCAAAACTATCGTGCTGCGCGCTCCCAGTAATGTACATTTGAAATGCTGATGGATTAACCGAAATAAGAATATAAATTCGGGTATTTGTTAAAAAATAAATGAAATTTTAATCAGCTGAAATTTTTTGGTTTATCTTTAACTGCAAATTCGACTCAATTATTTCCATACTTACTTTCCATTGTAAATATGGCCAAATACAAATGAATTCCAGTGAAGTTTTTTTTTTTTGATAATTATTACGAAACATCAAAAATGTTAACGATTTTTTGTTGCGGGAAAACCGAAGTATTATTCAATTTCTTTTTTAATCATTCGTTATGGTGAACAGGGGAGCACAACTACTATTCAGATATAATCTCTAATGAACCAATATTTAACACAAAGCTTACACTGAGGGATCACTCATACATTTAAAGTTCAGCTTTCAAAACTGGATCCCTGATAACATTTTTGGCTTTCTTTAATTCTAATAAATTATTTCAATAAATGTTGACAGCACTATTAAAAAACATGGCCAGAAACAAATGAATTCCATTAAAGTTTATTTAAGTTTTTACGAAAATGTTTCAACGAAGTTTCGTTCAGGAAATTTTTTGAGGCTTATTTTGGCTCGTGCCTACTTGGGTAGACGTAACTACCTAAACGAAAGGATGAATCGGTGTTTTCAAATCCGTCAGCTGTTGGGTTTCGTAATAGTAAAATCAATATGTTGGAATTTGAATACTTTCCCCCTCTCTCTCTCCCTCTCTGTCATTTCTGCCATCATCAAATTTCTCTGGTACATTTAACCATCCGTGTTTTATATTGTGCCTTTTATTGTCCTTCGTCAAATAAACTGTTACAATATTTGTATTTACCTCTAACGAATTATTATTTGAAATTTTGGGTTCTTCTGGACGACAGCCATAGACACCAGCTTAACATCGACGTAAGGTTACCAAGAATTTGGCAGTTTTGTTTTGACCTAATGGTCAATGCAGTCTGATGATACGCCCGAATGTTTGATTTAAAGAATTAGATTTCGGACTTATTTGGAAAACAACAGAAACAGAAAATTTACAGTCGAGGACAGTGACAAAATGCGATACAAATTAAATTAAATTGTCGATTGAATTGAAGCAATGCAGATTCCACGTTTTAATTAAATGTTAAATTACTTGTTTCTATTATTTTGATAATTCGAAAACATTTCATTTTTACGATTTTTTTTTGTGTAACTACCTTATTTTATATTTACCAGTAATCAAATTTCATGTCGCATATGAGTTTTTTAGTATGTTTCGATGCTCTATTAAATTTTCCTTTTTGAGTAGAGGGATTCAGGTAAATTATTTCTATAAATATTGGTAGCAATATAAAATATCTCTTGCTAAATATGCGACTGAATTCCATTGATACTTCATCTGGCTTTGTGTTTATGAAATATTCGAATGTTCACGAAATTTTGTACACAAGGTACCTGAAAGCAAGGTACCAATTTCTACGAAAAGGAATAAATATTTGCAGCCAAAACAACATTGGTGAAGACTAAAGGTAATATATGGTTTCTAACAGCATAAAAGAGAACGAGATAATTTCGGTAGAATATGTTATAGGCCACTTAGGGGTAACAGTGACAAAATTAAACAGTGGCCTGTACACAAAAGTGCTAGCAAATTCCATCAATAACGTTGTAAAAGTAGCACGAACATTGCCTAAAATGTTGATAACAGTTTACGCTGAAAGTTAATTCTATCAAATCTATCAATACCAAAGTTGGTCACGCTTGCAAAAATATACCAACACGAACCAAGGCATAGGGCCTAATATATTGAATATAGTAGAAGAATGTTCAACCTTAGGTACATGCGCTGGTCGCAGCACAAATAACACGCTAGAACCCACCGAATTGTTACAAGAAGAAACAATTGAACCAAATTAATATGATCTCATTTAATATTCCAGCTTAGTCTACAAATGTATCATTAGACACGAATCACAAGTGTTTTACAGGAATGGTTCCATAGCAGCAATGTTGACCCATTCGAAATTGGGTTTTAATGCTACTCGACAGAAACGTGTAAAACCCATACTTTTGTCCAGTTCAGATCATATGTTCCAGCGAACTTTTGTTACTTCAATATTGAACTCACTTTCACCTTTCATCGCAAACTCGTTTATAGAGTATGAGAAACACCTGGAAATTAATATTATATTTTCTCAAGAATTTGGATACAATATGTAGATGTTGTGTTTGCTGATATCGAAAAAATCAGGCACGTTGGGTACTAAAGTTTCTTAACTCACAAGCGGAAACACTAATGTGTTTATTATGATTCTCACCTCACTACACCAATCGCCGTGACTATCTAAGTCACCAGAATTCAAAATTGGTATTATGAGTCTACTTTTTATTTTGGCGAGCCGTTGTTTGCGCCGTATGTGGATTCTTGTATTTTTTAGAGTTTGTTATTTGTCGTTATGGAAACCATATAGTATTGTCAAAAAGTTTTAGTTGTTTACAAATAAATTTCATAAAAAGATATTTTATATGTCTTAGACAAAATTTATAAGGATACGATATTTTTACGATACAAAATAATTATATAAAAATATTAAAAATATAAAATATATTATATAAAAAATTGTGTATACAAGAAAAGAAAGAAGATGAAATAGAGGAGGAACCAAACATTAACGTGGTCCAAATCAGAAAATCAATCAAAACCAACATTTGGAAATCCACGGGCAATATCCTGATTTTTTTCCATTTCTTCAACAAGTTTGATAAATTGTTGAGTTGTGGAAATTTTTGGTTTATTTTATACTTATTTCTAATACCAAAAATACTTTGTCACTTGACTCTCACCATCATATTTTAGGTGAGCATATGTGACATTAGACTCGCTCATTGTGAGAATTATAATACCAAAAATTCTATGCGGTGATTTCGAATCGCCAAGCGACACGCATGTGACGATTACTCGCTCACTGCGAAAATCATAATACCAAAATAGAATAATTTATCGACACATATTAACAAATCCTCTACGTGCAGCACGAGAAGTGGACCAATTAAATCGCTAATTTGACCACGGTTTTGATATAGAAAACTTGATAGTAGGCGATTTACATTTTGGATTTATAACGGGCTTGTAAACTGTTTATTCCACAAATTTCATAAATAAAACGAAAATAACAGTCGACTTGATTTTTTTTATTGCCGGTTACTGGATGCTGTATGCTGTTTAAATTTAAATTCAGTTCGAATTAATTTCATTTACACCGGTTTGATCATATTGGTGATAACGTGGTTATTTTAAATTAATAAATGCCGTTTTAGAGTGCGGTCCAATTCGAAACTTATTTCAAATACGTCAAATTATTTAACTTATTCAAAATGGCGTCATGGAATAAGTTATCTGCTGGTCCAATAAAAATTGAGATTTATTTGAACATAACCCTACATTTCACAATGTAAAGTACATATGTATTATAAAGCGATTGTTTTTGTCCGCCATAATTTTACAAAAAAAAATATTATTTTTTACAGTACAAATTATAATTATATTATAAATTTATTTTTCTACTGGTTGTCGTATTATCACAGCTAAATTTTATTTCGAACAAAAAATATATGAAATTTCATTTTTGTGGAAACTCTCCAAAATAAGTCAAGGAAGTCTACAATAACTTTCCTCGTGAGGTGACTTATTGTAGACTTTCAAATAAGTCAGTCTACACAAAATAAGTCATGAATTGGACCACAGTCTTAGTTGTGTTAAGAGTTTTACCAGTTTGTAAAACATTTAAATTAATTATTACATTGGTTTTCAGTATTCGAGAAATTAAATTACATTGACTGCGGCAAAAATTCAAGACTTATTTTGTGGAGGCCGACTTATTTGAAAGTCTACATTTAGTTTTCTCTTGAGTAGGCTTATTGCAGATTTTCACTTGAGCGGAAGCCTCTGGGATCTTATCTCAAGTTATAGCTGACTTTCGTTTTTATAAACAAGTAGAACTCAAATTCTTTTTTCAAAATGATTTTTTCTGACGTCTAGAATCCCGATACCTGTGGCAGTATTCCGGCTTTTTTAAGGCAATAGGAATTTAGAAAAATATTTTCACGGCATTTTTGTTTTAATTATATTTTTGTGATCTAGTGGAATCAGTTTTAAATATTATCTGAAACAAAGTTAAATGGACAATTATTTCCCCCTAAAATATTGTGGAAAATAAAAGTTTCCAGTTAACTTGTTTCAAAAGTATTCCCAAATTGCACGAAAAAACAAATACTTAAACAAGAAAAATTGAGTTAACTAAAAAAAATCCATTAGGTTTTGTCAAATTAATAAAGAAAGCAATTGTTTTGTTTTGAGAAATACTTTTCTTGAATACTAATGTCTTATTTCTTATCAAAAATCTTTGCTTATCAAAAATATAAACGAGACTGTGTTCGAAGTACTTGCGTAACACATATTTATAAACGCTTCCGCTTTTATCAAACATTTTTAACGAATTATTTTATTACCGGTGTGAAGTTTTTGGACACTTTTATAATTTGGACAGAAATGTACGCGAGTGTCCAAAACTAATTATTTAGACATAATTTCGATTTTAGACAGATATTTGCACACGTGTACTTTTCTAAAAAATATAAATACAAAAAAAAAATTGTTTATAAAAAAGATCAAATTTTTGTATTTCATAAACTTTTGAGAAATTACTTTAATACAACGACATTCTTTCATACAGAAATTCCATATACCATATTCCTGATGATTAAAGTAATTTCTCAAAAGTTTATGAAATTCAAAAATTGGATCTTTTTTATAAACAAAATTTTTTTCCTATTTACATTTTTTAGAAATGTAGAAGTGAGCAAATATCTGTCTCAAATCGAAATTATGTCTAAAAAAAATTAGTTTGTGATACTCGCGTAAATTTCTATCCAAATTATAAAAGTGTCCAAAAATTTAAAAGTGTCCAAAAACTTCACACCAGTTATTTTATTTCAGGCCAAGTTTAATAGTTTTTATATAGAGTTTTTCTTTTGTATTTTGATTCGTATTCGCAGAGACAGGATCTTCAGTATAATTGATGATTCTTATATTCAGAAATTATTTCCGGATTTTTTGCAATTCGGCAACAAACTAAATGGATTTATTCAGCTAATCACGATGTCATGTTTAATAAAGAATCTGATATTACAAAATTTTGTCACCTACAAACAAAAGTATATAAATAAAATACTCAACTCAACCCAATTTCTAATCTACAAAATTTATTACAATATAATTTCGTCTTTATTCATCCAAATAAAATTTATCAGTTTAGCTAACAAAAAAAAAATCAATCGAAAATAACACTTTGAAATATTTTTTTTAAGTAAATAAGATTCACTTATCAATAATTTTCAATTAAATTAAAAAAAAAAGATTTTTCTTATCGAAAAATAATAATTTTATCTTACACAAAAAACAAAAATCCCCGACCGAATTATTAAACAAATAATGTACAGTAAAATGTAAAGGTGAAAATTTAGGTGTGGAAAATTTGATCTATATACGTATATTTGATTGTTTTCTTCAACTTCCAAACCGGATATGTAGAGAGTGACAATGTCGTGATATCGCGCGGTATCGCACCATAAAGCCAAATAGTTGATGATTAATAGTAGGTAATGTACCAAACCTTTGTTACATATATTTTTTATCTTTATACTATATAGTTAACCCTTTATATAAGTAATGTGCAATTGTTTTATTCGTCATCACGCGTATATACACAAGATGCGGCGAAAAGAAACCGCTCGCGGAACAAATTAACTCATATATATATATGACTAAATTATATTTACAATATGACTTAAAAACTATAAATTTGATGACTTAATTATTTATTTACAATTCTTCTCATCTCGTTTCAGATAACTCAAAAATAATCTTATTTGAATATCTTGTCTCAGAAAATATCATAAAACCGCGACACAAACAAATAGGACACACGATCATCGGAAATAATATTGTATAGCGTACCTACATAGCGCGAAAGAGGTTATTCGAGTAATATGATGAGACGAAATAATAGATGTAATTCATCCGTAAATAGCAATCTTAATGGTAAGTGTAATTTCTTAAAAAAATAAAAAATATTTCATATTACAAGCATTTTTATGAATGAAAAATTATCTGCTGAATTATGTATTATGTGTACAGGTCGAGCTCACGTTACGTTAATTGTTGTTTAACATTTTTTCATTGACCTTACTATTACAATAGACTATAATAGACATTATTTAAATGTTTTATCATATCTAATTAAACAAATTTCGAACTAAACTCATATCAATTTTTTGTTTAACTAAATAACGATAAAATTAAAACCGCGCCACTCGAGGATGACCTGTTCATTGTTTGTTTGGAAATTAAAGCACGTGTATACATTTCATTCAAACATGTAATTAAAAATTACAAATTCAAAATAAAAAAAAAAAATGTCTGTAATTAAAATTAAATCTTACGTTTGATTATCTTTTGTGTAATTCACAGCAAACACAATAATGGACCGTCGCCTATCAACCAATTCCGAATCATCAATCGAACCGATGGACATAAGTGTTTCGAATAAAACCACCAGCTCAGACGGAAATAATACATCGAGTGCAATGGTAATAAGTAAAATAACCGAATCGAATCATAGCGATACGGATCATGGTGGCATTGAATCGGAGGAAAACGATGAAAATATTGTGCGACGCGAAAATCTTCGTTTACACAATAGCCATATTGATACGAAAATGCTACGGAAAAAATTTCGCCTCATGAATAATAATAACAATAATAGTAATTGTAATAATAACACCGCGACCGATAAAAATCTCAGTATTGAATTGCATGAAAATTTGGAAAATTTTCAATGTCATATTTGCTCAAAACATTTAACTTCATCGATTGCACTGGTGCGCCACCTCCAAGCACATACCCTAGATTCTGAAAGCCCATATAAATGTAATTTATGTCATATTTCATTCACGACCCTGGCTAATATGCATCGACATACAAAAAGTCATCAGCTCGATAATGACAAGAATAATAATAATAATAATAATAATGATGAGGACGATGAAGATTATCTTAGTAACGATAATGATGAGTATGAACGAGGTGTCTCGTCCGATGTTTCGTCAGGTAACGAAAGCCGCGACAGTGTTAATGATAATATACGTAATAATAATAATAATAACAATAATAACAATAATACTAATAATAATTATTCGATTGGTAAACGAAAAATATCGAATGACGCCCATGACGATTTAATAAGCCTGAAGCGTAAAAATTACAATAATAATAACCTTATTAATAAAAATTTTATAAACCAAACAAGTCAAATGCTGGTGGAAGCGCAACAACACCAACAACAAAAATTTTGTTGTCCCGTCTGCGATCGTAACGATTTTATTAGCATGCTCACGCTAGAAAATCACATGGATAAAGAGCACCCTAGTATTCAAGCACGTTGCCGTCACTGTGACATTGTTTTCAAAAGTCATAAAGCATTAAATGCCCACCGTTGCACAAAATCGACAAACCAAAGTATAACTCAGGGATTTAAAGATTTAACGTTTATCGATTTTTCTAGCGAGAAATTTCCGATAATTGCAAAATCCGTATGTGAGCAAACAATTCGAACGCCAATAACATCGCAAAAATATGAATGTCCAAAATGCTATCGGGCGTTTCCGTGTTCGAGTGCGGTCGATATTCATGTACGGGAATGCGGTGGGGCGAATGATTCAGCAATTGTTCAAGATTTTTCGATGCGTACAAGTAAACGCACCGACAGCAGTGACATCTCCGACGATGATGAATGCAAGCGTGATGACTTTTTTGCTAATCTAGACCTACAAAATAAAACATCGAATACATTTAATACATCGAACAATAGTTCACCGCGATCGACTGTTTCGTCTGATATTATGAGAACACCTTCTCTACATCACTCAATTGACTCTAAAGATTTGGCTGATATTCAATCGATAATTAATGTAACGTCGTCCGGAGGATTATTACGACATTTGGACAAACCGTTAAAAGATCATTTAGGCCAGCCGAAAGAGATTGAGGAAGAGGCACAAGACGTCTTTACCGCTGAATTTCGTAAAATGAAATTGCGCGGAGAATTTCCTTGCAAATTGTGCACAGCAATTTTTCCAAATTTGCGCGCTCTAAAAGGCCATAACCGGGTACATTTATCGGCGGCCGGTGCTGGACCGTATCGATGCAACATGTGCCCGTACTCAATACATGATAAAGCGGCTTTAATACGCCATATGAGAACACATAATGGCGATCGCCCATATGAATGTGCAGTTTGTAATTACGCGTTTACAACAAAAGCAAATTGTGAACGGCATTTACGTAATCGTCATGCTAAGACGACGCGAGAAGAAGTTAAACGTGCTATTATCTATCATCCGTCCGAGGATTCGTCGGCTGACGAACACCATCATAGCAAAAAAATGACAATGTTTAGCTCGCCTGATTTTAATGAAGACGAGGACCGGATTCCTAAAGATCGTAGCACTCCTGTCTCATCGAGACTTCAAGATTTATTATTGCCTGACAATCATCACCAACGACTGGCGGCATCGCTTTCACCGTCGCCATTAAAAATACAAGTAAAAAGTTTGGAGAAATTAATTCATCCAGAAATCGTGAAAAGTGAGGTGGAAGATGATATTGAGGAGAAGAAAGTGATTGAAGTAAATAATGATGACACAAATCGATCAGAAGATGAAGAAGAAGAAGAGGAGGAAGCTAATGAAGAAACAAAGCCGATTGATCTCTCAATGGACGCGCTAGACTTAAGCAAAAAAACTAAATTCGATGAAAATAAATCATTGAATTTGCTCAACAACAATAATAACGATGAGCTATCATTCTTCGAAAAGAATAAGCAGCTGTTTATGGCACAACAACAATTTTTAAACGAAACCCTTCCAAAAATCGACCCCTCGCACTACCTTCAATTATCTCACTTATACCGAAATTTTATGTTTCCACCACCTGGTTTTCCTCCATTTTTAATGCAAAATCCGTTATTGCAACCACCAAATCTCGGTGAAATGCAAGATATGATGCGTGGCCAGATGTCTGGAGGAAATTTGATATTTAACCAACAAACATCTTCATCGCCCACGCCACCAGCAATTTCAATCAAATCACAACCACATGATGATTCTCCGTCGAAAAGTAGTAGTGTGACTGAATCGCACAAGTACAGTCCAATCACTACACCGGCTAATAGCAACAATAATGTGCTACAAAACACTAGTATCCAGGCACAAAATAATCAAATGTCGAACGGGCCTGTCAAAATGGTTATTAAAAATGGTGTTTTGATGCCAAAACAGAAACAACGAAGATATCGCACCGAACGTCCATTTGCATGTGAACATTGTAGTGCAAGATTTACACTACGGTCAAATATGGAACGGCATATTAAACAGCAACATCCACAGTTTTGGGCACAACGACAGCGAAGTGGCCATAACCTGCTTCGCCGTGGTAGTGGACCTCCGCCACCACCTTCTCCTCAACAACAACAACAACAACAGCAGCAGCAGCAATCACAATCGCAACCATCTCCACAACAATCCATGAACCACATGATGCCACAAAATGTACAGCAATTACCAAATCAACCGAATTTTACATCGATATCCGATCAAGTAAAATATGCTATTCTCGCTCAACAACTCAAATATAATAAAGAAAGTAGTAATAAATTGGGGATGCCATCATCGCTGGTGCAATCTCTAAATAATAACAGCCACATGCTTCCGAATAATAATAATAACAACAACAATAATAATTCGATGTATGAAAATCAAAATAATCAAACTATTAACAATAACGACGAGGAAGATGAACCTCAATTAGTTATTGACGAAGACTCACAACCAGAAGACTTATCCAAATTGGAATCACCAAAGAATGCTGTCACACCAAATAATGATTTACACCAGAACAATGTAATTGAGGCGAAAAAAATTGCCGATAATATATTGGAACAAGCCAAAAAAGCGTCATCGAGTATGAACGCCACCACTGCTGCAATTCCATCGAATACCAATATAAATCCGGAAACTGCTAAAGATTTTGATTTAAAAATTTCACCAAATTTAATTGCCAAATCAGAAAGTGTACCAATAAACTATAATTTATATCAGGGCAAAGATAATCATCGTGAAGAGGGTGATTTGGCATCCGTGTCCCGATTAGTGGATAACGCGTTCGGTAATTTTTTTGGAAATAACGAAATTAATACCCCAATGGAGCATAGCGATGAAGATGGCTTAGTAGCATCGGGTAGTGCGTCCGAAAGTAATACTTCGGGGCCAGAAGATCACACGTCTGCCATACCGATTGAACCACAAAAGAAAAAATCTGCTTATAGTTTAGCGCCAAATCGTGTTAAATGTCCATACTGTCAACGGTCGTTTCCATGGTCTAGCTCCTTGCGGCGACATATCCTAACGCACACCGGACAAAAACCATTTAAATGTTCACACTGTCCTTTGCTATTTACAACAAAATCAAATTGTGATCGCCATTTGCTGCGCAAACACGGTAACGTCGAATCAGCCATGTCAGTCGCTGTGCCAATCGATGAAAATATTCCAGAGCCGATAATAAAAAAAGAACCAAAAGAGTATCCTGAAAATGAACCGAATAAATCACCTAAAATGACTGCACCAATAATTCCGCCAACATTCATTCCAAATTTAGTTTTAAGCTTAAAAACTGAACTCATGAATAGTAGTAACGCATCAAACATTCCAGTTAGTACTGAACTTCCATACAAGTGTCATTTATGTGATGGTTCATTTTCGGAACGAATGCAGTGTTTAGAACATATTCGGCATTCGCATGCGCAAGAGTTTGCATTACTATTGGCCAAAGGTGCGATCGATGCAGAACCAGAAAGTAATACGAGTGCGCAACAGCAACTACAGCATAGCAGCGAGAATAATATGGATGAGGAGAATAAAGATGGAAAGGGGAAATATCCTGATTATGCTAATCGAAAGGTAAGAAAACCGAAATGGTTAATTCAAATATTAAATTTTTTAAGTAAATGAATGTCAAAATTTCAAAAACATATTATAAATATTCCTTTTAATATTTCAGGTTATTTGTGCATTCTGTGTACGACGATTTTGGTCAACCGAAGATTTAAGACGCCATATGCGAACCCATTCTGGGGAACGTCCATTCCAATGTGACATTTGTCTACGTAAATTTACGTTAAAACACAGTATGTTGCGGCACCAGAAAAAGCATAGTGCGCACAATAACAATCAACAGCAAAATAATAGTGCATCAGACATGTCGGACGAAGAACCGACAACAACAATGATTCCAAATAAATTACTCAACATTCCGGATTTAATACCAAAAGACTTAGCACACACGGCTCAATGGAAGCTGAGCCAATTACAAGCCAAACTATTTGGTCAACATCATAACGAAAGTGCAGGCACAAATAATAACAATCATCATCATCATCAAGCTCCATCGCCACCATCATTCCTTATTTCACCATTTCTACAGCTTCAGCAGCGTTTTGCTAGTTTAGCCCAAGCTGGACTCGATGGCCACTCAAAAGATCACCACGATCAAGATGAATCGGATCTAATCGGAAATCTACTCGGCATAAGCGATCAAGGTATTTTAAATCGGGTTTTGGTATCGTCAGCCGATGAAGCTGCTAAATTATTAGGAGTTGAAAAATAAATTTAAATAATATTATATTATTTTAAAAAAAAAAACATTATCGAAATAACTCTAGTCATGTTTAGTTTTTAATTAATTTTTGTGACAAATTAAAATTAATAATAAAAAGAAAAATTTCAACGATCTTTTGTGTTTTGTGCCTATATTTTTTAATTATTATACAAATTATTTAAAATGGCTAAAAGTCGCGTTAGTTGATAAATAATATAAATATAATTTAACATTTATTAATTTTAATTAATAATTAGATAATGTCATGTGAATTTATAGAATAAATTTATGGCAATATAATTATTATAAAACTAGTATGAGCTTTTCCATAATTTTAATTGCCTTGAACCAAAATCAAAATTAATTAAATAAGGGTTACATATATTATTAATTATTAATTATAGTTGTGTGTTTAATAAGACTTTTAATTATTTAAAATATAATAATATAAATATTTATTAGTTTTTTTGTTCAATAATTATCATCTACGTATTTTTAATTTTATTGGTTTTTTATTAATAAAAAACGCCTTTTGAAATAAGTACATTATTAAGAGGCCTTTTTTAATTAACCGAAGTGGCTTATTTATTAAATGAAAATAAATAAATTATATATAATATATATATTATATTATATGTATATACCTAAATTATGTATAGATTCTAGGAGTTTTAGATTTAAATTTTGAGATGGTAATTTTTTTTTTTTTTGGACTTAACTAAAAAAATAAATCAATTAATTTAAATTATTTAGTGCCAACGAAATTTATTTTTGTTTAATTTTACGTTATATACAAATTTTTAAAATTCAAAAAAAAAATATTTTGTGCAATTTTTCGTGCGCCATAAAACAAAAGAAATTTAATTTACTTAACAACGATATAATAATTATAATATCATCTCAAACTAATTAAAATAATTTTAATGAAAATAAAATTTTATATAACTAAATATATATATATATATACATATATATATTTTGCCATTTATATAAAATAATATTGAAAATAAATAATTAAACAAAAATTATATAATACAGCAATTAACCAAAGTAGACAAAATAAAATAGAAATTATTAAATAAATAAAATTGAGCTTTTATTTAAAAAAAAAAAGAATAATAATTTACTTAATTTAAAAAAAAAAATCGAAATTTACTAAATTAATTTTACAATATTTGTGCAATTATCTTAATTTTTTTTTTAAATCCAAAACAAAAAATTGCTTTTGTATTGAACTGAATAAACTTAAATAAAATAATCGAATTAATTTATAGTCAGTCTTTAATTTTATTTAATTAAAAAGTTACTATATAGATTTTTAATTAAAGTTTATAAAAAATAAATTTATAATTAAACGAGGCACTTGATAAGGTTTACATATAAAAAAAAAATAAAAATATAATTTAATTTTAATTTAAAAAAAAAAATTATTAAATGCACCTTTTATTTTATTATAATTAATTATTATTATTAGTAATAAATTAAACGTATTTTTAATGTGAATATAATGAAATATAAATTAAATATGAAATAAATAAATATTATATTATATAGAAATATTGTAATTTTATTATTATTACTATTATTATTTTATTTAAAATATATTAAATTAATTATTTTTAAACAATTATATTATATTAAATTTAAACAAAAATGTGTTTTTTGCTCAGCATTCAGGTTTTTTGCTCTGATTTAATGAAAATATTTAAAATAAAAAAAAAATATTATGAAAAATGAATAAAAAATTAATGAATTAAAAATTAAAAAAATATTTGGTTTTTGACTTGCTTACAGTTTAACTATCTCCTTCTTCATATAAATTGGGATTACATATTCGAAAGTTTTGAGAAATAAATTATATAGGGTTTTCCAATAAGATCTTTCACTTTGAATAGCCTGCTATTTGGGCAGCTGTCAATTTTGAAGCTGTCATCTTTTGACATTTAACAAGTAAAAACTACGCTTCAACAACGCAAAGACATTGTTAAAATTCACTACAAAAATGGTGAAAATTTTGAAGTCACAGTTCGCAAAACTAAAGCACTTTTGGGTCGTCGTGAAACACCTTCTCGGCCGGCAATAGTGAAACCGGCAAAATTTGAGCTTTTGCTACATGTTAGTGGTGCGAAGAATCGAAACCGTGTGCGTCGTTCAAGAACAACTGAATATTGCTGCTGTAGCCCATAGTGTTGACGGAAATCCAGGTTTGTCGATTCCTCGTCCATCTTTGGAATTAGTAGACATTCCACAAACGACATTACACCGTATTTTGCATAAAAACTTAGATTTTAAGGCTTTTAAAGTTCAGTTAACACAAGAACTCAAGCCGGTCGATCACCATAAACGTCGTTCATCTTCGCTGATTGGGTCCTTCAAATGCATCAAAATGATTCGGATTTTCATCGAAAAATCATCTTCAGTGATGAGGCCCATTTTCACCTCAGAGGCTATGTTAATAAGCAGAGTTGTCGCATTTGGGGCTCATAAAATCCAAGAATGATTGTTGAAAAGCCTCTTCATTCTGAACGTGTCACTGTTTGGTGCGGTTTCTGGGCTGCCGGTGTGATTGAACCTTTTTTATTCGAAAATGAGGCTGGTGCAACTGTTACGGTGCATGGATTGCGCTACCGAGCTATGATTAATGATTTTTTATGGCCGGATTGCAGAAACAAACGCAATTTTGCAAGAAAAGTTTCCTGAACACGGTTGCAATTTCTCGAAGAGGTGGCCACAATTGGCCACCGAGATCTTGTGATTTAACACCTTTAGAGTTTTTTCTTTGGGCCACGTGAAAGATAAGGTAAGATAAGACCTTCAAGATGGAATTTGTGAATGAAAAACATTCATTGATTTCTCTTAAAAAATACTCGTTTTTTTAATATCAAAATGAAACCTTTTATTGGAAAACCCTTTATATGCAAATTACCACTGTATTTTCAATAATTAAAAAATATGTTGTACTGGTATGTCACTTCAATCACAATATTTTTGAGATTAAATATCTTAAATAGTAAATACTTTCAATACTTACTTTCCAGTAGATACTTTAAAGTAAAAGATTATTCACACAAATCTGGTCATTTAATTTACTTAATAGTAACAACTTTGAAGTAAATACTTTTTTTATTGACTTCGCCCAATGTAAAACTTAACAATAATAACCCTTATTTTTCAATCAGGTAAAATAGGATATCACGACGTCACATGTTACAGAGGGATATCAACTACTCCATCTATCCCGAAATTGTTTTGAGGTAATTGTCTGCAATCCGTTCAATCTATCAATTTCATAACAAGGCTTCATACCACGAATTATGATTTTATTTAGTATCAGAACGCGCATGAAAGGCTATGTGCCTTCGAATTTTCAATAATTTGTTGAATGGTTAAACCCTCGGGAGTTTCTCAAGTATCCCATATCGCGCCTTGTATATTCCTTGTGTTCATTGGCCGAATAATGACATATAAATAACTCTAACGTACTTATATATATGGTATGTAGATGATATTAAGATATTTCATACTATCAAGGAAGCGTATAATATTGAACGGATATTAACAACCTTAGTGATTGGTGCGATTACAATACTTATACCGCACTTAAATATCAACAGATACAAGATAATGTTTTCCCACAGAAAGAGAACATGACCTTCGAATTATAAATTTGACTTTGTCATAATATGGAGATCCCAAGTGGAATATGCGCAAATTGACTGGAGCCCTATTCTGTCCATATAAAGGGAATCAAAACCCCAAGGACAGTTTCAAAAATAACTTCAAGAGCTTCTTTTAACTTCTTAATTTAATTAAGAATTAACTGCTTTTCTTATTTTTATTTGTAACTGTAGCAAAACCCAAAAAAAAATGTTTTCTTATAATTTTGAAATTTGAATTGAACATATGTAAGTAAACTTTTATTAAATCAATTTCTTTAAATAAAAAATACAAATTCCTTACAAGTATACACATTGTCATTCGAAAACTCTACTGACTGAGTTTGTGCTAATCTGAATTGGCCGAATTTCATTGAAAACAAAAACGGTTGAATGAACGAATTGCTGACATACTTAGTCATCTAGAAAAAAACGAATTTGGCATTTCTGGCTACATATTCCTATCAGGTATAATCATTAATATCCGAAAAATGAAATGACTGAAATTGTGTTAATCCAGAATAGGCCTAATTCTATTTCATAGAATTATTGGTCCATGAACCCTTGAGGACTGCTAGAAGAGTTATACAAGCAGGCCGAGGGAAAGATATTCTCGTCTCTTTCCATTTTGAATCCATGATCCAGAACACAGAAATTCGTCCATTCATCCGTCTTTGTAGTTCAATGGAATTGAACTAATTCAGTGCCGGTATCATGAAATACGACCGGAATATTTCAACGGATTCAAAAATATTTTCAAACATACTCGATTAAAACTATTGAAATTTTCCATAGCGGATGTGGTGTGACGCATAAATGCAATTTCTATAATATTTTCAGGACAATGACTACAAATCTGCAAGATTTTCGAAATTTAATTTCTACCGGTAGAACATTTCCGTTTAAAAATGTTCGATAAAACATTGTAGAAAACAACTTTGCCGTTAAGCTTTCGTTTATTTGCATTTTCATACAAAATATCAAGGCCATATTTGAGCATTTTTCGATTTTTCCTGCTTGTTATTGAAATGAAGAAGTGCAAAGTGCATTGGTTTTTAGAAGACAGTCAGTACTCAGACAGTCAAATATTGCTCAACGATGTACCATCAAAGTTGAACCAATCAATAATAGAAATAGCAACTACTATATACTGTCGTTATCAGCTAATAAATTTACATTTTAAATCACCACTGGTCCTATTCTGGTAATTCCCTTACAATAGGGAATTGGGGAAAGAATTTACATAGCTTTTTATAAACATCTGTTTTTCTGGCCTATTGAAGAATAACAGCGCATCCCGAGTAGAATTCCTTTAACTTTTTCCTTACAAAAAAATTGTATGAAAAAAAAACTTGAGAAAATTTTTTTTTTTTTCTAAAGTTCTTTTTTTATACTTTTCTGTAAGGAAAAAGTTAAAGGAATTCTATTGGGGATGCACTGTAAAGTTTGATGTAAATTTTTAAAAATTTGGAATAATTTTTCCATGTTGAAACTAGCAGGGAACTTTAGAATAATCCCAATTTGATTTTGTATCCAAAAAAATTAAGACACCTTAGTATGCCAGAAAAAAAGAATACCACTAAGAGGCACTATCTAGAGGAATAATGAAATCCAGTATTGGTATGAACGGAAACGAATAGCATTGAGAGAGTTCAATAGGTGTATATGTCATGACTGTAGAATAAATTATGGAAGGATGAATGCAACATTGAAAAAGGCTATCCGTAAATCGAAGAGGAAAAGTTGGCGGGACTATGTGTCTAAAATGACACATAGGACCACAACTAAGGATGTGTGGGATAATTTTCATAGAGTGAAAGGCTATAGAGCGAAAGGCAGAAAGATGACAGAGAGAAGAGAGGGGTCTTTCTACAAATAATGATGGATTTTAGAAATAATTTGGGTGATAGGAATGAATGTTTGTCACTTGATAATGAAAGTGAACTTATGAATGGCATGTGTAAGGAGTTTGAATGGGATGAGTTCCATGGGGCTCTAGAAACATCCAAATCTATTACCCCCGGAACTAACAGAGTGAGTTATAAAATGATTGGTAGATTGGAGTTCGAGGCCAAGGTGGCTTTGCTTCGAATTCTCAATCAAGTATGGATGAGTATTCAAATATCGGAAAAATGGAAGGAAAGCAGGATGGTACCCATTCCAAAAAAGAGATGGGGATCAAAATATAGCAACAAATTACAGGGGAATATGTATGTTGAATGTATTTGTCAAAACAGTAAATGGTATAATGAAAGGTCGTTTGGATAAATTAGCGAATGAGAGTAATTTGTTGCCGGAAACCAACTTTGGGTTCCGTCGTAACCATTCAGCTAATGAATGTGTAGAAAAGTTTGTATGGGAAGTAAGAAAGGAAAAGAAGTATGTTGTGGCGATATTTTTAAATATAGGAAGGGCATAAGAATACGTGGTTCCGGGGAAGATTTTTCAGGTTTTTATGGACCTGGGGTGTCCGTGGAAAATTTGCAAATGGGTGTATGAGTTCATGAATGACAGAAAGTTAGTGTTGTGTGGTAGAGGGTATAGTTTGGAGGAAGCGGTGAATAATGGTTTCCCCAAGGTAGTAAAATCTCACGAACTCTCTTCAACCTGTACACGAGCTCGGTGCATAGGTTTAACTCCTCGGACAAAGTCATTTTGGATTTATTTATTTCCGATTTATTTATTCTATTTTCCGACTCCCGGATTTGGTTAGAATTAATTCGTAAGTGTGTGGGAAGTCATAGAAATGTGTATGTGGAAATGTTGTATGAGTACCTTCAGTCTTGTGAGAGTGAGGTCATTCTTCAATGGATACCTTCACACCTACA
Source organism: Nephrotoma flavescens (assembly GCA_932526605.1). Lineage (NCBI taxonomy): Eukaryota > Metazoa > Arthropoda > Insecta > Diptera > Tipulidae > Nephrotoma > Nephrotoma flavescens. The sequence continues at coordinate 11,129,775 of OW052222.1, forward strand.
AATTGACGGTAACAGAGCCGATATGCTTGCAAAAAGGGGATGCTTGGTTGAAGGTGTCAATGAATATGAATTCATGGATGCAAGAGATTTACTTCGCATGTTTCAGGTGAATCTGAGGAGAGAGAGTTTATTGAAAAATGTCAGGTGAAAAGCAAGAAGTACTTTGAGCTGGTTAGTTCTCCTTTGAGGCGACCATTTTTTAAGGAGATCAAAGGAGATACTAGAATGTTACGAACAATCGAACGTGTGAGATTGAATCATGGTAATTGCAAAGAGTGTTTGATGAAACGCAATTTGATTGAGTGTGAATTATGTGAAAGCTGTTTGGTTGTGGAGGACATCGAACATTTGATTCTGAAATGTTCTTCATTTAATTAGAATAAACAAATGTTCGATGGCCTCTTGAGCGCAAGGAACCTGGCTGAATTATTACGAATAGGGATGCACGTATATAATAATGTGTATGATTTTATAAGAATGAATCAGATAGAAGTGTCAAAGGGGATCGATGCGTGAAACATGAATAAAAGATTAAATTTGTATCTTCTGGCCTATTGATAGAATCAGCTAAGTGAATATTTAAAAAAAAAACTGTTTAGGAAATTTACAGGATATAGAAAACTTCGTTTTAATTAGAATAAACACAGGTTAACTTAAGTTTTTCAATTAATAAAAATACACAATTTTATTATTGATGGTGATTTTAATGCAAAGAATACCTAAGTATTACGAAACTACTTAGACTTACAACCTCTAAAGAAAAGAGTTATTTAAGTTAGCTCACGAAACAACTGTGAATTCTACTCTGCAGATAAACCAACATATTGGCCAATTGAAATACATAAAACAGATACCTGATCTTTTTGGTTTTTGTGTAAGAAATAATTTAAGAGGATCTCAGCCAAAAATTAAAATAGCGAGTGGCTGTCATCTTACCACATACCTGCGAACATGAATCTCAGTAGCATGATAATAAAAATAGGAAACTAACCTAAATTAAAAAATAATAAAACCAATCGTGCAATCTAAACAAAAATAAATCAACAATCACCTGATCAATTAGAATCACCAATAAACCAACAATTAGAACGGCGTTGCAGCTGGGTAATGAATTAGAAGCATTCAATAATAGTATCTTGTGCACGTTCATCTATCTATTTCTAATATATTAAGGAAACGACAGTATCCACTTGAGGTTAGATAACATAGGAGAGAGAGAAAAGAAAACCTCGAAAAATCTGGCCGGCCCTTGCTTCGGAATATAAGAATATTTTCAATTTCATGTGCCACCGTACAAGTGGCGCAGTGGTTAAAGCTTCGGCACTTGGACCGAGAGGTACTGGGTTCGAATCCCACCAGAGAATAGGCAGATGTAAAGCGAATTTGCTTCATCGATTACGATCGGTGATGTTAACAAACACAACTTAGACCCTCTGTTGGAGTGGAGTACAGAATTCAGCGCCGACCCACCACCCATGTCAATGTGCAGGTTGACATGGAGCTTGCAACGTGCAGGTGGTATACTGTAATTGTGTGAGTAGGGAATGCGTGTGTGTGCACTGTGCGTGAATAAAAAGGGGAGTATTAATTCACATTAAAAGGGCAGTAAAACCACTTTCTCTTTATTTTTTATAAAAAAAAATATATATATTAACAGTAGCTGCTAATAAACCAAATAAAGAACGAGACCAAAAAGCAGCGACTCCGGTTTCTTTGAATTGAAAGATAATGATTACATTCTTTAAAGTAAGGAGGGGTTATAAAGAACCAAACTGTAAGTGCCGCATATTAACAACAATGGTCGATTCTTCGCTAAAAGTGACAGGTAGAAAGTCTTCATTTTAGCTGCTCAACCGTAAACAAAATACACGATAAAAACATACGATGTGACTTTATTGAAACTATAAATTGAGATTAATAATAATTAAAGTGGCAGAAAGCCCCAGCTGATGGCAAATAATTACTGGGCAAATTATAAAAGCCATTCCCGGGAACGTAAAATAGGTAGTAATCAATCCAGCCTTGAATGCCAGTATTTCCGCTTTAAAATTTTCAGCAGAATTTATTCCGGAGGGGAAATTTATTTACAAACAGACTTGCGTTGATTGGGCATTTAGATGTCACGTGCTGCAGATTTTACAGCGGAAAAATCGTATGAACGGGGTAAATCAGCAAACGATAAAAAATTTGAGGTCAGTACAATTCTAGAAGACCGATGTTTAAATCCAATCCACCACACCAATTGGTCCCTTCGACACTTGTATTCTTGCATCAGTTTTTTTCTTCGTTTTTTCCTCTTTACCTACAAACTAAATTTGTGGTGGGGATTTTGTGTTGTTAGATTTTCAACAAAAGATTTTATGAATATTTTTAATTTATAGCGTTTTCTGTGGCAGAAAAATCTTGATCTCGGATGACGTAAATTTTGATCCAACATGGCGTTGTTTACATTTTTTGTCTTTTTATTTTTTGATCCTGGATCAATTATTAAATCCAAAAAAGTTGTTGGATTTTTTTTGACGTTTACTCACTCATATAAAAAAATGTCGTTTAGTTTTTTTTAAATGAGTGAGTAAACGTCAAAAAAAATCCAACAAATTTTTTGGATTTTATAATTGATCCAGGATTAAAAAATAAAAAGACAAAAATGTAAACAACGCCATGTTGGATCAAAATTTACGTCATCCGGGATCAAGATTTTTCTGCCACAGAAAACGCTATTAAATTTGATTTTTGCCACATATACTACATTTCCATGGACATGGACAAACCGAGTTAAAAGTTTCGACGAGTTAATAACATGGCGAGCTAATCCCTATCGTTTCCATGCTAAATTTGTTTTGACAGTTCAGGCGATGTTATGTTTTCCCCAATCTTTTTATATTTTAAATTTTATGAATATTTTAACCCGTGTTTATTTTAAATATATTTTTTCTATATTTTATAATAATAGTATATATATTTTCTGAATACTATAATTTTTCCTTTGACAGATAGAATCTCATTTAAACCAATTACCTTCGTCGAGTTAAGGAGAATTAAGAAATTTAACGAAAACTCTAAATCCGACTCGTTTCCATGATGAGATAATCCGAGATAATCCCGGTTAACTCTGTTATGGAAACACCATAATATACATAGAAAAGTAACAACAGTTTACGATTACTAGTGTAAACCGCGAGGTATTGCCGATTTGTGTCATGAGAAATTCGTGTGTCCTACAACTACATCTATACAGCCGTGCTACATGTAGTCTCATAAGACCGGCTTCACCTTCCTTTATTTCCCCTTTTACCAACAAAATCCATTTTAATTGCGACATTAAATTTTTCGGTGAATCCGAAATGAAAAAATAGAAATGGAAATAAAAAAATTTAAGGCCATTTTTCAGATGTAGATTTTTGTTTAAATTTTATTTTCGAGAGAACAGAATAAAACGATACAAAAAAATTTGGTGTTTTAATATAAAATAAGGGTTTAAATTAACAATAAAAATGTATTGCGACGTAGTTTGAAACCAGAAACTAAAATCTCGTGTAGCTTGGGTGATATGTATATTTGTATGACCTTGAGAGTAAAACGATATACATTATCATGACCTTCCATAATCAAATATTGAAAAACAAATAGGTATTAAACTATGTAAATTTTAAGATAATAAAACAAATCTTACCAGTTCCAACAGTCCTTACAATTGATGCTACCGCACGCACTTTCACTAATTCACTATTAACAAAAATCAATTTCCACTGCACTAGACACTAATTCGCACTGATTTTAAATTTAACACACGATTATAAATATAACCACACAAGAATTTTACCTACACCGCACTGAATTCACTTGTTTTTTAACAAATATTTTGTAGTAATAAATTACTATTGTTGATACAATATGGTGTATCGGTCCCTTGCTCACCAGAACACAACGCGCTTTAATTTTAAGTTTGATGTTTGACTAAATTCACTACTTGGCGAGTGGCTATTTAACAGACACAACTTTCTCTGCACCACGAAAACTATTAATTTGATACATGAACTAAGTTGAATAATCCAGTAGCATTAATTTACAGATGTTGGGCACTGCAAAAACGCGAATACTATCAGTTTAAATAACGAGTTTTCTTTAAATTTTGACATTTGGTATTTTTTAGCAAGTAGTTTGCTCAATTCGTTTGAACCGGCTCGATTAACATGACACCTATGCTTTCAAATAGTAACCTTTTGTTTATAAACTTTTCACTTTTTCATTTTAATTTAATTACTAAAATAATTAGTTGTGATCAATTTAATCTCGTTGATTCATATTCAGGAACATTAATATTATAAAAGTAAGTTTTTAATAAGCTAATCGTTATCATAAAATTAGTTTGTAACATAACCTCTAAATGTATCCATCATTCAGACGAGTTCGTGGTCTTAAATTATCTAATTATATTTACAGATTATATACAAATATGCCTGGAGTAGAGCTTAATGAAGTGGTTACTAAGCTAAATGATTTCGCTAACATAAAACTAGCTGAAAAATGGGATAATGTGGGTTTATTAATCGAGCCTTATACCCCAAAGTAAGTAGAGAATGACACAGTGCTAAATAGTTTGAGATATTTACGTGCACCTCGCTATCATGTTGTTTATTTATAGATTAATCCAAAATATTTTATTAACAAATGATTTAACGGAATCCGTCATGAAGGAAGTGATTAATAAAAAGGTCGACCTAATCATTTCGTATCATCCACCAATCTTTGCGCCAATGAAACGGATTACACAATGCTCTTGGAAAGAACGGATTGTAGCACAGTGCTTAGAGAATAGAATCGCGTTATATTCGCCACACACTGCTTGGGATGCTATAAAAGGTGGTGTTAATGATTGGTTGATTAAATTTCTTCCAATCGAAGATGGTGTCGTAAAGCCGGTTGCACCTAACGTGGATAATCCAGAATACGGCGCTGGCCGGGTTTGTAAATTATCCAGCAAAATCACTCTAGGCGATATAGTAAACAATATTAAACCTCATATCGGAATTAACAAACTTCAAGTGTCGATTGCAGATGGTGGCGATTTTAATTCTGAAATCCATACAGTAGCTGTATGTGCTGGCTCAGGTGCTTCAATACTTAAAAATTGCTCGGCTGATCTATACATTACCGGTGAAATGTCTCATCATGAAGTTCTCGAAGCTGTACACAACAAGGTCCATGTCATCCTTACAAACCATAGCAATTCCGAGCGAGGATTTTTAAAGGAATTCAAGGAAATTTTGAAAACGGCCCTTAATAATCCAGATGTGAAAGTATATGTATCGGAATCGGACGCCGATCCACTTAAATGCTATTAATGCAATAAAACACTAAGATTCAGGCTCATAATATAGACTGTTTTTAATACAAAAAAAATTTGTTACTTTATAAACTTTGGCACATAAGGCATTAGTAGAACTAGTAATGATCACAAATTTACGGAATTTTACACCCTTAATCTAATTTTAATACGTTTTCTTCGTATTGAAGTACTGCATTGCCAATTTGCTTGCGGGAACCAAATCGTATGCATTTATCAGCGTTAGGTCCGTCTCGTAGTGGACACTCGGGCACGGTCTCATGAAACTTAAGATAGTTTATGATACCGAGGCCAAATCTTAGATTCGGTTCGATCGCCCTTAGGATATGAACATCGGTTTGCGATTTGACGAACATATCAATTATTGTATTAACTTCCACAGCAGTGCGTCTCGTTAAATTCGATATATCACGATCATTTCGTACAATCGGTAGTTCGGATTCTAGTTTTTTGCGTGCCTCTACGTAATCTCGACTGTAGAACGCTATTACATCATAATTTGCACGATCAAAGTATCCATAGCCTTGACCGACATCACAAGTATCGCAAGCTTTACATAGAGACGACCAGTCGCATGGATAGGTCATAAATCCGATCGGGCTATATACTTGGAATCCTTGAATTGTGTTCATCCGCACACGATTTAGGAAATCTGACCGGAATGTCATACTATTCGATGCGACCATCACTAAACTTTCGAGCCCAATTTTTCGGAGAGCTAAGTCGGTACCAGCTAAGCTTAATAATTCATATTGCCCGTAGATAGTGTTTAGAACGGTGTCTCCACGGGCAAATGGCCTGCTAAACTCTTCAGGCAGTCGAATTGAAACCCAAGCAATTCGTGATCCATCTTTTTTAAATTTGTCAGTTAGATTGACGGCGATCGTTTTCAGTCGCAGGAAAATATCATCATTCCCCTGACTAGACGCTTCCATTGGATACATAAACACCAACATTAGGAATGTATTATCCTGATTTTCCATACAAATCTTCTCGTACCGCGTAATAAATTCGACGGCTTCATCCAACTGATGCTGAAATACAGGCAGCAAAATTGCAATACGGGTACTCTCTGTGACATACGGTGAAGGCACAATTTCAACCAATCCCAGTGGCTTTACGATTTCGAAATGTTTGAGGACGATTCGATTATTAGTACGATTTCTAAAATTCAAGAATAATTTATAGTTCATTCCACGTACTGGATCAAATCTTTTATAAGCGGAATGTAGCTCAATAAAATCGAGCATTTTATCCGTTTTGTTAGCCTGGGCTATAGTACGGGTCATAATTTTTTGGATATCTTCTTTCTCAATTTTACTTAGCTCCTTCACGTTATTGTCGCCATCCCACATTAAACTGTGCGTTAAATTTAAAAACTGCCAGGCAATTATATCGTGACGTGTATCCGGACTTTGAGAATGCGGCACCCCTAATGGCCATTTAATTTCGAGAATATCGTTAGATACTGTCCCATTCGAGATAAACGTTGATTCAATTTCATTTTGTTGTTGTTGTCGTTTGATCAGTTCCAAATGTATCTAAAATGAGAGTACATGAAGTACTTGTAGAAAGGTTTCTTGTTTTGCGTTTCTTACCCTAGAGAAATATACATGAAGCAAATAAAAATCATCCGACGACGTAACCGGATATATACTGATCGCTTCATTAAATTTGTCATCATGTTGCAATTTGTGCAGATCACGGTAAATTGTATGCGACCCTAAATCGAACGCACTCATATTAATTCCTTGCCAGACGGTTTGACAATAGTCTATAGAACTTGCGTACTTAACGCATTTACCAATATTCATACTATGATAGTTGGAGGCTGCACTTCGCACGCACCAGTCCAAATTTGCGCGAATTTTTCGTATCACGCTACTCGAGAATACAATGCCAGCATTCAGATCACAGTAATTACGAGAATTTTCAGCCGAGTCATCGACAGCATCATTTTCACTCAATGGTTGTCCCATATACAAATCAAAACTAATACTGATGTGGTACAGTTTTTCTTTTAGTTTTCGTGCATCCAAGTAATTTTTATCTGATGTTATCATAAAGTAATCATAATCATCCAAATAATTATCGGCAATATACTTGAGTACATGGAATGGTTTTAGATTTTCTCTCGTATCCGTAAACCCCACAATATTTTTTAACCGGAAATTCGTTTTAACGTCATCTGCGTTTATAAAGAACTTAATTTTATTTACCAAATGTGCGGCGGTTTTATTAAATGCCGTTGCTAAACCATCGATGTTCTCTTGTGATGTCATCACGCCAACAAACAACTTTTCCCGTATCCCCAGCTCGGATGAATAGTATCGCGGCCGGATAATATTTTTAACAATCTTTTTCGCAGAAAGTGGTTTTTGCGCTAAATTCACCTGCGGTTCAAATTCATCACCATATTTATCGTAGTTTTCATAACTATCTGGACATTCCTTTGCGATTTCAGGAATTTCCTGTGGTACGTAAATACTAAGTATAAGTCCTAGTAGTATCCCGATTATAAAATAATGGTTTTTGTTGAAATTAAATTTTAGTATGCCAAACATTGTTTATTAATTAAGGATGAGACATGAATTAAATATGTAAAATGTTTAATAATAAAATAAATGTTTAACTCAAAAGTAGAAAATTTGCGTTTTTAATGAAATGTTGACATTTTGGTACTATGGAAATTGTTAAATGTCACAAGAGTACTAAAAAAAATGCAGGGTGTAACATTTAGTTGATAAATTCTTATTGGATGTAAACCGATTAAGATATACATACATGTTTTGTGGGAGGGACCCTCAATTGAGTCCCCCACATAGTTTTATTCAAAATAATAATTTATGTCAGAATGAAATTACTGGCCTTAGGACCGAATTTTTTCAAATAAATGCACCAAAAAAATCTATTTTTTTCAATAATTAGAACTAATATTTTGGCATACATATTATGCACAAAAAAAATCTGTTTAAAAAATAAACTTTATGTTTATAAATATGTTGTTTTTTAATTCAAACAAATTTGAAAATTATACATATTATTAAAATACATAGATAGATACATATGGGAAAAAATATAATATATAAGAAAATAATAGGTAGAAAAATTAAAATAATCAATAATTTAATTTCTGGTAA